>PVKP010000593.1:25000-185982 GCA_004027715.1 Plecturocebus donacophilus | reverse complement strand
CTTCAGCGACAAATTAATTCCTAACTCTCATCCACAAAATCTACCAAAAGAAAAAGAACTATATGCATGTATGCATTAAATATTTTTTAAGGAATATTTCATGCTGCATCAGTGTTAGCTCTTTTTGTAACTGCCATGAATATAATACACATCAAATTGTACGAAGCACAAGGTTTTGATGGAGGGAAAAGGATATAAATAAATTGGTAGGAATGCTGAGTTAGTTCTGCAAGGAAAACAATGATCTACGCTTGTTTTCAAATCCCTGATAATATTTAAGTGATGGCCAAAAACCCAAAAACTTACTTCTTAAGGAGAAAAGGCATTATTGAAGTTCTTAAATATGACTACAGCTGGTTTTCTAGAAACTAAGATTTTGAAGGAGACATTTGTCATACTGTTCTATGGTATTTGGACTCTAACTGATGGAGAACCATCAAAACATTTTATATAGGCACTGCCAAGGTAAAGCTGCATGTCTTTTGGGGTAAAAGAAAATAAGAGGCAAGCATGAATCTTATGAAAAGATGGAGCATGAGAACAGAAAATAATGGGAGGCTTGAAAGCAATGTTGAAAAATTAAATCATTGTCAAAATTTTGTCTCTTGAAATTGAGAAAAATATTTAGATATGAATACATAGAAGTTTTTCTTTCTCTTTTCTTTTTGTAGTAGGATCCTTGAAGATTGCTTTGGATAGACTAGGGTGCAATAGAAGATTTTGCTAAAGGCACCACAGTCTGGCTGTGAACCTAATGCAAAGATTCTCTTGGCACAGTGTGTTTACCTTGACTTCATAATTCCTTAGGGAACAGTTCATAATATTTACATCTAAGTCCATAGCATTGTGGTCTTATGTACTTTAGAGTATCTAGTGCATAAGAACATTAATTCAAATGGGAAGCAACATTACGGGTATTAAGCTATTGAAAAAGCAGTATCTAAAATCATTACTGTTATTCCAGCTGGGAGAACCAAAGGCTGAGTTGTTTATTCCGATGGCCTTGTTTACATTTTAAATTTAAGCCACTGAAGACCTAGTTACAGAAAACAAGAATTAGAAGCATTGAGCTAGATGCTACCGTCTCAGCAAACAAAATAAAACAAACAACAAAAAACCAAAAGCCGACAGTGATTTTTGATAGATCCTCAAAATTGTGTCTATCAATTTTTGTGTCTTCATGTGGATTTCTCCAGCTACACTGAGAAAAAGGCCTTGATTCAAGCTCTATAAATCATTCCTTGGAGAACAGCTTTTTAGCCTTCAAACAACTGAAATCTTATCTGTACATTTCTACTTGTTTTGCAGAGGTGACATTATAAAATACTTTTATCCTTGTAGAAATAACACTTTACCAGCTTAACACTAGAATGCTTTTGGAGGCAGATACAACCTTATTATTAATACTGTGAAAACCAGAATTCTGTATTTAAATTTGGGGGCAGAAGAAAAAAATTCAAAGGAGCTCCATATTTTTGAATGATTAAATAAACATTTCCACTACTAGAGATAGTTCTTTCTTACAGTCCTGCAATGAAAAGACTGTGTTAGCAGAATTTATACCTATGATGAATGTTAGCAGAATTTACACTTATGGTAAATGCTGTTCTTGAAATTCGCAGGGAAGATGTCATGACTTGTTTTTTAAGTGCTAACATGATAGATACAACAGTATGCTGTTTTTCACTTCGTTTTTAATCTGCATTGTTCTCAGTTTCCAAACTGACCTAATCATTAAGAATCTTTGCTTAATTAACATGTTTTGTGACAAATTGAAAGAAATATGTAAAACTTTTGTATGTTTCCAAACATCAAATACAAAATGCTATTCTAATAATTTGAATCAATTAAAATTTCTAAAGAACAACAAAATAGATCCAGCACCTCCCTGAGCCTTACAATGTCATCCAAGGATTAATGCAACACCATTATCTGGAAGCCTGCTAGAAATGCAGAATTCTAGGCCCCAGTCCAGATCTACTGAATCAGAACCTGCATTTGAACAAGGTCTCCAGGTGATCAGAACACACATCCAAGTTCACAAATCTCCTCCATGGCTGACCTTTACAAATATACTATTTAGTCATATAAATTCTAACTTTACCCAGAGAGTGGAATTTTAGAAATGTGAATTCTTTATGGGAAATATGACTATAGCTTAAAAATGCTCAAATTTGGGATCTCTTAGTAAAAATAACCTAGCTGTGTTAAATTGTACATAGGTGGAAAAGTAATTTCTATGGTAACCAAGGATTCCTAGGTGTTTAGAATTAGGAAATTGACAGGTAATCAGTATAGTTGCTAGGGTACAATCACAATAGATGAAATCCTTTGCCAAATGGCAAATGAGTGAGTGGCTACAATTTGGCACCAAACTGAGATTCCTGCTGTTTTTTCAATGATAACACAAGAAGTACTTGCTACCAATTTTGAGATTGCTGTGACATGATGAAACATAAAAAGCAATTTCAATGTCTGATAGAAAAATGGTCTCCAAAATGTCCATATTTATCACACAAGGGTAAGAGTCTTCTGATATATAGTTCTCTGATTATAAAAATCGAGAACTCACAATGATGGTATACATCTCAAACATGCAGAAATAATGTTTTGAATAGAAAATACCCCCAGAAAAGACCATTCATGA
Source organism: Plecturocebus donacophilus (assembly GCA_004027715.1). Classification (NCBI taxonomy): domain Eukaryota; kingdom Metazoa; phylum Chordata; class Mammalia; order Primates; family Pitheciidae; genus Plecturocebus; species Plecturocebus donacophilus. The sequence continues at coordinate 183,335 of PVKP010000593.1, read as the reverse complement.
CCATTAAGATACCATCTTAATTTAAAAAATTCATTTAATTTTATTTATTCATTTATTTATTACTGCAAATCAGGATTTAATAATAGTAAGGTCAGATAAAAATATTTTGTTGTTGCAGTAATAACAGTTTGACTAAAGGCTAAAAGGCATAGGCAAGTATTAAAAAATCTTTACTCGTAGCTCAAAATATTTAAGCTAAGCAATTCCCCCAGTTGCTGCTCTAGACACTAAACTCATTGGAAACCTAAGGAAGCAGGAAAGAGATTGTTGTCTAAAATATACAACCCCTCACAAAGATGCTCTGGTGCTAGTGTTTTCAGAGGCTGAAAAAAAACGAACTTTAAGCAACACTGAATTTTGAGTGCTCTCATATGTTCTCTGATCTCTGACAAAAATTTATCTGTCAAATGTTCTTGAGTCCTATGTGTGCTGTGTTCTGGAGGGTATGCCAGTGGCTCAGGGATAAAGCACAGTCCCTTCAAAGCAAGAACCTGGCCATTTGCCTTTGCCTCCCACCATTCCCTGTATGGGTTTAAGAATTGCACTTAAATCAGCCATGCTGTTGAGGCCTTTGACTTTGGCAATAACAGTTTTCCAAAATCTGAAGCCTGTCCTTGAAATTTTGTTTAACAGATCTGAGATCTCCATCTATCTTTTAAAAATTCTCATTTCACCCCAAGCATGCCTGTCAAAATATTACCTATTGTTCAAGGCACATTTCTTTCTTTCTTTCTTCTTCTTTTTTTTTTTTTTGGTTGAGATGGAGTCTCATTCTGTCACCCAGGCTGGAGTGCAGTGGCCCGATCATGGCTCACTGCAACCTCCACCTCCCGGGTTCAAGCGATCCTCCCACCTCAGCTGGAATTGCAGGTGTACATCACTACGCCTGGCTAAGTTTTGTATTTTTAGTAGAGACAGGGTTTCACCATGTTGGCCAGACTCCTCAACTGAGCCTTTCAAAGTGCTGGGATTACAGGCATAAGCCTCCATGCCTAGCCTTAAGGCACATTTCTTATTTTACCTCTTCCATGAAACATTTTGTATTACTAATAACTCTTTAGCATTATACCCACATCTTCACTTTGTCTCCTCAGTGGTATTTCGTAACACCCTTCCTTCTGTCCCTCTATTCGATTATTCCCTCCTTCAGGATGAAGTCTGTGCCTCATGCACTTTTGCATTTGCCTTACAGTACCTAGTGGCATGCACATAATAGCTATGTGACAAATATTTATAAGATTTAATTTTATTTGATCTCCCAGTGTCCAGACCTGCATCTGAAGTGTTGAGTCTGATTCTGGGCTCTTGGGCTCCCAAACTGATTACTGTAGTATCCTAATTCTGATTACCTACGATTGGTAGGAAAACAATTGCTTCTCCCCTTCCCGGTGAGATTTTTTTTTTAAAGCACATACCTTTTATTAATATTTACATGCACTGGGGTTCACAAAAATATGTTGATTAGAATGAAAGAGCTTAGATTCTGGGGCTTATTTACCTTCTTAATGAAAGAAAACACGTTTTGATTTGTTCAAGAAAGTTTATGGGAGGACATTGTTTGAAATAACTAAACCAGAATGCAGTTTCTGGAACTAGGTGTCCTGTAATCTATTCTTAAAATGGGCCAGTCCTCCAAAAAGCAGAAGATTCACAGCAACCAAGTCTGAAGGGACTCCTAAGCCAGCATAAGGCAGTCCCCTCTGTGTCATCACTATAAGGTAATTCACTTTTCAGTGATTCAAGAAAAAGCCAATTATATGTTTATAACAAAGTTTTGATGATTCTGATTTTTGTTTTTATCAGGTTTCAAGTGACTAGGAAGTACAAAAGCATATGGGTGAAGTAATGGAAGACAAGGGCTGTTTCATTCCAGTCTGTTTATGCATACTCATCTTGATGCTGTCTCTGCCTTCAATGAGAACAGTAACTCTTCTCTCTCTGATTTAAGGAAGGCACCTTTCTCAAAGGCAATCTGTGCCTTACTTTTAAAGGGTAGAAAACTTTTCCTGTCCTGCACAGTCTCAATTACCTTTAGCTCAGAGTAATCCTTATGCTAATGTAGCATAATTTTGGAGTGGCATATTCTGATCCCTTTCAGAAGAAGCTCAGATAGGTAACACAAACAATAAACCTTCAACAAATAGCCAACATTTTTTTCTCATGTCACACAACTTCAACAAATATTATAAATATATTCTGGAAATGTATTGTCAATATCAGCATTGACTTCAAGGTTGCTTCCTCAAACAGTGACTTCGTGAGATCTTCATCTCACTTTGGCCTTCATGTAACTCATGACTTATAGTCAAACTGAGTTCTGGCCTTGAATCTACTCTTCCTTGGGTATGTGTTCCTAGAAGTGCCCTTGTCTGTACCAGTGTCCTAAACCTTCCCTTGTCCTGGGCTGACCAGCCTTCTTCCTGGTCCTTGTCATGATAGCATGCCTTGGCCTAAGCTGTACTGAAGACACCAAAACTTCTGTCTTAGCCAGGTATCAGTTGGACTCACAGGCTGACTTGACTGATGATTCTGAAGAGATATTTGAAGTAGATTATGCAGAGGGGAAAAGAAAGTACTGCCTTATATCCATGCCCACATATGCACGGCAGGACAGTTACAGTCCATTTTACTAAATCAAGTGTATTTTTACAAAGTCCTATTCTAGAGCAGATGGTTTGCTAGAGGCTTGATTGGGTACAACAGGAAGTGAGGGAAATTGAAAGATGAGTAAGACACAGACCCTACCTTCCATGGGCTCCTTAGGGTCAATCAACCATAAAGTTACAGCCTATCTCTGCCACTTACTAGTGTGTGATCTTGTCCAAGCCACTTGTTCTGGTTAGGCATCAGTTTCTTCAGTTATCAAAAGGAAGACAATTATTTCTATGTCACAGGCATGTTTTAGAGAGTCTCTAGCATAATGCACACATATTAACATGCTTAATAAGTGGTAGCAAAAAGCTTACCAAAATCTTCTCTTCTTCAGTTGGCAACTTCCATTTCAATGAGCTTAACATGGGTTTTATATCTGGTGTTAGTCTATTTCTCAAACCCTGGTTTTCCACCCTGGTCAGATAATAGAATCACTTGGGAAGACTATCAGGTTCCCCATCCCCAGAGATTCTCATTTAATGGTCTGGGGTGGAAATAAAGGGGAAGACATCAGTAATTCTCAAACACTGTTAGGTCATAAAATATGCAGTCAAGGTAGAGGATTACCTTCTGAATTAAACTTTATTCCCACCCACTTGCCTATAAAGATTGAACTCACTTGGGTACTCTGTAGTCACAGACCTTTTCTCAAAACCTTTCTCGTAAGTCAGGGAAATGACACAAGATGTGTCTCTCACAGCAAACATGCCTTTGTGTGTGCTAGAGAGTCAGGGTAATTATCATCAAGTAAAACTGCATGCTGCTTGCTACTACAGAAACATTTAAATTTGCTTTAGAAATGAAAACAGGGTTCCCTTGAAAGGTGGGTAGGTGGATGTAGGACCTTTTGATACAAGAATCTAGCTTCAACTCTAGGTGCCAAATTATATGAGTTCCTGTTTCAGATATGTTGTCTGACAGTATGAATACACTTATGAGGACAACGGAATAAAACATTTGAAATTAGAATTGACCCTTAACATCTGGAATATGTGACTACCATACATTTAGATATTATAAGACTCAATGTTCTGCAGAAGGACCAGTCAATCTCACTTGTATCTGAGAGGCTTTGGTCTCCTGGTAAAATCATTTCTCATTTCTGAATTTTCAATATCTTACAGATGTCCTATGTGTTTCTTTGGCATTAAGTGTCTATCCTGAAACTATGAAGCAAAGTTCAACAATAGTTCAAGGGGACACCCTGAATCAGAGTCTCTAATTCACTTAAAGGGTTCAATCCTGAAATAAAAATATGGAATCAGGTTCTTAAGATCTATAGGTCATGAACCTGCTTCTAAACCACGATGCAATAATCTCCAAATCCACAATGAAAGGAGTTAGGAATAATACTAGGCCCTGACAACCCTTGAGATTTGAAGAATTTCTCTAACTTTCAAGAAACTTATTAGAATATTTTTGGAAGTTTTTTCCTTTGAAACCAAGATGTAGTATCATTTGGTGGAGGTGCCACTGCTCCACTTGGTTCTGGGAGACATTTAAGAAATTTAATGGAGGAAGGAAAGATGAAGTAAGCAGAAGGGAAAGAGCATTTTAAAATAAAAGGCACCAAAATCTCCCTTAGCATAGTCAACATAAGCTTTCATTTAGTAAGAATCTCTTTGGATCAGATTCCTGTTCTCATCTTTAATTCCTATAGTTCAGGTGGCACTGATCCTTCTTTAACATAACAGACTTGAACCCCAGTCTTCATGTTTCCTGCTTGTGGTGTTTTGTATAAATATAGCTGGTCTGCTGAATTAACTGGATTCCTTTGGATGCAAGCACAAAGTAACTCAATTTTTTTCCCAAGATGACTCCTTTAAATCTACTCTCCTAACTTATACCACATCCCCTACCTTTGGATCTAAACCAAATATCACCTCTGGCTCCAGGCAGAGGCTCCATGACACAAACCAGAGTCCTCCTCGGGACTTTCTTGGGAATTATTGTGAAAATGTCACTTTCTTCTCTTAGATGGTTATCTGCAGTATGATACAAGCTTAGAGTTACCCTACTCTTATTTTCCCTTTTGTGGGAAATTATTGTCCAAGAAAATGTCTATCTAGAAAAAAACAATTCTCAGGTAGCAAAAAGTAAAGCATCTTGATGTCAACCGCCTCTTGTTCTACTCTGCTTACAAAATATCCACGTGTCACCTGAAATAGCTTTGAGTTTGGATTACTTCTTTAGATGGAAGATAGATGATCTTAACAATTCCTTTCAATTGTGGAAGTCTAGGTTTTTATTGCAACATCTGCCTAGGTATCTAGCTGATATTGTTTGGCTGTTTTTCCACTCAAAATCTAATCTTGAATTATAATCCCTGTGTGTCAAAGGCAGGACCAGGTGGAGGTAACTTGATCATGGGGGCAGTTTCCCCCAAGGTGTTTTCATGATTGTGAATCTCATGAGATCTGATGGTATTATAAGTCTGACATTTCCCCTGCTGGCACTCATTCTCTCTTCCGCCACCCTGAAATAAAAATATGGAATCAGAAGTTATCTTCTGCCATTATTATAAGTTTCCTGAGGCCTCCCCAGCCATGAGGCACAGTAAGTCAATTAAAGTTATTTTCTTTATAAATTACCCAGTTTCAGGTATTTCTTCATGGCAGTGTAAGAACAGACTAATGCACTAAATTGATACCTGGAGAGTGGTGCTGCTACAAAGATACCCAGTAATGTAGAAGCAACTTTGAAACTGGGTAACAGGCAGAGGTTGGAACAGTTTGGAGGGCTCAGAAAAAGACAGGAAAATGGGGGAAAGTTTGGAACTTCCTTCAGACTTGTTGAATAGCTTTGACCAAAATGCTGATTGTGATGTGGTCAATGAAGTCCAGGCTGAGTGGTCTCAGATGGAGATGAGGAACTTGTTGGGAACTAGAGTAAAGGTCACTCTTGCTATGCTTTGGCAGAGAGAGTAGAGATCTGTGGAACTCTGAATTTGAGAGAGATGATTTAGGCTATCTGGCAGAAGAAATCTGTAAGCAGCAAAACATTTAAGAGGTGACAGAGCATAAAAGTTTGGAAAATTTTCAGCCTGATGATTCAGTAGAAAAATAAAAAGCCCATTTTCTGGGGAGAAATATAAGTGAATGGCAGAAATTTGCATAAGTAATGAGGAGCCAAATGCTAATCCCCAAGACAATGGAGAAAATGTCTCCCTGGCATGTCTGAGAGCTTTGCAACAGCTCTTCCCATCACAGGGCCAGAGGCATAGGAGGAAAAAATAGTTTCCTGGGCTGAATGCAGGGCCCTCCCGCTGGTTGCAGCCTTGGGATTTTGTGCTCTGCATCCCAGTTGCTCCAGCCACGACTAAAAGGTGCCAAGGTACAGCTCAGGCCATTTTTTCAAAGGGTCCAAGACACCGGTATTCGCAGCTTCTGTGTGGGGGTGGTCCTGCAGGTGTGCAGAAGACAAAAATTGCAGGTGTGCAGAAGACAAAAATTGAGGTTTTGGAACGTCTGCCTTGATTTCAGAGAATGTATGGATGTAACTAACTGTATGTCCAGGCAGAAGTTTGTTGCAAGGGTGGTACCCTCATGAAGAACCTCTGCTAGGGCAGTGTGGAAAGGAAATGTGGGATCAGAGTCTTGCCATAGAGTTCCTACTGCCTAGTGGAGCTGTGAGAAGAAAGCCGGTGTTCTCTAGACCCCAGAATGGTAGATCAACTGGCAGCTTGCACCACATGCCTGGAAAAGCCACACATACTCAATGCCAGCCTATGAAAACAGTCAGGAGGGTGCCTGTATCTTGCAAAGCCACAGGGGCAGAGCTGTCCAAGGCCTTAGGAATCCACTTCTTGCATCAGTATGAGTGGGATGTGAGAACTGGGTCAAAGGAGATCATTTTGGATTCTTAAGGTTTAATCACTGACTGCCCTTATTGGATTTCTGGTTTGAATGGGGCCTGCAGCCAATTTCTACCATTTGAAATGGGTATAGTTACCCAATGCCTGTATCCCTAACATACCTAGGAAGTAACTAACTTGTTTTTGATTGTACAGGCTCTTAGGTGGAAGTGACTTGCCTTATCTCAGAAGAGACTTTGGACTTGGATTTTTAGGTTAATGCTGGAATGAGCTAAGACTTTGGGGGACTGTTGGAAAGGCATGGTTGTGTTTTGAAAAATGAGATTTGGGTTGGGGGCTGGGGCAGAATGGTATGGTTTGACTGCGTCCTCACCCAAAATCTCATCTTGAGTTATAATCTCCATGTGTCAAGGGCAGGACCAGGTGGAGTTAATTGGATTACTGGAGCAGTTTCCCTGTGTTGTTCTCATGATAGTGAGTGAATCTCTCAAGATCTGATGGTTTTATAAGCGTCTGGCATTTCCCCTGCTGGCACTCATTCTCTTTCCTGCCGCCCTGTGAAGGGGTAACTTCCACCATGATTGTAAATTTCCTGAGGCCTTCTCAGCCATGCGGAACTATGAATCAATTGAACCTCTTTTCTTTATAAATGATCCAGTCTTAGTTATTTCTTCATAGCAGTGTGAGAATGGACTAATACACTAGCCAATTAGTGGTCATCTAAAGTAGGTATTCTCATTCTACTCCAAAGAGGGTTTGAGAAGGTCTCCAAGATCAATAATGAAATGGTTTATGTTATTCTTTGTCTTTTATCAATAACTGAAATCAGTCCCCATTTGTCTTGTACCTACTTTTAGGTGTAGATTGATTAGTAGGTAGATAAAGAAATATAAATCTTTCACACCTCTGGATACTCTGTCTCAAAGAGTATTTCAGTAATTTCTCCAAAATAAATGACTATATTTGCAGCAATAATTGGCAGACAGAAGTGTCAAGGGAAGGTATGTTGAATAATGAAATAATAGCCATCTGTTTAAAGAGATATTGGCAGTCTCATCCCATAAAAGGAGCACTTATTTTCTGTGCCAAAAATTTGTCCCAGCACTGTGACTTTATTTCACATTTTAGAAATGATGGACCTTTGCATTTTTAGGACTTCTGTATACCCAGATCCTTCTGTAACACAATCAAGTTTAACCTAAGTGTTCGTATTTGCTGATAGTGGTCTTACCGTAAGTGTAACTGGCTTATTGAATTAACTGGCCTTCGTAGGACATAAGCACAGGGTAATTCCTTTCATTCCCAAGATGACTCCTTTAAATCTACTCTCCCGACTTATACCACATCCCTATGCCTCAATCCCTTAGATGAAATCTCAGACATTTCTCATAGATTTTTTTGGGTCAGTTTTAGATAATAAACAATTTAACCCAGTCTAATGATCATATGACTACAAACCATCTTTGTTAAATCTTCTATCCTCTCTCAGCTCTATTTGGGGATGTGCGGGTATGATGAAATGTCTTTATTTTCTCACCTAACTCTCTACTCTTTCTGATCACTCACCAGCCTTCATCTAGCCGCTCCAGAATTTGAGCTAGGAAACAAATGTGACATAAGACATAAGGCAGAATGGCTTACTCAATTGGTACAGGCCTTAAAGCCCTCTGAGTATATAGGATTTCAAGTGGTGGGTCTACCTCTTTGTGATTTTATGGGTTCCTTTTGGGGATCCCTCACCTGCAAATACCTTAATATATGTGATGTTTTCAAGCTGGACACTTACAATTCCATCTTCAGTCTCTTATTTTCCATAGTTCATCCACTGTGGAATACTTGTTGCCTTTCCTGACATTCCTCAAATGGAATTCCTTTCACAATAATCAATCTAATTTCTTTTCACTGGGTCTATAGTTGGTGCACAGAAAACTTATACTTTCATGGCTCCAAGAAACAGCTCTTGCTTTCAGACTCCTCAAGCATAAGACAAGTAGCCAGTATCAGGCATTGCTGTTCAATAAATGCTAAGTACACCAAATCAAACTCCCTAAGAGATTTTCTTGACCCCACCCTCTCCAACTACCACTAGTGATTTGCCTTGAGTTGAGTGTAGAAGAAATACCACCACACACCATGAGTATGAGGGAGAAACTAGATAAACATTATGCACACAGACAACATAGACTTTCTGTCTCCAGATCCTTTATCTCCACTCCTGGATTCTCCACTTTTTGTCCATAGTTTAGAAGTAGGTTTGAGATAATGCTGGATGAACCAATTTAGGACCATCCTCTTTGTTAGTCTGATTTAACACTTCAGTTTAGAGTATTTGCAGAATTGGTACTGATTTTGTTCTCAAACTTTTGAACATACAAGCTTCCTTTTTTTAGTGATAACAAGACGAATATTTTTCATGCTTGTATTGGAGCAGTTAATTCTTTAACATTTAATGTAATTAACTAGTATAGTTGGGTTTAAATTTACTACCTTATTTTAAAACAGTTACGTGGACTACAATGTCCATCTTGCTTGTTCTAAATTTTTAAAATATTTTTCATGTTTGAGTATTTTTGTCAGTTCATTTTTTTCTCTTAAGTATAAATGCTTTTTACTATTTTTAATGGCTACCCTAGAGATTACCACATGCATTCTTGACTTATGAAAATTTAATATTAATTTTACTTATATTTTCTTGCCAGACAATGCATTGAGCTTAAAAAAGTTTAACTCCAGTTACTAATCTTGCAACTTAGATGCCATTATTTTCATATATTTTAATTGTATATATGTATAACAATTTGTACAAACCACAATAGTTTATTTATTTAGACTTATCTATATATTTACTTTCTTTTCTTTCCTTCATACATCTCATCCTTTCAATGTGAAGTTTTTGTGAGGCCTAAAGAATAACATTTAATTTTCTTTGGGTGCATTTGCCTAATGTAATAACTTTATTTCATCTAGCTTTCACTAGGTGTGAATTTTTTATAGGAGTGAAATATTTGAAGATAAAAAGTGTGATAAAAATTAAATGCTCAGGATATATATTAAAATAGTATATTTCATTAAGTGTAATGTATACATTTTATAAAACATTAGTCGTAGGTGCCATTTATAAGAAAAGAAGTCACTGTCCATTCAATTATGACAAAATACTGATTATAAGACTTTTTAAAAAGACAGATAAAACATGGTAATATCTTTTCTGGATTTATAAACTGGAAATGGTGTAGTATGTCATAAAATGTATATTAAAATTATCAAAAATTTTCAAAATCATGTTCCTATTTTCCTCTCAAGAAGCTAACATGAAGAAAAATTTTGATGAGGAGCAGAGAAATGAAACCTGTTTAATGTGAAATGCTTGATTAGAGTATATATTCCTAAAATATATTGCTCAGTGTAATTAGCGCATCTGGGAGTTTCAAAGATAAATAAAATCACATTTATATATACTTGACCTTTGAATTCCCAATAATGGTATTATATGTTATTTTCCTAAGTTTAAAATGTGGTTCTGGCCAGGTGCACTGGCTCACATCTGTAATCCCAGCACTTTGGGAGGCCAAGGTGGGTGGCTTACAAGGTCAGGAGATTAAGGCAATCCTGGCCAATACAGTGAAATCCCATCTCTACTAAAAATACAAAAGTTAGCTGGGCACTGTGGCATGGCATGTGCCTGTAGTCCCAGCTACTTGGGAAGCTGAGGCAGGAGAATCGCTTGAATCCAAGAGGAGGAAGTTGCAGTGAGCCAAGATTGTGCCACTGCACTCCAGCCTGGTGACAGAGCAAGATTCCACCTCAAAAACAAACAAACAAACAAACAAAAAACTTGGTTCCCCAAGTCTTGTCTATTTGTAACAACTCAAAAGCAAGGGGTGATTCTTATCTGTAGGGCACTAGCAATTACCTCCAAAATTGCTGTCACTGTCTTCAGTTTGATGAGTGGCTTGGTATCCATGAATTACTTGCTGCTACAGCTCTGAGGAGTAAAGCCATGTCTCAATACATCTCTTATTATTCTGATCTCAGAGAGTATTAGCCAGTCATTTGTTGCCACAGTATCTAATAGCAACTGAAGTAGAGCACTAATGAGAAGAAGCCTTTGAGATATAGAGTATAAAGAGAGAAGAGTACTCAACCAACATAAAAATGAGAAAATGAGTGAATACATACCAAGTGGAAGGTGGAAGTCTGATTGCTAAATAGAAATGATATAAAAGAAGCACAAAAAGTGGATCTCAGGTGTTTGCAGGAAGTGAAGAAAAGCAAACATAAATATAGTAAAAATGAGAAGAAATACAGAAGTGAATAATTTAGGATTCTCATATTGTATGTCCATTGAAGGTGGTGATTATCTCATTTGCCTTTGTAGTATCAGCAACCACAAACGTCCATGGCACAGGGTAGAAATTCAGTTCATTAATCAAAAAGAATAGACTCTTATGGATTCCAATCTAACATGTAAAGAGCTTGGAAGTTGTCACTCCTGTCCTCATAACAAGAAAAAGTCTGAAAAAACTGAAAATCAACAGCCTTCTAAGATCTATCAGACAATTGAGTAGATGGAGCAAACCACTGCCTCAAAACTGGAGAGACAGACAGGTAAGAGTCACAGCTTACCTTTAGCAGAAGCCCAGGAGTGGAAGCCCACAGCTGAAGCCAGTATCAATAGGAACACTTTAAACTCTAATTTACAAAATGCTGGCTGCTCAGTATGAACTAGCTTGAAAGTTAAAAACTTTCACGGGTTCTAATCTTAGGGGGCCCCCATACTTTTGAGAGTTTTAACCTCTTCCAAAAGCCCTACCAGGTTCTCACTGTGAAAATCTGAGAAAAATCCCTACCTTCTTTCAGCAAAAGAAGGTGAAATGTAACCATTCTGAAACATGCGCAGAGTTCCCTGTTATCCTTAAGCAAGGCTGAACCTTAGAGAAAACTACCTAACTGGGGTTTTACCCAAATCTAACCAACCTAGGGAAGGAGAAATACCAACTCAGCCTCACTAAAAGACTGATAATGCCTCTCTGCCCCTGCACACCTTACTACCACATTAATAGAGCTCCTGTATAATAACAGGAGATTAGAGCTTAGAAAATCTGCAAGCCTCGGTGTCTATTTAAAAAGTGTCTAGAAAAACTCAAAGACAAGAGTGGAGATGAAAACAAGCACATTACAGAAAATTTCAACCTCCAATATCACAGCTAAAGCAAACAGGAAAAACGATCCCACTCCCAGCCAGATAAACATAAAATCTCATACAAAAGGCCCATCTACCTCAGTTTCTCTTACCCAAGGAAGGGGGTGTTTTGTGTTCAATAGCAAATGACAAGGCAAGCTAACTGGCAGAAAATACAGCCTGAAGAGACAGTATAGCACACAAACCACATTCAGACATGGCAGAGATTTTGGAATGATCAGATCAGGAATTAAAAATAACTATGATTAATAAGCTAAGGACTCTAATGGAGCAACTAGACAACCTTTAAGAAGAGATGGGTAATCTAAGCAGAGAGATGGAAACTTTAAGAGAGAATTAAACAAAACACTAGAATAATAATTAAAAAAAAAAAAAAAACTAACAGAAACAGAGAACACCTCAGGGGACACGGTCATGGACATTTAACATGGCCAAGGAAAGAATCAGTGAGCTTGAAGATATGTCAATAGAAACTTCTGAAACTGAAAGACAAAACAGGAGAAATAATGAAAAGATGGAACAGAGTATGCAAGAACTGTGGGACATTTTAAAAGAGTGCAACATATATATGATGAAAATATCAGAAGAAAGAAACTGAAAATATTTAAAATAATAATGGCTGAGAATTTTCCAAAATTAATCACAGATTCAGAAAGTGCAGAGACCACCAGGCAGAATAAATACCAAAAAAATGACACCAAGGCATATCATAAACAAACTGCAGAAAATCAAAGACAAAGAGAAAATCTTGAAAGAATTCAGAGGAAAAAACTTTTCCCTATAGAGGAACAGGAAAAGAATTACACTGGACTTCTCAGAAACCATGCAAATATTAAGAGGGTGAAGAGAAATATTTTAAGTTTTCGAAGAAAATGCCTATCAATCTAGAATTATATATCCAGCAAAACTGTCCTACAAAAGAGAAAGGGAAATAAAGACTTTCTCAGACAAACAAAAATTGAGGGAATTTGACACCAGTAGGCTTACCTGGCAAGAAATGTTCAAAAAATTTTTGAGAAAGAAGGAAATTGATGTAGGTCAGGTACTCCGATTTACATAAAGGAAGAATTTAGATACAAAATAAATGAAGGTAAAATAAAATATTTTATTTTCTTATTTTATTTAACTGATAACAGGTTGTTCTAAACAATAATAGCAACAATGTGTTCAGTGATTATTGTTTATGAGTAAGTGAAATAAATGACATCAGTGTTATAAGGGACAGGAGAAAGGAATTGAAAATACTCTGTTATGAGGTACTGGTTTGACCCATGAAGTGGGAAAGTGTTATTTGAAAGAAGGCATGGATATAGTCGTAAATATATATACTGCAAACCCAAGGGGTACCACTAAAGCATAAAAAAGAAGTATAGTTGATATGCTAAGAGGATAAAAAGATGGAATTATGTAACATGCTTAATTGAAACCAGAGAGGGAAAGAGAGAGTAGAGGGGAGAGAGAGAGAGACAGATAAGGGAGAATCAAAGGAAAACAGTAACAAATATTATAGATATTAATACAAATATATTCATAATCACTGTAAACATCAATGGTCTAATCCTTATTAAAGACAGAGATTGTCAGAGTAGATAATAAAAAAACAAGACACAACTATATGCTTTCTATGAGAAACTCACTTTAAATATAAAGGCACAACTAGATTAAACATCAAGGGATGGAGAAAGATATATTATTCTAATACTCATCAAAATAAAGCTGAAGTAGCAATATTAATTACAGACAAAGCTGACTTCAGGGGCTATAATCAGGGATAAAGAGGGGCATTATATAATGATAAAGGGGTCAATTCTCCAAGAATACACAACAATCCTTAATGTATAGATGCCTAAAAATAGAGTTCTAAAAAATGTGAGACAAAATCTGACAGATGTTCAAGGAGAAATAATTGAATTGACCATAATAGTTGGTACAGTTGGAGACTTTAGTACTGTCTTTTAGTAGTTTACAGATCTAGCAAGCGAAAATCAGTAAGGATGTAATGAACCAAATAGCACCATCTATCAGCTGGATCTAATTAACATTCAAATACAGTAGAATTCACATTTTCTCAAGCTCACATGAAACAGTGACCAAAACAGACCAGATACTGGGCCATAAAATACAACCTATTAGCTGGTGTGAGATGCAGCAAAAACAGTACTTAGAGGAAAATATATAGTAATAAATATTTATATCAGAAAAAAATCTAAGATCAATAATCTAAGCTTCTACCTTAAGAAACTAGAAAAAGATGAGTACATTAAATCCAGAATAGGGAAAAGAAAAGAAATAAGAGATTTGGCATATACTGCATTTGTAAGAAGTATCACTACAGAGAAAATTGAGGTTAAAAAAAATTTCAAATGAAATTTTTACTGTATTTTAGGAAAAAATTATTTACCATTTCAAATTATTTACCATTTCATATCTTGGTAGCATCAAAACTTCATCAAATCTTTCTGAGATTCAATTTTTTCATTTCATGTTTATTGCAAGGAATAAGTTAAAAAGCTCATGAAAAACAGTACATTAAACATTCTAAAATGTTAGGAGTTGATTAAAGGGTACAAAAATATAATTAGATAGAAGGAATACATTTTAGTATACAATGGTACAACATGGAAATTATAGTTAACAATAATTTATTGTATATTTCAAAATAGCTATAAGAATTGCAATGCTCCCAACACACACACACAAATAAATGTTTGAGGTGATGGATATCCCAGTTACCCTGATTTGACCATTGCACATTGTGTACAGGTATCAAAATAGCATATGTACCCTCAGAATATATACAACTATTTTACATCCGTGAAGTGGTAGGGATTGTCTTCATCACCAATCTCATCATCATCACCACCACCACTGCCATTACCACCATCAGCCCCATAATCATCATCACATCACAATCAAATGAGCATTGCTGGACAATATTCTACATACAAAGATAAATGAAGCCTGGTTAGATAAAAAGATTGATTGTGGAATCCACAAGAGAAGCTCCCTATTTGTTAGAGAATCTGCTGAAAGACCATCTTTTTCAGGGTGCTTTCTTAGGCCTCTGTCCTGATATTGATGACTTACCTTCTCCTGGTCCCCTCTACCTTTGTGCTGTTGATGTCCCACAGTAACCCAGAGGTCAGCAACTTCATCTCTTTAAGTTCTGCTACAAAATTCCACTCACACATATTAGTTTATAAAAGATTTTGTCACAGAAAAAAGATGCTGACTGAAACACTGAAAGCAACAGCAACAAAAGCCAAAATTGACAAATGAGATCTAATTAAACTAAAGAGCTTCTGCACAGCAAAACAAATCATTATCAGAGTGAGCAGGCAGTCTACAGAATGGGAAAAAAGTTTTGCAATCTATTCATCTGACAAAGAGCTAATATCCAGAATCTACAAAGAACTTAAACAAATGTACAAGAAAAAAACCAACAGCCCCATCAAAAAGTGGGTGAAGGATATGAACAGACATTTCTCAAAAGAAGATATTTATGCAACCAACAAACCTAAAAAACCCTCATCATCACTGGTCATTAGCAAAATGCAAATCAAAACTGCATTAAGATACCATCTCACGCCAGGTAGAATGGTGATCATTAAAAAGTCAGGAAACAACAGATGCTGGAGAGGATGTGGAGAAATAGGAATGCTTTTACATTGTTGGTGGGAGTGTCAATTAGTTCAACCATTATGGAAGATAGTGTGGCGATTTCTCAAGGATCTAGAACTAGAAATACCATATGACCCAGCAATCCCATTACTGGGTATATACCCCCAAAATTATAAATCATTCTACTATAAAGACACATCACGTGTATGTTTATTGCAGCACTGTTCATAACAGCAAAGACTTGGAACCAACCCAAATGCCTATCAATGATAGACTGGATAAAGAAAATGTGGCACATATACACCACGGAATACTATGCAGCCATAAAAAAGGACAAGTTCATGTCCTTTGCAGGGACATGGATGAAGCTGGAAACCATCCTTCTCAGCAAACTAACACAGAACAGAAAATCAAACTCTGCATGTTCTCACTCATAAGTGAGAGTTGAACGATGAGAACACACGGACACAGGGAGGGGAACATCACACACCAGGGCCTGTTGAGGAGTAGGGGGCTAGCGGAGGGATAGCATTAGGAGAAATACCTAATGTAGATGATGGGTTGATGGGTGCAGCAAACCACCATGGCACATGTATATCTATGTAACAAACCTGCATGTTCTGCACATGTATCCCAGAACTTAAAAGTATAATTTAAAAAAAAAGAAAAAAGTTGATATGATATGCCTTCTAGAAAACAAAAAAGAAAATTCTTATTAGACATTTCTTTTCTGTCAAGGTCCTTCTTAGCAGGCCTATCAAGAACAGTTTTGCTTTCTTACCTTTTTCCTTGACAAGTTCCTATTCCCTCTCCCTTTCTCAAGTTTTCCTTTATAAATCCCAAATTCCTTTCTCACTGTTAGATGCAGTCATTCAGCTGTCCTTGGATGTGCCTCCAACATCTTGTATAACAGAGCTTACAACTTGTGCTCAAATAGTTAGCTTTTTCAGGACAGCCCATTTCACCCTGCTTTGCACCTTTTCCTTGCCTGGTCTCCGATGAAATCCTAAGCTAGTCCCACAGCTTTTCTAGGTATCTTACATTTTATTTTATTTCTGTTAGTCCAATCTCACATGAAAATTGTTCTCAACCAGATTAAAGCTTCCCTTTTCCCCCAAGCTAACGCCGGCTCAGAATGGGAACACTCCAGTGGGGAAAGGGTTTACACCTCCCTTCTTTGTGATTTCCCCAGGAAGCTCTTCTCACTGTGCAACCTCTTGCCCCTCCTCTGTTGGAGAGGTGGAGAGGGAGGAGAGGTAAGGTTCAGAAAGCTCTTGAATTTCCAGCTGGAATCTGACACTCATGCTTTCTAGGAGTGTCAGATGCTCAATCGGTCCCTTGCCTGCCTGGGTACTGGGCAATCTGAGGGCTCTTCAGTAATCCGTAGTGGGAATCTTCTGCCTGCAGCTCTGTGATAGGTTGATAGGTTGATGTCTCCTATGCTAGCTGCCTACAACTCTCCATATGGTTCTAAATTCCCTCGGTCCATCCCTGCAAGTGCCGCATCCTTCTTTTGAACAGTCCTCATGGTCAAAGTCCCTCTGAAATGAGTCAAGTTCCCCACCTTTCTACTGGGTTGAGATCTGGCTCACAGAATAAATAAGCTTTCTTGTTTGACCACACTCTGGGAGATGTAGGCTATTCCCAAGTGCAGCACTGTCTCTAAGCTGTGTAGCCACAGGCTCCTCCAGGTGGCTTCTTTTAGACTGGTGTCACTATGACCCAGTGTGTAGGTGAAAGAGAAAATACAATGCTCCAGCAATAGTCTCTGTAAATAAATGTATGCAGCCATAAAAAACAATTAGTTCATGTCCTTTGTAGGGACATAGATGAATCTGGAAACCATCATTCTCAGCAAACGGACACAAGAACAGAAAACCAAACACCGCATGTTCTCACTCATAGATGGGTGTTGAACAATAAGAACACTTGGGCATAGGGAGAGGAGCATCACACACTGGGGTCTTTTAGGGAATGGGGGGCTAGGGGAGGGACAGTGGGGGGCGGGGAGGTTGGGGAGGGATAACGTTGGGAGAAATGCCTGATGTAGGTGATGAGGGTAAGGAGACAGCAAACCACCATGGCATGTGTGTACCTACACAACAGTCCTTCAAGATCTGCACATGTACCCCAGAACTTAAAGTGCAATAAATTTTAAAAAAAAGAAATCCTCTTTACCAATATGCCTTCACTAGTTATGTCTCCATTTATATCCTGGAGGTGACAATAATCCATGATATACTAGACTGGATTTCATGTCACCCTTTAGCAAATTGTGCATAGATGTTTATGTACCACTCTTAAAAATGTGTGAGCACTAAACAAACACCCATTATCTAATTTTAGGGCTTCATCCAAAACAAAGCTAGGATAGGATAATGCCAATTTGAACATCCCGTTTCATTGGCATATAAAAATCTACTAGGGGAAAAGAAAATCCACCAGAATTCTTAGCAAAACTTAGGAGTATAGATATCAATTATATTCTTTGCATATATAGTAATTGATACAGTTTGGATGTTTGTCGCCTCCAAATCTCATGTAAAGATGCAATTCCCAGTGCTGAAGGTGAGGCCTGGTGGGAGGTGTTTGGATTCTGGGGGCAGTTCCCTCATGAATGGCTTGACACCCTCCCCACGGTAATTAGTTCATTTGAGATCTGGTTATTTAAAAAGGAGCCTGGCACCTCTCTCTCTCTCTCTCTCTCTCTCTCTCTCTCTCTCTCTCTCTCTCTCTCTCTCTCTCGCTCCTTCTCTCACTATGTAAAGTGCCTGCTCCCCTTTGCCTTCTGCCATGAGTTAAAACTTCCTGAGGCCTGACCAAAAGCCAAGCAGCTGCAGGCAACGTGCTTCTTGATAATTCTTTACAAATTACCCAGCCTCATGTATTCATTGATTGCAATGCAAACAGAGTAACACAGTAATTTAATGAATTGAGTTTCTATTTTTAAAACACTATTTTTGTATTATTTTTTGTTTCTTGTACTTTCTGTTTACAAGTTCTTTGTGGGCATGCTTAAGAGATGTAATCAATGAAAGAGTCGGAGAAGGTAATTCATATGTTAAGAGCCTCTCCCTACGGTACCTTCTCAATTCTGATGCTGCACTTGCAGTGTCAGCAGGCTAGGGTCTCTTTCACGGTTTCAATTTTCCTTAGCTCTGTTTTCTAATGTCTAAAAGTATAAAGAAAACTTCTGTAAACACATAATGTGTTTTTAAAATTGATATTCTTTAAAAGAATTACAGTAAAAATACCAGTGGAAACTAAAAGACTTCACAGGCTCCATTTAAAACCAAAACCTCAAAGTTTAATTGTTAACTGTAAAAAAAAAAATAGCTTCAATCTCTTTTCATTTGCATTATAAAACTTGAACTTAATAAACCACCAGTAGTATAAATACATTAGAAGCTAGGTTGCCAATTAACATCTTTTTGGCTGTGCGGAGATAACAAAGCATAGAAAAAGTTAAACAAATTTGACTTTAATGTAATTATGTTGGAGACTAATTTAATCAGATATTTATCAGATTTCCCCATGGATCCTCTGAAGCAGCAGCATTAATATTGTTTTCCTAAGTATTCAGCACAGCCAACCCTTCTATGGAAATTAGCAAAGGGGGGTTCTTGCAAAGCATTTGAACCTTATTTCTCCTGCATATCATCACCTTCTGTAAGCATTAAACACTTTTCTGGCAATGGTGCCATCTGACTTCAGTGCGCAGGCTGTGGAAGCCATGTTGACCAGCTAGTATTGAGAATACACTACAGTAATTGGTTGTCTGATCATTCAGAGAATCCCCTAATGATCCTAGTGAGATTAGGAAAATGGGAATGTAACCGCAGGTGTGTCCAAGGGTGTCAAGAGAATTATGTCATCAAGTTAAGAACTCTTAGCAATACAGGTGGAAAGCTTTGCTCCAATTGTTCTCTCACTTATGTGGCCTTTTCAGCCCATTGGTGTGGTTCAGAATAGTTTTCCTCACTTAATAATACGAACAAGAGTGTTTAAACCATGCAAATTTCTGACCACTTTTTTCTCAGCATCTTACGTGTTAGCACTCACATAGAGTGGACAAGTTTACAATGAAAGGGAGGGAAATAGAAGAAAATCTTGACACTTTGACTAAACAATTTGTGTCATGGTGCTGGTTTTCACCTACTATCAAAATCATTCAAGTCTCTGAAATTTAGTGGTAAATCATCATTTGAATATTTCTTAACTTCAGCTCCGACTGCAGTGGATTCTAAGCTGTGTAGAATAGAGCCTTCCCTCGAGCAAGATTTTATTCACTTTTTGAAATGTTTCCTCAATATATTATAGAGCATTTCATCTTTTTTTATTTGCATGAAGATTTTGAATAAAAACATGACAAATGCTGCTGTTGAGTTTAGTGTTACAGCTGCAAATTTGCTAAGTTGTTAGAGGGTATGGAGATGAATGATGTTGGCTTCTCATTTGTGCTGTAATATGAAAGACAGAGCAAGAACTTGCCTTGACTCTGCCTTTCTAAAACTCAACTGAGAGAAGAAATGTGGGGAGAAAGACGGTGACTCTGGTAATTTCCAGTGATCACATTTGAAAAGGTGGTAAAATGTGAGTATTTTAGCCACTTCTGCAGATTATTTCAAGACACTTGCTCAGTAACGGAAATGGCTTTTAATGCACTTGAGCTTCTACTACAGATCAAGGTGTGCTACTGAGTGGGAAAAATAGGATAGGAAAGAGTAAGAAACACGGATTTAGTGGCTCCAAATGGTTTCTCAGTTATCTCTCATGATATCATTTGCCATTTCCTGGACTGTAGCCATTGATTATCATTTCATATGCTGCGTGTGAATGCCAGTTATTGAGAAAATGATGTGCTATGTGACCAATTCCCATGCTTTTAGGGGGAAAGAGAAACTGTAAATTATTACACAAAAGCATAAATTTTTTTGGAGAAACAGGAATAGACTTTAGTACCATTTTCTCTGGTTTACAAGATGCCTCAAATGTATTTTTCTTTCCTGAATGGTGTTTTGAATGTATACTTATTACATCTGTCTGTTACACAACAGTTCTCAGGAAGTTCAAGAAAATCCTAGGATACCCAAGTTAGGCAACAGTAAAAAAAACAAAAACAAAAACCAACAGCATACTTTTTCTCTTTTCCCAAGTCATCTTCTTTGGAAAAAATTTCTTTCTCACTTCCTCCGTCCCTTATTCCCACTTTCCTATGGAATAGCAGCTGTGTTTACCTTGACGAATTTCAATAAAATAAAACAGACGTTGCAGAGACCTCTGTTAATAATAATAATAATAATAATAAAAGAAACTAGGATTTCTGTTCTCTAAAATCAGTTCTAATTTTTTACCATTTTTAATTCAAAGATCTCAAGTAAAAATTAAAGGTAATTCTAAATAAAGTGGGCTGCTTGTACCTTTCCAAAGGTAATAGAAACACTTTTGGTTTCATTGAGAGAAGATGGCTATGAAAGACTAATATAAATATATTCTGTATCTGTTCATAAAGCAAGTAATTGAGTCAGCAAATAGGTAGGTTCATGGATGAAGAGAAGATATTTATATTTAAACCTAAGGCTCCTTGAAAAGTAAGCTAGATTATGTTGTAGAGGTTTAAGAAGTCGGCCTGCAAGCAACTGTCTTTTGTTAATGATCTGTAAATGTGTACCTAACTAGCTAATTCCTTGTCCACTGCCTTAAATAAAGAGCCTTTAGGACAAGCTCAGCCCTTCCTATTTGCAGCTGAGCTGCAGAAGAAAGCAAAAAAACTCATGTTTTATGAGTCCTACTATGTACCAAGCATTAAATTAACACAGTATCTATTTTATGTCATTAAATTGTCACTTAACTCTGTGCGCGAATAAACTGATTTGGAAAAGTCTGCTATAACAAGACCTTAGATTGAGTAATTAATTTATTTCTAACAGTTCTGCAGCCTAGGAATTCCAAGATCCACGTGTCAACCAACTCCATGTCTAGGGAAGGCTCACTTTCTGCTTCATAGATGGTACTTCTTGCTGTGTCCTCACTCACACTGCAGAAAAGGCAAATGCTGTGCTCTCATATTGGGTGGGGAAAGGGCAAACAACTCCCTTGTACCTCTTTTATAAGGTCACTGATCCCATTCATGCCCTCACCACTTAATCATCTCTTGAAAGGTCCCACCTCTTCATACTTTCACATTGGTGATTAAGTTTCAACACATGATTTTTGGGAAGGCACATTCAGACCATAGCAGAGGGTTTCAGAAAACTGCCCCATTACCTGAAAAAAACCCAGGTTGACCGACTCCTCATATTCCTCCTCCTTTATTGGAGCAGTGGTTATACCATAAAAGGTTTCAAAGAATCATCATATAGACCTGCCATAGTATGTTAATTGCAAGTTATATTCAGGAATGTCTGTATTAATCCAGGCTGTTCATATTTTTTATTATTTCAATGTAGATTTGAGGGGTTCAGACATTTATGGAAATACTCCAGTGTTCCATGTTAGCCTTTTTTTTAAACAAAAGAGATAGTAATCATATTAATGCATTTTGCTGCTTCAGTTTACTATTCATGTAATTTTCTGAAAACTTTGAAATACATAAATTCATTCAAAAAAGTATTTTAAAGGACTTGGCATACACAGAAATTGTAACACTTGTCCTATATGTGTTATATTTAGGTTTCACATAATTATATTCTGAGAAATCTAAAATGAATTCAAATAATCTCCCAACCCAGCATATTTCTGAGCTTATATATTTTCCAAATATATAAAAGATAATGCTACATATCTAGGAGAACTTACAGTACCAACACATAGTAATGAATGCATGAGGTTATGTTAAGAAAATTCTTATCTTACATACAAATCAGAAAATTAGGAGTCTGATCCAACATGCTCACAGCTGGAAAGTCATCTGTTTTGGCTTAAGAGCCTCCCATCAATCATTTCTCAGTCCAGATGTTCAGTGACTGCAACTTTCTTTTATGCTCTGCATCCACTGAGGACCACTGCCCACCAGAAACAGAGAGGGTGTAGGCAGGCTCCGAATCCAGGTAGACCAGGGATGCTATTGAGGTTCTTATCAGTACCAAATGTGTTACCCATTTAGTACTTTTTTTTTTTTTAGAAAGTGTCTTGCTCTGTCACCCAGGCTAGAGTGCAGTGATTCTATCTCAACTTACTGTAACCTCCACTTCCAGGATTCAAGCAATTTTCCTGTCTCAGCCTCCTGAGAAGCTGGGACTACAGGTGCACACCACCACACTCAGTTAATTTTTGTATTTTTAGTATAGAAGGTGTTTCACCATATTGACCAGGTCTTGAATTCCTGACCTCAAGTGATCCTCCCACCTCAGCTTCCCAGAGTGCAGGATTACAGACCTGGCCTGAGCTATCACACCTGGCCCTATTCAATACTTCTTTATTAAAAAGTTCATTTTCATTTGAAAAAAGAAAAATGTCTTCAATACCTTGTAAATTGATAACTATTTAGTCTAAAATTTTACATAATGCATAAGAACATATCAACATATACTTCATATTCATATTAGAAGAATAATATCTTATATAGTTATAAGTTAATGTCAAATTTCTTCCAGAAAATAGATGGAAATGGCCTATAGAACTCATTTGTTCTCTCTTTCTTACTTGAAGCGAGATAATGGTTTAAAATCTCTACCTTCTGCTTTGATTTGTTTCTCCCACTGTGGCCCCTTGCTTCAAAACTACTTTTGAATTTCCACTCCCAATACCATACTCCACTTCTTGAGGTCTTAGCAATTATTTAGGACATAGTTTAAAGCCAATGTCTCAGTAAAATCTCCCCAAATCTTAGCCCTATAAAAAAACACACAAATACTGTTCTTCCCTCCCATAGCATTTTTACACTACTCTTAGAGAATTTACCATTTTGTCTCATTTTATAGTTCTTTTTGTTCAAATTTATCTCCTAGAATTAAGTTTCTTTGGGATGGGATTTTGACTGATCCATCATTCTATTCCCATGTATAGCATATTTGCATGAAGAATGTGTTATACATAGCATTTAAATCGTTTTGTTGTTTTGCTTTGTTTTAACAAATTAAACCCAAACAGAATATGGACAACCATGCAAGAGGTTTCCACAATAATTGACAGGAAATCAGAGCCTCTATTTTCCTGCTGCAGCCACAGGTTTTCTTTTTCCAGTCCTCCACCTGCACAGTGAACAGTGGTCACCATGGGTTCTCACCTCATTAAAACTAACTGAATCTTTGCTGGATTTCATGGAACAAATGGGTAAGAGGAGACTAATTTTGTGCAAAGGTGGGGAAACTCATGATTTTATTTGACATGAGAATAAGGAGAGAAGGGTCACAGCAATTTATTAGTAGAAACAGGGTCTACTGGCTCATCTTGTGTGAAGGAGGTGTCACAAAAAGCCTGTAGTAATATAAGTGACTTTAACTCCTATATTCCATCTTTTGTTTGAACAAACTCTCTAGGGTTTAGTTGTAATTATCCCTTCCATTATTCTCTGACTTAATATACTTCATTCCACTGTCAAAATGTGGGAAATAAAAACAATCCCCTTCAGTAATATCTTCCTTGAGCAACATATGAAAAATGTGTTAAGCAATCTAGGTGCTTGAGGCACTTATTTAAAGGTTGTTGAAGTCTGAGTAAACTGTAGCCACATTCACTTAGGTTCTGGCTCATTGCAGTTATCTCATAAATGTACTGTGGATATTTAATAAATAACTAAAGTTAACCATACTTTCAGAATGAAAACTTTAAAAATAATCTGTCTGTAATTTTCTTTTAGCTTTAGAAACGACATATGCCCATTTAAATCCTTCTTCCTGAATAAATATCCTGAGTTCTAAAAGTTATATATATTCCTAACTGCCTGATGAAAATAAATGTGGGGCTTTCTCAACTTCTAAGTTAAAACTGTTATAAACAAAGAATTTATTTTAAATATTTACCCACCCTATTGAAGTTTTTACACCCAAATCAATTCAGATAAAATATGATTTTTACCAGGTTTAATTAAAGTCATGGCATTATATGTGGAGTATGGATCATTTCCAGTTTGCAAATTCTCTTGAGTTGTCTTTGGAATGAATGTTAGGGTGAGATGGAGTCATCCTAAATGTAATGTCTGTGAGTAAACTCCTTCTTTATAAGTAAATTATTAGACTAAATGAATATCTTCTCCCTGTAAGTTCTAAGTAGTATCTTTGAAAATCGGATACTACGTCCTTGGCCTTTATGTTAGTGATACGTACCTCATTTTGGCTGGCTGAGACCTGTAGGGACGATTTGAGATATGCCTCCAAAGTAAGAATTCCAATCATATTTTTACCTTTTTCTCTAGCTTTATACAATTGTGGAGGCAGAATGCGGGTGGGGGAGAAGAGAGAGGGTGAGTAGTTGCATTTAACTAGAAATAGAGATTTCTAGAGGTATTTTTTGAAATTCTAGTATGTTCAATTCGATTTACATATATTGAGCATCTGTTATATGCAAGGCTCAGTGTTACTTGCCCTGGGGGAACCATGGGAGCCACTGTTAAAGATGGCAATAATCTAGTGATGAAGATGTACATGAGTAAGTCCCCTATCCCTTAAGTGAGATCTATGCTCAGCAGAGGTATAGGCAAAGTTTGGGATGGATGAGAGGAGCATCCTGGCCAATAACTTTAAGAAGAGGACACTTGTTTGACTTTGAAGGGTGGTAAAATTTTGACAGGCAGACCAGGGTAGAACAGGCTTCTTCTTCTTCACAGATGGAAAAGTGGGGGGAAATGCTTAGAAACATAACAGTAATGTTGGATTGCATAAAGAAAGGGGTATGGTAGGCCAAAAAATGGAATTTATAGAGTTATGGTAAGGGTATAACTATAAAAACAGTAGTGATTGAATTGTGTACTGTGGGTAATGGGATGAAAACTGGTGGGAAAGAGTAATGTTGTTTTGTTTTGATTTTCCACACAAATCTTTTACATAATAAGATTAAGAATAAATAAAGACATTTTAGAAGGGTTATTCTGACAATGATTCTTATAGTTCAGTAATAGAAACTTGGATGTAGGGCAACCAATTAGGATGACATTTCAGTTATCTAAGTGGTAGCCTTAAGGTGACAGACAGCAACAAGAATTCAAATGAGGAAATCAATGGGAAAGACACTGTGAGGACAGAATTAAGAACACTTAGCCACTGATATGGTTTGGCTTTGTTCCCATCCAAATCCCATCTTGAATTGTAGCTCCCATAATCCCCATATGTCATGGGAGGGACCCAGTGGAAGGTGATTGAATCATGGGGGCAGGTTTTCCCATGCTTTTCTCATGATAGTGAATAGGTCTCATGAGATCTGCTGGTTTTATAAAGGGCAGTTACCTTGCAGATGCTCTCTTGCCTGCTGCCATGTGAAGAAGGGCATGTTTGCTTCCCCTTCCACCATGATTTTTCCTGAGGCCTCCCCAGCAATGTGGAACTGTGAGTCAATTAAACCTCTTTCCTTTATGAATTACCTAGTTTCGGATATGTATTTATTAGCAACATGAGAATGGACTAATATAGCCACCAAATGAGCCTGAAGACTGGGAGGGAGAGAGTAAGGAGACCTAGATGTTTCTGAGGAGGAAGTTTCTGAAGACAATTCCAAGATGAGGCCTTAAGAGAATTGCACACATAGAGGCTGTGATTGTCAGAATTTGCCACCTCTAGGCTGACATGTGGGACTGGAGTGGGAAAAGAAGATTGACATTTGCAGCAATGGCATTGTAAAAAACTAGGAGATTACGCAGAAAGTCAGGGTTCAAAACTGAAGTGCAGAGTGCTAAGGTGCCAGATCAAAGTGCCAAATTCAGAGGAGGAAGTCAGAAATCTAGGTTCCAGGAGAAAGAGCAAGTATGCATGAGCGAAGAACAGGAGGGCAGAGATTCTGTGGAAACACTGCCAGAGTCCCAACTGGCCAGGGTGAACATGGCCCCGCTGAAAGAACCAAAATAGGAGAATCACTTTTGCCTTTTATGAGGGAGCTTGAGGTGCACATGTAGACAAACTGCTTGAAATTGGATTTGGAATTCAGAGAAAAGATGGAGGCTAAAAGTGGAGACAGTCTGGATTCATCTTCATAGAGGTGGAATTAATTACATGGGAAAGATTTTGTCACTGAAAGGAAAAATGTAGAGAAAGGGAAAATGATCTATTTTGCAATACTGGTGAAATGGGTTCCAGTAAAAGTTGAGTACAGAAAGAATAATTAGGTTGGTGAGTGTAAATTTTTCAATCAAAAATCACCCAGTTTTGTAAAAAAAACAAACAAACAAACAAAAAAAAGATTTACTTTTTCATACTTAATAAATGTCTCAAATTTCCATTTTTTTTTCTGAAACCTTACCCTGGCTAATAAATTTCAGGGTTTTTTTCAGTCATTTCATGTTTAATATTCAGTTAATTCACCTTTCTCCCTGCTTATGCTGGATCCCTGTGACATGGTTTTGCTGTGTCCCCACCCAAACCTTATCTTGAATTGTAACTTCTGTAACTCCCACGTGTTGTGGGAGGGACCTGGTGGGAGATTACTGAATCATGGGGGTGCTCCCCGCCATGCTGTTCTCATGGTAGTGAACAAGTCTCATGAGATCTGATGGTGTCATAACGGGGTTCTGCTTTTGTTTGGCTCTCATTCTCTCTTGTCTGCTGCCATAGAAGATGTGCCTTTCACCTTCCACCATGACTGTGAGGCCTCCCCAGCCATGTGGAACTGTGAGTCCATTAAACCTTGTTTTCTTATAAATTGCAGAGTCTCAGGATGTCTTTATTGGCAGCATTGAAATGGACTAATATGCCCTGGGAGCCATCTCAGTCCCTGAAGCCTTATATGGTACAGGGCATTGGTGGGGAGGGAGCATTTAGTGCTTGGTTATCAGAATGGGCCAAGCTGTAACTCTTACTCCCTGATTCTTGGGCACCTCAGGTAGTATTTACCCATCTGCCCACGTAGATATGGTGGACTTTCACTCTTTATGGGATGCCTGACCAGGAGATTACTCTCACTTCTTCCAGCCCTCTCTCAACTAACTTCTGTCTTCTGGAAACCAGATATCTCTAGTGTCGAGGGATAATCTTTGAGGTTGCCTTAGGCGCCCTCTGAGAAATAACACTAAAACAGCCACTTGTATTCCTGCCATATTTGCACAGCAAACTTATTTAGGCTACGAACATACAGGTATCAGACAAGAAGTACAAACATTTATGCTACTCAAGAATTGTCCCACACTTCTCTGGAAAGCCTATTTGCTTACCAACGACTACAATAGTTGCTCATATAAACTGCTAACTGGAATCAAAGATGGTGAAGAGTATGAATAAATTTCAAAGACTTTCACTAACCATAACTTTTAACTGAATGTGAATTAAAATTGACATATATTTATAGATGCTCTCATTCTGAGCATTGGATTATGATGGACTTCACAAACCTTCAATCAACTTTATGCATAAAAAGCAAATTTGGTTAGTCAGCTGATAAGAGCCATGAGTTTCATGATGTCGTATTTTTAGACCCTGGAGCCTTCTGAGAATTCTACCAGTCTTATGTGGCAGTGGGAGTTTTGGCGTTGCCCAGCTGCATAGGAGTTTTAGCTGTTCCTTGGATAAACTTTCAGAAAATCATCCTGTTTTCGATCCCACCCGACAGGTAACTGGTGCTTCCAATTTCTGCTTCTTTCTAGGATCCTGTGATGAAAATTGGCTTTCACTATAGGAAGTTATGCTTCAATATTGCTGCTGTGATAATGGTTACCATTTAACCATTGGCTTTCATCTTTCAAAATGTGTTAACTCTTCTTGTCCATTTTCATCTCTTCTCCTTTTATCACTGTTCTTATTATAAAAATTTTATATCTTTACATCTTCTTTATTCCTTTAATTATATAATAGTGGAGTTTCAGGATGTAGCAGAGAAAAATGAATATATCTTTTCCACTATATTCAACTGAATTCCTTCTGTAGCATTTCTACTGAGAAACTATGATGAGTTAGGTATGATTCAAGGTCATTAAAGCTATTTAATACTGTAGCCAATGAGCAATGTGTAAGATAGACATTGCTCAAGAAAGGCAAACAATCATAGCTATCACTTATTGAGTGCTTACCATATGCCAGACTCTGTTTTAATCTCTTTATATTTTAAATAATTTAATCATCATATCCATATAAGATATGTTCTATTTTAAAGATGAAGAAATTGAGACAGAGAGGTTTAGTAAATTAGAGGTCTCATAGCTACTAAATGGTAGAGGTAGAATTCAAACCCAAGCTTCTTTATACCTGAAATAGAAACATACTATTATCTTCTTTGGGGACAGGAATTTGAGGTTAGGATTGGCCCAAGTAGAAGCTAGCTTGTTATCTTTTCTTTCTCCACTTAAATTCTACCTCTATTGTTAAGTTGTTATTATGCAAGCCCCCTATATAGTACATTAAGCTTAGGCTACAAGATTGTAGAACTCCAGGAAAGATATTCAGAGTAGTGTAGGTTTGTCTCTCTTAATCATAGATCTGTAGAAAGAGATCTATCCTGGAAGTGATTATCCTGTTTGGGGCAAATCACTACATCATTCAGGGAGTTGGTGTTCATATCTGAAAACTGAGGAAATTATATTAAATGATAATATTAACAGCTCATGTTTATTAAGCTCCACTTTATGCTAAGAGCCTAATACATACATAAATATGTTTTTATCATTTAATTGTTTTTTAGCTTGGAGATTACATAAGTAAATGAGTATCAGCTTATTTCATCACTCTCTTTTTCAGGACAGAAATAGATCCCAATTTCCTAAGTCTTATGTTAAAAGCAATCTTTATTCTTTTAAGAACCTGTACATCTTTCATATTTGTATTCTAACAATGTTTCCAAGTTTAATTTTCTCTCACTTTTATTAAGTTTTCCCATTTTATTTATCCAGACCATACTGATTTGTCTCCTTTCTTAATTGAAGCACAAATATAAGATGCAATGTATCAGGGATTAAATACAGGGTTATATTCATCTTCTTTTGCATGTTTGCTTTGTTTCAACAAAGAAAGTATAGGCTTGTGGAAAATAAATACAATTATCTTGTTCTTACTTTTAAAATGTCTCTGTAATGGTTAATTCTATGTGTCAACCTGACCGGGCCAAGGGTTGCCCAGATTAAACATTTCTGGGTGTCTGTGAGAGTGTTTTTGGATGAATTGAGTATTTGAATTAGTGGACTCAGCGAAGTAAATTGCTCTTGCCAATGTTTTGGGGTATCAATTAATCCAATGAGGACTTGAATAAAACAGGTGAAAAAAGAAATTTGGCCACAGCACCTTTTTTTTTTCCTATTTCTTCTTGAGCTGCGACATCTCTCATCTCCTGCACCCAGACTAGGATTTACACTTCAGATCCCTTGACTGTCAGGCCTTTAGATTCAGACCTAATAATGCCATCAGCTTCATTAGGTGTGTGTGTATCCACTGGAGTGTGTGTGTGTCTGTCTGCTTATATATACACACATATATCCTATTTGTTCTGTTTCTTTGAAGAACCCTGACTAATAGAGTCTCCTATAAAATCTCATGTAGTGCTTGGAATACATTGAATGTTTGTTGAAACATAGTAATTGACATCTTTGTTTCATTTTCTTTACTGTATTCCTTTGGAATATTTTTATATGTACTAATTCCCTGGTGATACTAAAAATTAATTACATGATTTTTTTAAAAGTTGGCATAATGCTTGACTCATAGTGGGTGCTCAGATTAGATTAGTTGAGTTATTATTAGAACAAAGAGGTTCTATGAGAAAACAACAGAAATATGTTTATTGCTTCCAAAGTCTATAGAAGATAAAAAAACTCATTGAAGATTGTATTTCTATAATCATATCAGAAAAATGCTGGCAAGGATTTGGAAGAGTCCTGCTTAAGAACTCTTCAATTGTACTTCTCTTGACAGCCCTCTCAACCCAGTATGAAATTATAGTACACTCCAATGGAGCACAAGGTGGTTAATACATCTTGAAAGTAAGTCCATGGCAGGAAAAAAACTCTATATTTATAGCACTTTGAAGGTAACTATCTGTTCTATTTCCCTAGATCAGGGGATGGCACACTACAAGAGGCAGGCCAATCTAGCCACTGCCTGGTTTTGTAAATAAAGTTTTATTTGAACACAGCCACACCAATTTTTATTTTTATTTACATATTGTCCGTGACTACTTTTGTGCTAAAACAGAAGAATTGAGCAGCCCACAGAGCTGAAAATGTTTGTCTGTCCCTATACAGAAAAAGTTTATAAACCCCAATTTAGAATATCTTACCTATTCCTATTCCACAGTAATTGGTTCACAAATGCCGCTAATTAATCCACTCATGTGTTTGTGTTGAAATCTGTCTGATACGGACCACATTGTAGCTTCGTGTATGGGAAACATAAGATTGAATCTTGCAGCAAAATACTTTTTTCCCCTTTTCCAAATTTTAAATGGTAGCAATATGAATTTGGTATTATAGAAACCAAACTATAAATTTAAAAATCACAATTTCTAGGCTGGCCATGAGGACTGTGATTCTAAAAGTAAATCTCATTCCCTTTTATAGTTATTCTTTGATTGACAACATCCCGCTACGTGTTGTTGTACATATTTACCTGGAACTAATAGCTATTTTAGAAAAGAAAGAATGTTTGCATAATTGTAACTTATCAAATCCTATAGGAATTATAAGTCCTGCAAACATATCCATCAGTTCTAATACAGAAAACAGTATGGGAATACACTTTGCCCCTGGCCAGTATAATTTTGAGAAAAAGCAGCTTCTCCTGATCAGTCTGCTTTCTTTGTTGGTTTCATTTTGTTTTGGAAGTGACTTTAATGATTACATGGAGTAGTTGTTTTAGCCTAGATTTTCAAACATGTTTCTTTTTCCATTATTTAACTGTTATGTTTTGATCCTTGTTCTAAGGATTCTGCTTTTTTTAAATTGTATACTACTTCAATTATATTTGGGGAAATAGTTTTTGAGAAGTATAAATGAGGAACTGAAAGTATATAATTGGGTTGTCACATCAAGCATATGTTTGAATCTGTATCAAGGCATTTAATTCAGTTAATTTACATGGGGTCTGTTGCTAAAAGCCAGAAGTAGGTGTCCCTGATCAGCTGTGAGATAGGGGGAAATCATGTGGCTATTCTAGTCATGGTACAGAAGATATTTAGCTTCATCCTATAATTAGAGCTTTCACAAGGACCATAATTACATATTACATTACATACTTCTCCAGGCCATTACACACAAAGGGATCTTTTTGGGAATTTAGAAATAACTGTAATAACATGAATTTTAATGATTGACAGTTGTAGGCTAAAATGTAATCATGAACCCAGTGACTTTTTTGGTAGGAAAAATTTTACTGACTTGCAAATGTATTACTTGGAATAAATACTTCTTATGAGCTAAGTGAAAATATAAACATGTCTCATAAGAAAATAAACAGAAACAAAACAAACAAGAAAAACAAAACTTTTTAATTGGATGAGTAGTCCTGCTGCTGCTTGTTACTTAATTTTAGTCCTCTCTTTGGACTTTAAGAATTTATGTTCATAAGTATGAATTAAAGAAATATTTATTTTCTTTTATCCTTCCTTCAGGTAGCATACAAGACATAACTTAAAGATTATATTGTAATGAAAAGAAATGGAGCTGAGATACAAATATACAAGATACTGTAATCAGGCTTTGCAAATACAGGGGTCTAATTTGCTTTGTATTTTAAAAAGCACTTCTTGGCTGGGCACAGTGGCTCACACCTGTAATCCCAGAACTTTGGGAGGCCAGGGTGGGTGGATCACCTGAGGTCAGGAGTTTGAGACCAGCCTGACCAACATGGTGAAACACTATCTATACTAAAAATACAAAAATCAGCCAGATGAGGTGACACATGTTTGTAGTCCCAGTGACTTGGGAGTCTGAGACAGGAGAATCACTTGAACCTGGGAGGTGGAGTTTGCAGTGAGCTAATGCCACTGCACTCCAGCCTGAGCAGCAGAGTGAGACTCTGTCTCATAAATAAATAAATATAAATCGATAAAGTTCACTGCTTATATGCAGAGCCACTGTGCTCGAGCCTGGGCAACAGAGAGAGACTCCGTCTCACAAATAAAAAAATAAAAATAAATAAATAAATAAATAAAAATAAATAAAATGCCACTGTTTATATGCAGAGCCACTGTGCTCCAGCCTGGGCAACAGAGCGAGACTCCTTCTCACAAATAAATAAATAAGTAAATAAAAGTAAATAAAATACACTGCTTATATGAAAAGCAATAAACACTGAATACACATGATCTATAAATCACAACCAGTTCCAGATATTTATCTAGAAACACTACTCTGTACTGATATCTATGAACATAAAAAATAAGGCTATATATTCTTGCTATATTTAATTTAAAATAATCAATTTGTTTATTACAAAGGCTGAGCCATACAGATTTAATGCAAGGTCTGTTTCACCATGAGAAAGACCAGTTCCTTTTATACTGTTTTAGAAGTTTGATTCCTAAAGTAATTTATCATAATGTTTACTGAGTGCCTAAAGGAGGACATAAAGCTCCCATCACAGGTCTTGGCTGAGACAGAATCCTCTCTTGACTATTTATATTTCCTCTTCCAGATTGGAGAGACGTCTTTAATTGTTTTCAGAACTAAATTTGAGAACCGAATGAAAGCATTTTTCTAATGAACATACTCTCTCACAGGCTTAAAATGCTGTATGTGAGCAACATTAAGTTTTATCTTCATATAACACCAAAAATTGATATAATGGAAACTATGAAAAAACAAAAAAAATCAATAATTGATATATTTGCGGAGGAAGCAGTTTTAAAATACATGAAAAAGGCTTAGATGACTCTGGCCACTACTCTAGAGCTGGTGTTTATTTTATAAGCATGAAAGTTTTGATATTGAGTCACACCCACCAAAACAAAATAAGAGCCCCAATTGGGAGAATGTTCTCTTCAATGAGCATCCTTCAGTTTGATTATTTTACCCCCGTGGTAGTGAACATAGATAGTGGCACTACTCCCTATAATTTGATTATTGTTCATTGTGAGAACTGTAAACTCAGGTAGATATAAGAATGCCTCTGTAAACGTGTAGCAAGGCCATTATATTTCCACTTAATTGGAAGTATCTTTGTATAAATGCAGTTGCCAATGTTTGTTTCAGTCAACCTTTATAATTATTTTTGCAGTTTGAAAAATATTATCAACAAATAAAGGAGAAATCATAGTATGTAAAATATAGCTTGCAAATATCTGAATATCTTTATTTTAAAATGAAAAGACTGTGAGAACCTTATATAACTATAAAAGAGTCATGATTCTTAAATGAAAAAGAGTGATTCCATTAAAACACAATAATAGTAATAACATTTCAACATATATGTCAATTTTATATAGGGATATTTATTGGGTATATAGAGAAGAAAGTATTAGACTGGTTTCTTGTTCTTGAAGAAAAGAACCTAAAAATATGATTACTTTTTGCAACGGAACACTTAATAGAATTAAACCTTCAACTTCAAGGTTTAGTAGTAATTACTATACTAGCAGTTCAGAGAACAAGGGAAAGTTACAGAAGAAAATTTATCTCAAAAGGATATTCTCCCCATCATTAGACAGTGATGGTTGGACTTTTAGTGGGGGCAAGGCCTATGTAATATAACTGTAGGAAATAATATTTTTACCACTCCTCTTTATAGCTAATAGTAATAATAGTAAAGACTGTAAAGCATATGTATGTATGTATACTTAAATCAATGTGGATCTTATATAAGGTTATTGCAAGATTTTCCTTATTTTCAAATGTCTTAAGGCACAGCCTTTTGTTATTTAAGCTTTGGTCTTCATATTTAAACAAATTATCTTGCTCACCTCTACATAACTAAAAATAATGAGCAGCAACAGATATTGAACTTTATATAACATTTATTAATCTAAACCAAGATCATGAATGAAAGCAATAACTACCTCAGTGTCACTAATGAGGAAATATTTTTAAATGTTATGGATTTAATAGCACACAGACCTTGGCTGGCATGATTTAAAATGATGGATATAATTTAAAGACTAATATTTTACATTTATGATCAATAAATTATCAGGAGTCATGCCATATAGAGTCTAGTCATTAATATAATTAAAAAAAATTGGTCCTAACACAACATGGTTAACACTTTCCACTGAAAAATAGTTTTTTTATTTGACATAGCTATCCTACATTCACAATATATGAATGTAACACTTTTGTTCAAAAAAAGCTTATCAATATGTATGTATTAATTTTATTATAATTAATTAGGCACAAATATACATGAGTATATTATCTCTACCGTGCGAAAAATATAATAGTTATCACCTGAAAAAAATCACATACAAGAATATATTTTGAGAGACCACATTCACATAACTTTTATTATAGCATATTGTTATAATTATTCTTCACATAACTTTTATTATAGCATATTGTTATAATTATTCTTTATATTAGTAGTTATTGTTGTTAATCTCTGTGCCTAATTTATAAATTAATTTTATCATGGGTATATATAGGAAAAAACATAACATATATATATAGGGTTTGGTACTATCCGCTGTTTCAGGCATTCACTGGGGGTATTGTGTTGGAGTCTGACCTGCAGACCCTGACCCAGCAATAGGTGAGCAAATTCACTCAAACAGAAATCTCCAATGGAAGAGTGTGCTGGGGGTCTGTGGCCACTCACAGACACTCCTGAGAGAGACAGCAGCCATGGCCCTGACCAGCTAGCCTTCTAGGCATTTATTCAGTATAGATTTAATAACAGAGGCTGTGAGTCAGCACACTTGTGGATAATGATTAAAGGTCAGGTTGTGAGGCCTAAAGCAAACACCATCTGTGGGTGATAAATCTGGTTGTCCTCCCCCTGAGAGAACCATCCAGCCCATCAAAGAGTAAAGGTTAGTTTTAGGACCACATGAGTAAACAAGTTATTCAGATAAACTCCTCCACATTCCCTAGTTATTTACTTTTCTTTATCAACTAAAGATAAAGGGGATTAGGTTGCTGTCAGCTGAAACTTCTGCTGAAACTATGCAAACCTCTTGGCTTTCCAAGGTTTGTGGCTATATTCTATAATTTTACAATGTTTCCAACCATCCTGACTGATCTCCCACAGTCTTGAAACATATCCCCCACTGATAAGGAGAGACTATCATGTTGAAATCAGGTTCTTTGATTGTTATTGGAATAACACAGCAAACCTCTCTCTTTACTTCTCTCATCTTCTGTGCATTGATGGGAGTGGACCAAATCATCTCTAAGTTTCTTTCAGTCCTAGTATTCTACAATCCTAGCTAATTTGTGCCCTGCTAATCTGTGGCTGTTTGCTGCCATTCCCCTCTCATTCTGCCATCACTCTCCATTGCAGTTGTCTTCCTCTAATGGTGATCACTGTTTCAAAATTAACCTAATTTTTCTTCGATATTTTTTGTAAATTGTTTTTCGTACTCAGATTTCACCATGACTGTCATTTTGCTTACGATGTTTTACATATTTACTAGTACATTGTATTTATTATATTGTGGTAAATTGATTAGACTTGAGCATCTCATCTAGCAAGGAGTGAGGAATTTTCATGAGCTATGCACAGCACACAGATACTAACACCAAGAAACACAAACAAAGGAAAAAAGATACATTTTCCAGAATCAAACAAATTATTAAGTGTGCAAAATAGAAAAATAGCATCAACAATATGAGATTAAAAGCAGAACCTATCAACAGAGATAATGAAAGCAGAATCTGACTAAAATGCCAAATGTGAAAAGGTTCTATCTTTAGAACTTCTGTCAGCTCTGCCTATTCAAAAATAAAAGCTTGGAACACTGTATGATACATGCATGTATAGCATAATAAGTTAACATAGAAATACATATACCTACATTATGCATATGTTTTATCCTAGCTGTTATTACATTAATATTAGTTAATATTATATATTAATACAATTAACACTATTATTATATAGTATATACATATAATCTATGCTGGATAATAAAAGTTGATATTAATTTTTAAAAACACTACAAAAATTATGCAGAGAAGTCCTTTGAAAGACACTTACAGAGCTAGTAGTTAATAGAGTTTTTAAAAACTTCTGAATAATGACTTCTTTAGAAGCAAACATAGCTACAATATGATGGAAAGAAAAACAGGTATCTCATATAATAGCATTTTGGCCTATAAGGCTCCAATTACATCAATAAATTCAGAAAATCAAGCCAAATAAAACTGACATGATAATAGAAACAGCAAATACATTTTCAGGTAATGATCTTTCCATCACAATAGATTATCAGCTGAGATTAGTTATACCAGTTTTTCTAGATTTACCAAGGTCTTATATGGGGTTACTATGACTTTCCCTCTTCAACATATTGCTGCTGGTTTTTAGGCCTTTGTCCTCCCTGGATATTGTTCGAGTTTGTATTAACTGTGTTAAGCTTTATCCAGCTCAGTGGTGCACCTTAAATTCTATTTCCATGAACTTCTGATTAATATCCAGGGAACAGTTTAGGAACTGAGAACATCTTGTTTAACATACTCAAGTCACACTTAGGAAAACCTCAGAGGTTTTCACCTTCTTTGGATGCTACATGAAGAATGCAATTCAGATTCAAAACGTGTGTTCTGAAATCTTATTTGGAACACTCCCACTTTGTAAAAGAAACTTTCATGGTATATGAGTGTACTGGATGGATTCCCAGTGAACTTTCCTCATGTCTGACTTGTTCCTGGGTCTTCTACCTCTTTTTTCCTAATGGCTATTTTTCTTTTTCTTATTTTTCTCTTTTGTAAGCACACAGACATACTAATAAATATCTTCATACTAAATATTCAAGCAATCCCCTTTAAATCCCGAGTTTCTGCTGGCTATAGCTATTTATCCTCTGTCCATCTCTACTAATCTTTTGAAAAGATGTTCCCATAGCCACTTTATTTGCTTTCTACTTCTCAGTGTTTTAACTTTTTTTTTCATGTCATGGCACACAGAGAAGATGATAGATGGCTAAGGCTATCAATGGCTGTGGGGATGGTCCCAGAGGATCCAGCTGCCCCAGGACCCTCTGGTTATTCAAAGTGCTGAGAGAATCAATAACATGGTGTTCCTGGAACTGATCAGGGCTTGCTGGTCTCTGCTCAATTCAGCTCTTACCAATCTACATTCTGCCTGCATCACACACTTAACTTGTTTCCACTCAAGGTCACTTAAGACTTATGTGCTATTAAACATAACATGCCCTTTTACTGTCCTTATTTTATGTAAAATAAGCATTTTAATTTAAAGCAACATTTGTCACTCTTGGCCACTTCTTCCCACAAAGTCTTGTGTCTCTTTCTGCGATCCCAGTTTTTACTTCTCTTTCTGCCTGTACTGAACAGATTCTATGCATT
Source organism: Plecturocebus donacophilus (assembly GCA_004027715.1). NCBI lineage: Eukaryota > Metazoa > Chordata > Mammalia > Primates > Pitheciidae > Plecturocebus > Plecturocebus donacophilus. Next base: position 145,523 of record PVKP010000593.1, on the reverse strand, counting down.
ACCTTACATCGTCTTGGCTTTTACCCCAGCAATTGCTGTAATAATCAGCTCCAGCCTCATGCCATGTGACTCAGAAGGTCTATGGTACTAGGGGACTTTACAGTGAGAAAAAGCATTCTGTATGCACATTTGGTAGGTTACAGTTGTACGGAGTTTAGTATAGATCCCTAGGTTCTGAAGCAGGGCATGCTTTCTGTTGCAGATAACTACTCGTGAGTTGAGAAGCAGTTCTTGACAGGCCCCTGGGATCAGTAGGACTGACTGGCTCACCATGGGAAACTAAGTGACTATGAGATCAGAGACAACATCAAGAGCTGGATGTTATCAGGTCCAACAACTCATAAGTTTGGCCTACTGCAGTAGCGATCAATTATGCTATGGTGGAGATGATTCATCTGGAAATGGGACTGAACAAGCCTGGGGGGCATAAGTTCATTTTGCAAGCATGTGGCATGGCCCAGATTCCTATAGCAGCTATCCTCTTCCACTGATGCTTCTCCCTCAACTTGCACCTGTGGCTTCTTGGTGAGAGTCCTGGGAGTCCTCATCACCAAATAGAGAAGGAAAACATCAGTCTGATTCACAGATGAGTTATTCATGATGTCTTAGTCCTGTTGCAATATTATAGTCTGACTCTGAGGTGACCTTGAACTACAGCAGTGAAGGGAAATTCTCCTAGTGGACAGAGCTGCAAGCTTGTATGGAAGTATGTATGATCTGAGGTACAGATGCACAAAAAGTCTCCTGTACAGGAAAAAAGGGCTTAGCTAGTTGATCCAGGGACAGGAGAAAGCAATATTGAAAGACTGGAAATAAGGACATCTTCGAAAAAACCATGTGAATAGACAATGGGAATGGACCCAAAGTGTGGGGATGTTTCTATTTTGTGTTTAGTATCTATCAGAGATGGCCTTCTGCAGAGGACCATTCACAAACCTGGTAGCCACGTAGGCTCATGCTGTGAATGTCAGCCTGCTTCTTCCTGTTGAGACTGAACACTTGTGCAATGGGCCCGTGAGCAGTGCAGCTATGTACGCTGGTTATCTAGCTATTGCTTCTTGCTCTAAATTCACCCTTTTTGCCTACTTTGTGAATATAGATCTGGTCCCTTTAAATAGTTTTCCTCTACCAGGTGGCCCAAAGTTAAGCTTTGTTAGTGGAGTGGTTCGGAGAGACATTGCGGGGGAAATCAGTGTTCCTTCTTGGTTCCACTGTACTTGCTTGGCAGACTCCTATAGCTTGCTGGTCTCTCCTGCTCTGGTCCCAGCAGAGTAGGGCTGCCAACAGTGCCCAGCAGCCAGCAACTTCCCCCTCTCTGGTGGTTTTATAGCCCAGTGTCTTCAGTGGCAATGGGGGTACTCATAGTACCTTTGTCTATGAACAGCTTTCCCAGAACCCTAGGGAGCAGATTTCCAGCGAGTTTCAAAGGGCAGATTTCCAGCAAGTTCTCGTAGTACGATACCACAGTGACTTCACTGCCGTCCAGTGAGACACGTGCATATGCTCTCCAAGGTTTGGTCTCAGCCCTGAGGTTGGGAAGCCTCTTGATTCTCGAACTCAGCCCTAGGGGTAGTGGCTATTCCTTTTGTCTGCTATTCCTGTATTCCTGTATTCTTTAGGGTTCTCTTGATTTCTTACTAACCTATCCCTCATTACCTAAACCACTTGCAATTCTTATATTAAACTTTCCGTGTATGGTTTTTGTTCCCTAATTGGATTTAGCCTGATACACCACAGCAGCAAGGAAGAAAACATGCATGGGCCCAACTGAATGGGCTCTTTCTCACTAATGCCCATCAATGCTACTGGCACTGCTGAGTGCCCAGCTTACAGAAGCAGAAACTAAAGCTGGGATCACATTGTGGCTCTGTCCTTGAGGATGCCAGGCAGGCTTTGAGGACAAGTTGATTGCCATTAGACTCCATGAAGTACACCTATGTTCCTGCCCAATGACAACTATACAGCTTTGAGCTCCATCCCTCATGGATGAAGTCAGTCCATCTGCAAGTGAGCAAGATAAACCCCCTTCGGTGCTGCCTGAGGATGAGGGAAATCAAGAATGGATGGTAGAAGAAAGATACGGTAAATATTAACAAAGGCAAAAGGATGACATTAGCTGGGAGTGTAGGTTGTTCTATTTATGCTTGTATATTGAGTACTTATCTTTTTTTAGCAGTTGCAGACAGCTGCTAAATCAAAGTGTGTTTGATGGATGGGACAGGAACAAGGAACAGATCATATGAAAGCTTTTTGTGCCCTACCTTTTATTTTCTTGGCCCTTCTTTTTACTCCAGCTATGCCTGTGCACCTACCTGCCTGCACATACTGCTGAACTGAAAGCATCTTCCGTCGTCTATATGTGTATATCTCAGGGCTTCCTTCCGTCTACCACGTGAACCATCTCCCCTCCTACCACCAAATCTAAAAGTGCAGGAAAGTTAACAACCAAGGGTCCCATCTTAACCACTAGGGACAGAAGCCTGTGAATGGATAAATGCCCTCTCTTTCTGTCCCAAGGCATGGACAACTTTGAGGTGCATTCTGCATGGCTTCTTAGAGGTCCACAGTAGGACCGAATCCCCATTGCCCATAATGGTGGTGAGCTCAACAAGATACCTTGGACTGTTTCTCCCCTTCCTTGCTCTATAGTCCCCAGTCCCCAGTCCCTATTCTTTGGAATCACTTAGCAAAATAAACCACCTGCTTCAAGTCATTGTCTCCGGCTCTGGTTATAGGGGGAAGCTAGGCTAAGACAGATCGTTCTTGTCTTTTATTTTGAGCTTCCTACATGCATTCCTCCCTTGGTGGCTGTCCTTTAAGGGCTGATATGTCGCAGGGCTCCAACATTGGCCTACTTCTTCTCCATTCACTTTTCTGTTTCATCTCACATGCTCTCCTACTTCAACCATGATCGAATCACTGAAAACTCCCAGTCTGTTCCTCCCGTCCACTTCACTCTTCTGACCTGTACAACTACATCTCACACTCTAGCAGACATTTTGCTGTAAATTTTTTAATGCAGTTTAAATGTCACATTAAAAAGAAAACTGAGCTCACATTTGCTATCCCTGTTCCCCAACTGCTCTGCCCGTGTTTCCTTTTCATTGAATGGCATCATCGAGCTCTGAGTTACACAAGTTAGAAGGCTGTAAATAAACGTTGGTAGCTCCCTTTCTATGACCCATCAGATGAACAATAAGAAAGACATGCTTATTCCTACCTTCTAGTGCCGTCAGTTTTCTACCTTTTTTTTTTGAGACAGAGTCTTGCTCTGTCACCAGGCGCCAGGCTGGAGTGCAGTGGCGCAATCTCTGCCTCCTGGGTTCAAGCGATTCTCCTGCCTCAGCCTCCCGAGGAGATGGGACTACAAGTGCATGCCACCACACCCAGCTAATTTTTGTATTTTTAGTAGAGACGGGCTTCCACCATGCTGGCCAGGATGGTCTCGATCTCTTGACCTCATGATCCACCCGCTTCGGCCTCCCAAAGTGCTGGGATTACAGGCGTGAGCCACCGCACCTGGCCCTTTCTCTCTACTTTCTATTTCAGTAGCCTCTGGTTTACTACCAGTTCTTGCCTCTCAAATTCTGTCTAATCCTTAGGAAGGGAAGTCACAAAATTGGATAGAGGCAGTGAACGCAACAGAGATAGCACAAGGAAGCTAGTTGTCTGTTGACTCCTTCCCTGCATCAGGGAACTATGCTGAACCTAGCATTCTGTCTAGCACATACACAGCACTTTGTCAAGGAACTACATGTATCCTTGAATCCTGGGGCAGATGCTTAGTCCATGAGAGACTGTGATTTAAATGAGTGAGAAAAAGACGAAGAAAGGATTTTACTAAAATATTTTAAGCTAGTCTTTTATACACCTTCATAACATCGCCCTGAAAATACAAAGAAATTCTATTTGTTAAGATTTTACCAATAACATGGTGTTTAGCATGCTTTTATTCTAAATGTTGGTGCCTTGAGCCTGAAGAGCCTTTCATGCCCATAAGAATATTGGAATGCAGTTGGCTAATGTTTATGATGGTATGTCATATATCTCTCATAGATACTGTATTTCTGGAGATTGCTAGGGATGGTAGGTACAAACATAACATTTTAGCATACTTTCTTTAGGGTCAACATCATAGAATACAGGGAGAATACAGAATTGGAGGAGGAGCCAAGTATGACTCAATAGTTCTGAACCGCAACTGGAAATGTCTGTTGCCATCCTTCCCTACTTTTTCATCTGTTTTTTAAATCTTGCATACCTCTTTAGATGTTTTTTTGGAACAATGTAGGAAGAGGAACATTTTTCTTCTTTATTTAAAAATAATTATGTTAGAAAACTAACCATGTAGGAAAAAATAAGCAGTTTATGGTCACAAGTATGGAAAAAATAATTTCTGTTAAGAAATCTTTAGTTCACATATCATTGATTGGCTTAGTAAGACAGGAATTACAGTTACCCAGATGTTGAGTTTTTCTCAAGTAACCTTGGCTCTAGTTGAAATAATCTATTTTCCAAGCATGCACATTCCTATGTTTGCAGCAGTTTATTGCCTTATGGGTCAGTCTCTTTTGTTGAAGCTGTTGTTGGCATCTTATTAAGATATATAAAGACAAATTCTAAAATATTGCAGGACGACACTGACTTGGAGGTTTTCTAAAGGAATGATTTGATGACAATGTAATAATGCAGTACAATTTTTACTAAAGGTATTGACAGTATTTTTTTTTTACCATCATAGTTCCAAAGGAAACTCCTTCCTGGAAATATTGTATTATTTCTCTAAAACTTCCTGAATCAACTGGAATATAGTTATTGGACCTAACATATTAAACTCCTTATTTTGATTCTGGCTAGAAGCCAGACAATAATAATTGTGTCTATGAATTGCCTGGAAGCAGGTGACTCCTCCATCTGGACAGTGTCCTCTACTTCACTGAGCAGGATTCTGCTAAAATGCTGTGTTCCTGACCCCTAGGCAAAGAATACTGGGGAGAGTGAGCAGCCTTGTAGATCTTGGTAATAACTTTCTTTTCCCTTTGGGAATTAGAGTATGTTTGCATTTTGTGAAGATTTTAAAGTAAAGACCCAAGATCTGGAAATTGAAATGTGGCTGTTGTCCCAGACGTTCAGGCTTTGTTTGCTGTTGAATATTCCAGGATACCAGAGATTATTTTCTGGCTGCAATCCATAGAAGTTTCATAGCTACAGCTTCATAAAAGATCGTTGGGAAGCCTGCTAACTCTACCAGTGCGGATCGCAAAAGAGCAAGCAGTATCGTCCATCTGGGGCTCCTTTTTTGATCCAGTCTAACTCAATAGTTCCAGCAAATAAACAAGAGTGAGAAACCTCCAAGTTGCCCTGAAACAAGCTATCCATCTTCTTTTCACGTTTGGCTTAATGGGCCATTTCCTAAAATCTTCTGCCCTTTCTCTTCTCTGATCAAAGAACATTACAATCTTGGTCTCGTCTCTCTCTGTGGCTTATATGCTTTTCCCTTTGTGTTATTTCTTAATCCAATTGGTTGAAATCATCCAAAATTCACTAGCAGTGCAGTCACTGGTTGCCTTGTAGCCATTACTTGACAAGGCTGTAATTAGTTGGGCCATTTTACACCTGCTTTCCCAGCTGGGCACTGCATTTTGCTTTACAGTGATTTGTATCAGAACTGAAAGGGCAGGCACCACTTGGAGAGTGCACTCACAGTGCCCAGTGACAATGTAAAATTGTACAGATTCTACATTGTGGACAATTTCCAGCAAGGAGAATTCATTCATTTTCTTTTTCTTGCAAATGTATCTTTCTCCTACCATTGAACTCTTGATAGTTTTCAGCAGACAGCTTTTATTAGAAAAAACAAAATTAAACCCTCCTGTGTTGGGCCTTTATGTAATATTTCATTTGGCTTTTGGAGAGATGTATCACTGCTAGTTTTCATAGTAATCATAGTCAACAGTGAAACTTCTTAACCCATGAAAATACGCCTTTCAAATCATTCAGAGAATGTACTTGATAATGTCATTTGCATAAGTTAATTTTCATGCTAAATTACACACTTTTAAATGGAGAATGCATAGGTAGTTTCCATTTAATACCTGACGTTTCTGCTATTGCTCACACAGTACTGGCCATAAAGAAATGTGCTTCAAGTTCTTCCCTCTCTGAAATCCACGTTATCGTAAGCACTCTTTTTCTTTTTCTAATAATGTTTATTGTAGGCTGATTTGCTGAGATTATTCGATGGTAAATTGATAGTTGCCTGTAAATGATCCAGAAGACTCAGGAACGAGAATTAGCTCCAATAAGTATTCTAGAAAGCCATTGGTGCCGTGATGATTTCCATCCCAGTGGGCCATCTCTTGAGCCAGTAATGGATGAATATTTTAGATGACCATTGTGTAGCAATTAGTTTCTCCTCTTCAATTAATTCTTTTAACAAAAGCACCATATTGGACCTCTGCAGTGTGTTAATCCAAGAGCCTTAATGACAGACTTAATAACGTCAAAAAGCTCCTCTCAATTAGTTTCCATTTAGAAGATAAAAACACACATTTGCCCTAGCTTGGTCTTTCAGAGAATTAAGATGGAAAAATCATGCCTACAATTTTTAAGATTTCTCCCTTTTGGAATTCAGTCTGAAGACAGACCACATTTATCCTGGTCTTTCTGTATTGCTCCATCTTTCTCTTTCTATTACATCAGAAATGAAAAATATCATCATTTTTACAATACCAATTTTTTCCTAATAAGCACCATCTTTTTTTTCTCCTTTAAGAATGTCTTCCACTTCTGCACTCCCCTCTCTCCACTCACAGATGTCAGTCTAGTTTAGACCCTCAGCATATCACAGTGGCTTTCTGTAATATTCTCAACCAGCTCATCTCCCTCCATCCAGATTACCCCATACATATTGCCAGACTAATTTATCTTTTTCTTCTCTTGCTGAAAACATTGCTATGGTGTTCTGTTTCCTTATCTATTAATATGAATTCCTGATCCTGGCATTCAAGGACCTCCACAATCTGCCCCAGACTGTGTTTTCATTTTTATTTTCATTGGTTCCCTCTAAATATTCTAGACTTGAGATATATTAGGCTTATATAGTCGTAAAATGTATTTGGGTCATTCTCTTCCCCACGCTTGAAATGAACCCTTTCTTTCTCTTTATTAAAACTCCCTGGGAGGTAGAGATTGCAGTGAGTAGAGATTGTGCTGCTGCACTCCAGCCTATCAACAGAGCGAGACTCTGCCTCAAAAAAAAAAAAAAAAGTTCAACTCTTGTCATCCTTTCATCCACCACCCACCACTAATCATTTTTCTTTTTTGGTCTATGCCAGGTTTTAGTAATCTCATGTCTTTGAATAGTAACACTTAACCTGTAAAACCTAGTATGTGTGTGTGTGTGTGTGTGTGTGTGTGTGTGTGTGTGTGTGTGTGTGTTTGCGTGTGTGTCCTCATGCATCACCCAACAATATGTCTTGTATTTTCATCTTACTTTACTTTGATTATTCACCTTTTCATCCGTATATATTTGACTCGCCAATTAGATTGAATAATCTCTACAAACACCAATCTTGTCTTACACTTTATACTCCCACTACAGCATCTGGTAAATGACGAGCTTGGATTAGAGGCTCAATAAATACATGTTGAACATATTGTTTCTCCGGAATGTCGGGAAACTGATGTTTACTGCAACTCCAGATAAAGAACTTCCATTAGCCTAAACTAATACTAAAGGAGTATTCCTTTCTGTGAAGTACCTGGCTATATAAAAAGAAGTAAATTCATTCATTCTAACAGGATTTGGGAAGAAAAGTCATGTATATTCTCTTTAAAATATCTTCCACAACAATGACTAATCAAAATGAAAATTCTTTTAAGACTTTTACAGAAATTCTATATAAATTGGACTCTTTTTTGCCAGATTCGGGTTGCCATAGTTACGCATCTTTCAATGCACCTATGATCACATTTCCTATGGGCATTTTTAATGCGATACCATATAGGTATAATTTGAATTTACTTTTGGAAGTCACTTGCTTTGATATATTTTTAGTTTTCAATGTTTGTCTAATTCCTTCTTTATCATACAAATGCTGAATAAGAGCAGCTGAATAGATGCCTGATTACTTATGTTATTTGTTTATAGAAAAATAGCATCAAAACAAAAACCAAAATGCTTGATTCATTTTATCTCAAACCATGTTTCCTGTGAGTCCTAGATGATGCTACATCCTGTGATGATTTCTATTTTTAGATATTACTTCGGCTGGAAAGATCCACATGAGTTCAACTGAGTTTTCCACACGGCTCCCTAGATCATCCTTGCTCTTATACTCACAATTTCTAGTGGTCAGAGCTGCTGCTGCCTATGAACATTCTACTTTCTTGTCTTCCTAAGGTCTTTACTAAAAATTAAGAAAAACAAAAACTTTTTCTGCTATGTTCACTAGTCCTATACAACACTTTCCAATGCCTTGTATTGCTATTTTTTCTAACTTAGACACTGGTATGATGGTTAATATTGAGTGTCAATTTGATTGAATTGAAAGGTGCAAAGCATTGTTCCTGGTTGTGTCTGCGAGGGTGTTGCCAAAGGAAATTAACATTTGAGTCAGTGGACTCGGAGAGGCGGACATACACCTAATCTGTGTGGGCACCGTCTAATCAGCTGCCAGACCGTCTAGGACCAAAGCAGGCAGAGGAACATGGAAGGCCTAGACTGGCTGAGTCTTCTGGCCTCCATCTTTCTCTCATGCTGAGTGCTTCCTGCCCCTGAACATCAGACTCCAAGTTCTTCAGCTTTTGGAATCCTGGACCTACACCAGGGGTTTGCCAGGGACTCCCAGGCCTTCGGCCACAGACTGAAGGCTGCACTACTGGCTTCCCTACTTTTGAGGTTTTGGGACTCATACTGGCTTCCTGGCTTTTCAGCTTGCAGAGGGCCTATTGTGGGACTTCACCTTGTGATTGTGTGAGTCAATTTGCCTAATAAACTCCCCTTCACATATTCACTATCCAGTTATTTCTGTCCCTTTAGAGAACCCCGAGTAATACACTTGGGAATCAGGATTGGGTCATATTTTGTCATGCATCCATCTCAGGCCCTACTGCTGAGAGTAGGTATTAGATAAAAATGTGATTTATTAGTTAACTGATTAGTTTTAACAGCTAACATTTATTGTATACTTACAATCTTCAAGGCACAATTTTAACCCAATTAACCCTCAGAAAACTCTGTGAGTTATATACATTTATTTACTCCATTTTCATGATGAAGAAACTGAGGCACAGAGAAGTTAAGAGATTCACTTAAGGTTGTGGGGCCAATATTGTCTGAATGCCAGGCTGGTCTGCCTGCTGCTACATTCTCTGTTGTACTACAGCTGTGCTACAGCTTCTGACCTTATTCTTTCCTACAGTATTTTTTTCTTGCTGCTCTGTTTATACGTGTATTTCAGCTACAGCATTCTACTATCTTCTGTGTTTTGTAACTGTTAATTGAGCAAAATGATTAATCTGAGTTACCTTAAGTATGACTTTCTAACTAAATTGCGGCATTTTGTTTTGGGGATATGGCAGCACCATTCCATCTATGACTGGCAGGTGATGAGGAAACTGGTCAGACTTCCCATATCCAATAACCGTGGATGTGTGTAGTGTGTGATGTCATGTTGCCTGAAATTCTAATCTTACAGGAAGGAGTTAAAAACTAAATTCAGTGGAGCACCATGTGGGGACATGAAAGTTCTGTGCCACTTATATTGCGTGGCTTGATATAATGCTGAGGCTGGAATGCTAAAACTATTTTTCCCAGAGCCCCATTGCAGCTAGCATCTTGATGTAAATTAAATTCCATCCATCAGATAAATTTCTGTGAGTCTTGACTATAGAACCAAATTAATTTGGAAAAGAGGCGGAGTCAGTAATATTTATTTTGTTTATGTAGATTATGACAACAGTAATGACCAACTTCTCAATTTCTTTGTCAACTTTCTGATTCTGCAGCCTCCTAGTGAAGGCAAAATTGTCATTGTCAGTGTCTGTCAGTGTTCTCCCTGACAGTTCAGTCTAAAACCTTTTTCTCTAGCTCTTTTTAACAATCTTTCGCTGTTTACTACACTAGTATAAATCCTTTCTGCTTACTCTTGGTAGAATGAATTCTGTTTTCTGCCAGTGACTCTAACTAAGGCAACTGTATCTGACTGATACACCCTCTATGATTAAGTGTTAAATATTAAACCAGCTTTTATAGATATGTACCTTGGCACAGGGAGGAAGAAACAAATCTTTGCTTTAGAATAAAATGTTTTAGGCATTATTTATTCTTGTTGGTAATCTCTTCATTACTCGCATAAAAAACACTTTAAAACAATGTGAATACTTCAAATTCAGGCTTATTATTTTACCCCATATATATTTATGGAGTGCCTACACTGTGTCAGCAACAAGTCCTAGGAAGAGAGACACTGCAAAGAGTACGACAGAAGGAGCCTTTACTCACGTGTAATTCACAGTCTTCCCCATCAACTTACAGATTGAATGAACTTCTCATGTTCATTCATGGTTAGGTTGCCAAATCAGTTAAAAGTATTTCAAAAGCTTAAGAGATATCGATAATACTCCAGAACAGAGAGAGCTCATTTTGGCATTTAAATTACTAATTTCAAGGGTGGCCTGCTTACTAATCCACAAAATGGGGATTTATATTTATCTCTTATGATATGACGATGGTAAAAAATAGCTCATCATGGAGATGATTATGAATCACTTATATGTGGATGAATCTATTTAAAAATACCTATTTGGCTATAATGATGGGAATGTAGTCATTTTTAACTCTTAGTATTAGTAATAATGTAGAGAACCTGAAGAGAAGCAATAAAAGCTTTCCTCAACAGTGTGCATTAAAATGAAACTCAGGTTGTTATTATGCAATGTATATACCACTTAAATCATCCCAAGTGCAGGAAAGCCCTATAAAAAGAGTCTATCAATTTATCCACAGAATGGCCATATGCAAAAAGAATATAAGGGAACTTTTCCATATGGTATTGAATTAATTCCAGTTTCAAGAGCAGGGCTGTGCATACCATTTTGTGTGTTAAATTAGGAAAGAGTATGTAGATCTTGTCAGAGTATTCTTAGCTGCAAAATGATTTTTTATTAAGCATTAAAGAGATTTATATGGGAATTGTCAAGTTTGATATTATTTATTAGGTCAGTAGTTCAGTATAGGTCGTATATACATATCTAACCACTAAAATTAGAATGTGTATTTTGTGTTTATTTTTGTAAAGCAGAAATAGAAAAGTATAACTCTCATTCTTTCATAGGGATGAATATTAAGAGGGTGGAATGGAGTTAACCTAAGAGTTAAGATCTTTATAGTAAAGTAGAAGAGATTTGTGGTTGTCAGGAAAGTTGCATACATATGCTTATGTGCATCTATCTGTATGCATATTTTTCTTAGGGGGGAGTGGAGATAGTAAGAACCTAAAGGATAGTAGAAGATTCTCATCATGGCAGTAGGAAGGGACAAAATAGTGATAGTACGAAGGACACAGAAGATGGCAATGCATATCAATAGAGCTCAAATCTCATAAATAAAAGCATTTTTTCCCCCAGGAATCTCTATTGCAAACAAGATACAATGCAATGGTCAAGAAATTAATGATGAAAGCATCTAATATACAAAGTGGTTGTGAACTTTAGACAGAATGGTGCAGATCTCCCACGGTCAGTTTATGTTTCCTCATCAGCTTCTATTTTCTCTCAAACGATGGTGAGTTTTATGAAGATTTGTACATCTTAGTGGGGATTTAATGCGATACTTAGTCTTGAGATATAACTTGTATTTGTAATGAATGCTGTATGACTGAGAACATAACACTGAGTCTTATTTCTTTAGAAACCAAGTGAATATAAAATACCAGAATCTCAAGATGAGAACAAGATATGTGTTTTTAATATTTAATAAAATTTTGTGTATTAATCTGGGAAGATGGTTGAATGGATTAAATAATCAACATTAAAAGGTAAAGTACAGTATCTGGAGCTTAGCAGATATTTTACACATCTTAGTAATTATAGCTATAACTATAAGAAGCATAGATGTAACCCCCTCTCTGCTACATGGGTTAGTGTCTAAAAACCCTTAGGAAAAGCTGAGCCATCTTAAATGTAGCTTTCTGTTTGTATGCCAGAATCCATCACTGAGTTCTTACCTTATTGTACAGGGTCTGATGACAAGCAATAGAAGCTTCTTAGTAACCCAGTTTCTTCAAATTGATATTCTGTATCTATATTTCCATCCCTTTGTATTCTTTGTTCACCGAAATTGGAGTTCAGCTCCAAGGTGGAGTTCTACTACAAACTGTTGATAAATCCTTCCTGAATTCCACATCTTTTTTATTCCAAATTCCCTGTTCCTGTCCAAGCATCCACACGTCCTAAGCCTACTCTTGATCTCTTGGGTGACATCTCCTTATTGTCTGAGACTGATGTACCACTCATGTTTCTCATCCCAGTGGTATGTGTAGTCTCTAAGCTACAGTGGTCCTCAGCCCTGAGCTCCCCTTCTGACATGAGATGATTTAAATAATATAGTAAAAAAGAGACTTGTAACCAACCAAACAAAATATTAAAAAGAGTAGAAGAGATGCTTGTTGTTTTTCTCTGTTTGTATTGCAGAGACAGCCGGACAAAAACCTGTTTGAAATGTCAATGTAAGCCATAGAGAAGGAATCTTTCAACTATGTTGTTAGAATTTTATTCCATTAACTCAATCAAAATTAACTTTTTTATGGTAAATCCTATTTTTTTAGGCCTTGTTTTCTTTCTTTCCTGAGAGAAGAATGCAATAAATTGTCATTTTCAGTCACTAGGGAATTTTAGGTGCCTTTTAAGGACTTTCATTTGATTTGTTTCATGGAAGCATATTTCTTGCATTCACCTCATCTGGACTGCTTTTAATTTCCATTATATTAAAAGGAGTGAGATAGAAGTGCTTCTCTGGTCATCTACAGAACCTGTCCATCTCTGCAGTGATCCTAATGACCTTTATAAGACTGAAGAGTTTGCTTTAGAGTTCAATATCTAGGTGGGAATAAAAAGAAGTGACATCTAAATGTAGCTCTCTTACACTATCTAGACATTGAGTCTGATAAAGTGATTTAACTTATCTGAGAGGCTGTTTTCCCATTTCTATGCTATATCATGTATTATAGCTCACTATAAAATATATACATATAGACTTAAAGTTCAAATCACTTTGATTATGTATATGCTATCTTATATAAATTCAATGTATTATCCTCCAACAAGACCCAAGGCTACAAACTGGCCAATATCCATCAAATATCATCAAATTACTAGATTAGTCTTATTCTATCTTCTACTTACTGTTTTTCTAATTATTTGTAATAAATTTTTTATTATTCTGTAAAATTATACGGGGAAAGTTCAAAGAGAATAAAGAAGAAAATGTCCTTAAGCTTAGTACGAAGCCATAACCAACATTAGCAAAGACTTTCACTTATTATCTTTAGGCTGCAAATTTCAATTTGAAGTTGGTAAATGATGGATTGCACTTTGACTTTCATTTATCCTAAGGCTTATTGATTTTTCTCTTAACATTACCTTTGAATGTTAATTGTTTTTAATGAGAAAACCAAACATCAGTAAAATAAACCATTTAGCTATAAGAGTTAATGTAGTTTCAACCTACTATCCCAATGAATACTGATAGACTTTAGCCGTGACATATGTTCAGCATAATAAATCTAAATACAAGCTGTGATAAAATTTCTCAAAAGTTACAAAACTAAGATATAGCCTATATTCAACAATGTTTTTGTTCACTCTCATTTTACTGGCAATTCCATATATCATTTGTCTTCTTACTCCTGTCCCCCATTTGTGTTTTTTAAACACTTAGGAATTTATAGTCTTAGCCACACTCCTTCACTTTACAGAGTAAGAAATTAAGACAGTAAAGTTAAGTAACATAAATAGTTAGCAGGACCATGAGAAACAACAAAATTCTATGTGTTCTCCATTCACTGCATCATAGCCTTTTAGCTATCATATCATGCAGAGGAAAATTAAATATGCTTTAACTTATTTGAAACTGAATTTGTTTAATGATTTTTGCTCTCCAGCAGATTTGCAAGGGAGGTTCCCAATTATATTTTTGTAGGCTAAAACTTGGATACGTTTGCATTCTTAAAAAGTACACGTGAATTAGGTGGGTGGATATGAAGGGAGGTAAAAATAGAGGATTCTTGTCTGGAAGCTCACAGAAATTTTGGGAAAAGGCCTCCCAACAAGATTAAAGATTCACTATGAGTAAGTCACAGGCAAATACATATATAGGTACCCAAGGCTTCTGTAAAATACATCCCATCTTCACTGCTCTGCTGCCCCATATACCCTTACTTGATGCACACCCACCCTTTCCCTCAGAATAGGGCTACTTAGCATGTATGTATCAGGATGGCCATACAGATTGTTAATATTCATATTTGTTGATATATAGCTTCTTCCCTGAGTCCCTATGTGTTATTTACTCTTGCCCAGCTCCTCTACAACGTTGCTCTAGGGTCCAGAAACTAAAGGGTTAATGCCTCATGGAAGAGGAACTCCAGGACTTTGTCCCACTGTTTACATTGTTTGCATTATTCTGATTGCCTGATGCCATACCACACTGTTGTTAGATATTTAATATCAATCTGTATACACCAATATTTGTCTTCAATCATTTCCATGAGAACTTTTGGGAGAAGAGAAATGTTGGATCAAGGGAAAAGTCAGAAAGGAAGAAAAAGGGCTGGAGAGGTGGAATGATGCTATCAGGCAGGGAAAAGGTAGCACTAACACTAATGGTATTCTTCTAAAGAGAAGTTGTGTGCTTGTGGACAAAAGAGGGCCCTTCAAGGACCTGATTATGGTGTGGTACAGGGTTGGGGACGTGGGCCTCCTCCCGGGCCACACACAGAACTGCTCACCACTTGAGCCATCAGAAGATTAGAAGTTAAGGGATTATTCACACACTTAAGTAATGGTAGTTGAATGCTATCCTATTAACATTTTGATTTTCTCAGGGAAAGCTTAAGCTTACTGGATTTCATCTCTCTCTCACTAATCAGTAAAAATTATTTTGGGCATTGACAGGCCTTAAATGCCACTTATTTAGTTCAAAAGTCAATTACATGGCCAAGTCCCATTTCTAACATACCTAATACTTTATCAACCAAGGAAAGGGAAGGAAAAGTGATACTATCTATTGCATGATTGCTATGATTCTATATACTCTGCTATGTGCTTTGCATACATTGTCTAGTCCATCATGTGAGCCCTTTGAGGTAGGTGTCATTATCATCTCAGCTGATAGACTAAGACACTGAGTTTTAGAGAGGTTATGAGTCAAGGCCATACATAATGGCCAGAATTTGAGATCAGGCTTAGAATGTTCCATAGCCCATAAGCTTTGCACTTCACCATTTTGCTTCTGTAATGTATGACCACCACTTTTGGAAGATCCCTACCTATGAAATAGGCCAATCTTATCCTTGGCCAACTCTAAATTTAATGAGACACCAGGAGAGCATGTTCTATCACAGCTACAGAGTCAGATATCTGGTGCAGATCTACTTTCCTTAGAGACACAGCTACTTATAAACTATCTCTACTCAAGCTACATCGAAATTATGCTGTCATTCTGGCTTTTGAGTGACACAGCCTCAAGCTGAACTACTGGATTTTTTTTCAAGCTGACCAGCCCACCAATGAATATCCTGATGAAAGTCTGTGGTGATAACTCTGTCCCAGGGAAAGCCAATGTAGTTGAGAAGTTGCAATCATGCCTCACACCCACACTCTTGTTGCAATATCCCAACTCACATTTGCCTGTTCATAGTTACACAATTATAATAGGCACATTTTATGTTGGAGGATCCCACTCACTTCAGGTAAGGGCCACGTTTATTTCAAATTGAAATCTCCCTTCTTCTGCCTTATGCCAATTTGTCCTGTTTTTATTCCTTAGGATCTTACAGAGAAGGTCGAATTCTCCCATATGGGAATTCTTCAGATAAAGAGTACAGCACTGTGACCACTGGATCCTCTCTTGTGGGTAAATGCCTTCATTTCTCCAATTATTTTATGTATGGCATGGTTTCCAATGTCATCTTCATCCTATATCTTGGTTTTGAATTTCCTTTAAATTCTTCTTAAAGTGCTGTACTCAGAATTTAGCAACACACCACTTAAAAATGGCCAGCTCAAAATAGAAACCACTAGTTTCTATATTCTAGGCATTGAACAAAGCCTAAAATTACATGAGTTTTATTTGTTTGCTGTTTTTGGTAACACAATACCATTTCCCCACACAGTGCAAAATGTCACTTGAAATCTCTGGGTTTTTCTAATGCTTTTGCTAAGTTATATCATGTTCTCTTCTTACATACTTTTCCTTAATTCAACTTTTTATTTTGAGATAATTGTGGCTCCAATGTACTTAGAAGGAATAATACAAAGAGATTTGTGGATTCATGTAAGAAATAATAAAGTGAGACTGTGTGCGTTATTTACCTAGTTTCCTCCAATGGCAATAACTTGTAATATTAAAACCAGAATACTGACATTAATACAGTGAGGATACAGAAGATTTCCATCACAAGTATCCATCACGTTGCTCTTTTATAGCCACATCTGCTTCCCTTATGCCCCCAACAACTCTTTAATCCTTGTCAATCATTAAATTGTTCGCCATTTTAATAATTTTGTCATTTTAAGAATGTTGTATACATGAAACTACAAAACATGTAATCTTTGGAAACTAGCTTTTTACACTTAGCACAATTCCCTGGAGATTCATCCAGGTTGCATAAATCAATAGATCCTTCCTTTTTATGGCTAAATAGTACTCCATGGTATGGCTATATCACAGTTTATTTAACCATTCACCTATTGAGGACATCTAGATATTTTCTAGTTTGGGGGCTGTTATATAGATGGCTATCAAAAAAATAATGCACAAGTTTTTGTGTAAAAACGTATTTTCATTTCTCTGGGACAAGTGCCCAGGAGTGCAGTTATTGGCTTGTATATTAGTTGCATGTTTGGTTGCATGTGGCAAGTACCATTTTACATTCTCAACAGCAAGGCATAAGTCATTCAATTTCTCTGCATCTTCAACAGTATTTGATTATATTACCATTTTTAATTTTAGCTCTCTAATACTTGCGTAGTTATATCTCATTGTGGTTTTAATCCACTTTCCCTGAATGTGGATGCTCATTTGCCATTTCTAATCCTCTTTGACAAAATGTCTTTTCATATATTTAATGTATTTTCTAATTGGATTGTTTGTTTTTATTGTTAAGTATTTTTATTTGTTCTAGATATTAGTCCATGTTAAGTGTGCGGTTCGCAAATAAATGAATTCAGTAAAGTTTCAGGATGCAAAATCAATGTACACAAATTAGTAGCTCTGCTATACACCAACAGTGACCAAGCTGAGAATCAAATCAAGAACTCAATCCCCGTTACAATAGCTGAGAAAAAAAAATTAGGAAAATATCTAACTGAGGAGATAAAAGACTTCTATAAGGAAAACAACAAAACACTACTGAAATAAATCATAGATGACACAAACAAATGGAATCACCTCCCATGCTCATGGATGGGTAGAATCACTATTGTGAAAATGACCATACTACCAAAAGTAGTCTACAAATTCAATCCAATTCCCATCAATATACCACCATCATTCCTCAGAGAGTGAGAAAAAACAATCCTAAAATTAATATGGAACCAAAAAAGAGCCCTCACAGTCAAAGCAAAACTAAGCAAAAAGAACAAATCTGGAGGTATCACATTACCTCACTTCAAACTATACTATAAGGCCATAGTCACCAAAACAGCATGGTACTGGTATAAAAATAGGCACATAGACCAATGGAAAATGATAGAGGACCCAGAAATAAAGCCAAATACCTACAGCCAACTGATCAAGTATAGATGCCAGGGTGCTTGTCTCACTATTCTTTCAGTATCCCTAGTTTTCATCGGTTTATGTGCCTCTGTTGTAGGCAGCATCTTGCTCTTCTCTTTGTCTCTCCTACAGTGGCAGATCACCGTGGATCCCTGTACCAGAGGCAGGCTGATTTCACTTCTACCCTTTACCTGGGAGCCTGGGATGCAAGCAAGATTGCTGTGCCTGCCGTTATGGCATTTGCTTCCAATGAGTGAATAATCCAGGGAAGTGGGTGAAGTTTTGCATTAGCACCCAGCAGCAGTGGATCCTGCCTTGAATGCCTGCTCCAGTGACATCCACTCTCTCACTCTACTGCTTCCTTCCAATCTGTCCTGCAAGCCCCGAGTTAGTGCAGACCCATGAAAATGAGCCTAAGAGTGAGTGTGCACTCCCCTTCTGTCTGGGCTCCCAGATTCAGCGGTCTCCAACTTTTTTGGCACCAGGGACTAGTTTTGTGGAAGACAATTTTTGCATGGGCAGCAGGGATGGTTTCAGGATGAAACTGTTCCACCTCAGGTCATGAGGCATTAGTTAAGAGTCTCATAAGGAGCATGGAACCTAGATTCTTTGCATACACAGTTCACAGTAGGGCTCACGATCCTGTGAGAATCTAATCCCGCTGCTGATCTGACAGGAGGTGACCCTCAGGAGGTAGTGCTCTCACTGCTCACCTTTTGCTGTGTTGCCTGCTTCCTAAGGCCATGGACCAGTACCCAGGGTACCCCTGCTCTAAAGTGATATATGAGTCCATGTGCAGCCCTCAGGCATATGTTAAAACGTGAAATGATTTCTTCTTCCTTGCTTCTGCCACTTCCTCCTGTGCCTCACCAAACCTGAGACAATTTGAGTTTCCTGATTTTCCTCAAAGAGGCCTGTCACTTTGGCATTAAATTCACTTGGTTGTCAGTGACCTCTGATGGTTTCCAAAAAATTATGATTTTGTAAATGATTCAGCCTTCTCTCTGAGTTAGGGTGGGAGCAATGCTATCTTGTGTCTTTCTAGTCCCTCAGTGGAAGTAGAACTCGCCAGGAAAGTGTCACAATCAGTTCACAAATAACACTAACCAGAAAGAAGAAAAAACAGTAAGTTGGACTTCACGATTAAAAATGGTTATTTGTAGAAAGACGCCACAAACAGCTTGAATAAGGAAGGCAAAAAGTGGGAGACAATATTTTGTACATCATCTATAATCAACAAAGGGCTCAAATCCAAAATGTAGAAGTCCCACAAATTAATAACAGAAAGACAAAAACCCCAATATAAACATGATTGAGAGTGAATAAGCACTTTCCACATTAGAATATCCAAATAGCCTGCAAACATAGTAAAAGTGTACAACCTTATCTGTGATCAGAGAAATGCAAAAGAAAACCACAACAAAATACCACTACATAAAGAATTGCTAAAGTTAGGGAGATGGATAATACCATATGCTGAGCAGATCTATACAGTGCTTTTGAAGGTGGGGATGTATTGGTGCGGCCACTTTGGAAAAGTGTTTGGTATCTTCTACTAATGCTAAATGTATGCGCTCACTATGACCTAATGATTCCTCTCCTAGGCACACAACAAACAGAATTGGCTGTGAGAAGGTGTGGGTATTTACATTAGCACTATTCTTCTAGCCAAATTAGAAACAAGCCAAATGTGCCACAATAGAATGGATACATACATTGTGGTGACTTCATCCAGTTGAATACTATGTAGCAGTGAGAATGAACTGCATCTATACTTAACCAGGTAATGCTAAGCAAAAGAGCCAGGTGCAAATGAATGTGTAGTGTATAACTGCATTTAAATAGCATTGAAAACCAGGCAAAACTCATCTAGGATATTAAAAGCCAGGGTAAGAGTTATCAAGGGAGGGGAGTGGGCACTGTGAGTGGACAGAGGCTTGGGGAGGCTTCTGAAACACAGGTGACATTCTCTTTATTAATTTGGAAAAATATGTGTGTGTTCATTTTTGATAATTAACTGAATTACATTTGTGTTCATTTTCTGATAATTAACTGAGTTACATGTGTATTCATTTTTGTGATAATTAACTGAATTAAACACATTATCCGTGTACTTTCAATATACATTATGCTTTATTAACAAATTAACTTATTTATATTCCCCTATTAATCTCCATCATTTACCCCTAACTAGGAACAAATGGCTTTCCAGGATGGTGGATGAAATGAAAGGTGAGATTCTCCTGGGTCTCACTTGTGATATACATCCCTGAGATTTTATTGGCATGCATTAGTCATGCTCTGAATTCAGTTATTTTCAAGGAGCTCTTTGTGACAGCTTTAGATAGTCATCCCCTTACGCTGTTATAAAAATCACACTCAACAGCCGCAACATTTTTACAGTATCTTGAAAGTAGCATCTTAAGGTTTATTTTCCTCAATTCACAGTGACTTTCTCTACTTTGTGTTTCCTGCAGCGTATGTCTCCAATTTTATTTACAGCATATTTATGTCCATGCCATTCCAGCCTGAGGAAAATATGATTTGCCAATGGGCACGTGAAACCTTCACTAAGAGCTGCCTGCCATTAAGGAGTTCTGGAGTTCCCTCTTAGGACTCATGGGTTTGGCAGTGAAAGCTATTTTGTGTCAGGGTTCCTGGCGTCCTGAAATAATCTATAGCAAGGCTCTGTAAGGCAGATGTTAGCCAAGCCCCTCTGCTGGGTCCCCTTTGAGTTTGTGTTCACGATCACTTCTCTTCTGTACTTGGGTAAAATTCATGATCTCTCTCAGGTCTCAGCTCCCAGACTGTTCCTATTTCTCTGTGGTAAGCAGAATTTTTAAATGGCCCCTTAACCTTTGTCCCTGGTGTTACTTGTGTGGTTATGTTACATTACATGGTAAAAGGGACGTTGCAGATATAATCAAGGTTGCTAGTTAGTTGACTTTGAGATAATGACAAGGGATATTATCTGGGTGGGTCTGGCCTCATTACATGTGAGCTTTAAGGCAGTTTTTTTTCTCCAAAATATAGCAGGAAAGAGATGTGAGGCCTGTGAAGGTTTCAGTGAATCATTGCTGGCTTTGGAGATGGAGCGGGCCATGTGCAAGGACTGGAAAGTGGCCTCTAATTGCCGAGAGTAACACCTGGCTGGGAGCCCACAAGCAGAGACAGCCTTAGTCTTATAATTGCAAAAATTTGAATTCTGTCAGCAATCTGAAAGAGCTTTGAAGCAGATTCTTCTCCTGAACCTTCAGATTAGAATGTTGCCCACTGACAACTTGATTCTGACCTTGGGAGTTCCTAAACAGAGAGAACTCCATCAAACCTGCCCAGACTTCTGACATATAAAAAGTGAGCTAATAAATGAGTGTTTATCATTCAAGTTAATCTTAACTGAAATAGTGAGCTAATAAGATTATGATGTTTTAAGCTGATAAATTTGCCATAATTTGTTATGCAGCAATAAAAATGAACATGCACCTCACCCCCACACCCAACCCCAGATGTGGAATTCAGCACATTTTCCCTTGATTTCCGGAATATAACAAACAAATATGCATGAAAAGCATTTGTGCTTGTTGCAGCTTTTAATAAATATTTTAAAAAGTAATCAGTAGAGATATATTGCAGATTCTTGTAAAAGTTAACCAACATTTTAGTTAAGACTCTCTGTTCTTTCAAAACCACTTGACCATTCCTACCAAACCTAGAATCATCCTAAATTCAGAAATTCCTTTTCTAATTATTTTCTACGACTGTATTCATCAGCCCCAAATTGGTACCATTATTGAGAGCTAACTAAATAGGACTCTTCTTATTACATGCTCAGTTTTTCATGCATTCTCTGATTTAATCCTTATGACAACCCTGGGAAGTAGTGATTATTATTCTTAATGTAAAGATGAGAAACCTGAGGTCCCAGAAATTTATCAATTTTATTCAAGGTCACATAGTTTAATAAAATCTAGAAGCAGGATTAGAAGCCAGTCCCTCCAATGTTAAGCACTTTATTCTTAACTGTCATACTTCGATGACTCTTGGTTTAGCAGTGCTAATCACTACCAATGACTGCCATATACCTTTTCTCTCAACTCCTTAGAAAAAAATGCAGTTGATAGACTAATTACTCTTGAGTATTGTGGTCACTATAAGGGGGCGAATTGTAAACAGAGGTGCTGTAGGCATCCTCAGAGAGATTCGGACCCATTAAACTGCTCCCTCTTCATGACACATAGACTTTCCCTTGTCACCTTAGTGGTACAGACACCCAAAGGCATCTTCATGACATGTGATTGACCTGAATCAGATGCCCAAGTAAAGCTTCGGATTTGGGAATGAACTATTTGGGTTTACTTGGAGGGGTGAGGCGGTAAGGGTGACGAGTCAGAGGAAGGAAAGTGTTTACAGAGAAAGTCACTTCAGGAAATACATTGTCCCTCCACAACCAACCATTTATTATATTAACTTGGAAGAGGGATTATCCAAGTTTATCATCTGAAATAAAAAACAGTCCTTACTGTGAGGTATATAAAATACTTATATTTAATTTTTTTATGAGACATTGTCTCATTCTGTCACCCAGGGTGAGGTGCAGTATTGCAGTCTCAGCCCTTTGCAACCTCAACTTCCCAGGCTCAAGTGACCCGCCTGCTTCAGCTCCTGAGTAGCTGGGACGACAGACATGCACTACCGTGATCTGCTAGTTTTTAAAAAAACTCTTTTTGTAGAGATGGGGTCTCGCTATGTTACCCAGGCTGGTTTCAAACTCTGGGCACAAGAGATCTTCCTGCCTTTGCCTCCAAAAGTGCTGGGATTATAGGTGTGAGTCACCATGCGCAGCCTATAAAAGACTTTAAGGTTTGTGGAGATGAAAGGTTGTATGTAGATACATATACTTAAATATATACACATACATTCATTTTAAAACCATAATCAATTAAAGCCTGACCTTTTAAATGGGAAATATGAAATAATTAAAAGTAAATATATTGTAAGTGGGGTAATTAACAGAGCATCTCCATTTGTGGTCTATTTTGTTATTGGGGAAAGAATATTAAAAAACATTATAAAACCTGAAGTAAACTATTTCTAAGTGGAAGACAGTGATTTTACCTTCAAATTAACACTAATATTAATGTATTTCTCTAACACAAAATATCACTTAGAGTTCTGATCTTGGTGGTACATTTCTAGAATACTGAAGAGAAGAACACTGTAGAATGTACTACTCTGTAGCAGTTTTCTACTATTTAATACAACCTGGCAGTAAATGTTTTATCGACTTTTTCCTAATGAATACTTAAGTGCATGTTTGAGCCAGAACTTAAATACTGTAGCTGGTGAATATTGACAGAAAGCCAAAAAATCCCAAATAGCTATTTGACATAATTGTTATCTGGCCTTTTATTATTAGGTTTTCTAATAAAAATTCAAGATGTTTATCACCTGGTTCCAAACATCAACTGTCCTCAAGTTCCACTAAATTTAGGATGAGTGAAACATAAAGTTTTGAAACATTCAGGTGGAGTCTTGAAAGATTTCCGCAGCATTCACTGACTAACTACATTTATTTGCCCAAAGAACATTTAATGCTCCAGAGAGAGTATATTCCACCAAATGGTACACATCTACATAAAAAATGTTCTTCATTATAAAATGAACAGTTTCTTATAAGAAGCAGTTTGTTATTGTTTCTGTACTAGAACATATTATTTATTGACCTCCACGTATTCCATAATAAAAGGAATATTTCACTTTAAAAAGTACCTGAATCTAATGTAAATTCTTATTTCCTCTAAATAGTAACTTACAACAGTTTTTTCTTGCCTATACAGTCAATTTGTTTATGGCAAAGAATAGCTGAAGACTAAATTCCTTTAGTGCCCAAGTATAATTAATACTTGTTTGGATGAGGAAAACATTTTTGCAGTTTGAAACCCAAAATTGATACCCACTGTAGCTAATGCAACACTAATTATCATTCAAATGAAAACAACTACCTCAGCGGTTAATATAAGTTATTATAACAAAACAATATGGTAGTCTCACTTCATCAATGTAATTTAATTAATTTAATTAGTTTGACTTAATATAGCTGTTTATCTGCTCTGGTTTAGCCCTTTGGGAGTCACTGTACAACCTATACTTAACCTTAACTTATCAAAAAACTGCACATGTAATAGTCTCTACATTTATATAAAGAGTCATAGTTCAGCATTCCCCAATTAGAACAGTAAGGACAAAAATAGATCAATAAACAAGAGAAGTGGTGTCAGATCCAAAGAACAAATTGGCATCAAGGCGGTCTGATACAATAATTCACTGTGACTATAAATTAGCAAAACACTAGAAAACTGAGAACTTAAAACATGCACCAACTCCACATGTGTGAAGCTGGCCAGGCTCTAGTTTTGAGCTACTCAACTGTTTGTGAGATGAGGGAATTCTAAAGACCTCTCACCCTAACTCCTATAGCCCAAAAGTGTATATCATATGGCTATACTCAGCAAGGGTTCATTTAGTTTTTAAAAGTTACTTAAGATACATTGTGTGTTAATGTCACTACTTTTCCAATGTATGAAATCAGTGGATTGTTTCTCTTTCATCTTAAAATCCTCTGGAATACTTCTACGCATGGTATGACTTAAATAAGCAACGTTAAGAGAATATATTATTGGCAATTTGTGTTTTCTTTTCTAAAAAGCAATCACCATATGTAATTTGTGGAATGGTGGTGGGAAAATGTCAGTCTATCTGTATGTATAAATTTCAATTCAAAATAATAATTGTATCTCCAATTCTTTCAGTTACTGTACTCTTTCCAAAAAAACTTAAACTTTTTTTCCATTGGCTATTTTTATTTTTATTTTGCCCCATCACAGCATCAAAAATCTTGTTAAGGTGACTAATGACTATTGATATCACTCACTGCTCCCTGTTGCTTTTCTAGCAGTTTCCCTCCATTTGAGCCTTCCCATCTGAAATCTTATATCCTTTCTCTTTCAGAATACTACATTCTTCTAGTTGTCCTCTTGCCATTGACTCCTCCTTCATAGTCTCCTTAGCTGACACATCCTTCTCTATTCAAACTTATATATATATATAAAATATATATATATATTTATATAACATATTTTATATTTATATATAATGTATATTTTTATATGATAGATATCTATATATCTATCATGTCTGTAGAAGTTAATGCATCCTCCTACCTGGGCCATCTGACCTTTTCACAGTCCCTCCGTGTCAACTTTTACTTCCCTCTAATCCATTTTTCACAACAGTACTAGATTGAACTTTAAAATGTCAAATCTGATGATGCACCTCCTATTCTTAAACTCTTTCAGTACTGTCCCAATGTTCTTAAGAATCTGAAAATTTTCAACATGACACATTAGATATTCCATGATGTGGTGGTCCCTTCTTTCATTTTTGGTTTGCCTGGTGCACTTGTTTAATATACATGATTAAAAATAATAAAAGTAAAGTACATATAAAAGAGTGTTTTCAGACAGAAGGAACATCATGTGTAAAATCTCTGTGGTGAAAGAACAATTACATATGAGGAACTAAAGATTAACTATCACCTAAGCTTGTGGAATACTTCATATTTGAGCCTAGGCCCATGTTAAAACTAGTGGATTCATGAAGTTGGCAAGCCACCAAGTATTGGGGTAATGGGAAATTACAAGCTAGGTGAATGCAAAATATATGCAGTGTAAGGGTTAATGTTGTCTGTCAACTTGACTTGGCTTTGGGGCCATGGGGCATTCAACCATGGCCAAACATTGTTCTGGGTGTGTCTGTGAGGGTATTTCTGAATGAGATTAACATTACTGCGTGGCTTTTATGCAGTCAATTGAAGACCTAAATAGAAAAAAAAAACAAAAAATAAAGGCTGAACAAGAAGGAACTCCTCCTGTCTGAGCTGGGCCTTTTTTTTTTTTTTTCCTGCCTTCAAATTTGAACTAAAACTTTGGTTCTACTTGGGTTTAAGGGTTCTAGGGTGGAACTTACACCATTGGCTCTCCTGGTTCTCTGGCATATACATGAACCGGAACTACACTGTTGGCTCTCCTTGGTCTGCCAACTACAGATCTTTCCAGCATCTATAATCATAAGAGCCAAATCCTTACAATAAATCTCTCTTTCCCCCCTACCATGTATACATGTCTGTGTGTGTCAACACACACAGCAAAATATGTGTGTGTGTGTGTCAACACACACAGGCACACACACACACACACACAGTTTGCTTGTTCTGTTTCTTTTGAGAGCTCTAACTAAATAGGTTTTGGTACTGTAAATTAGGATGCTGCTGTAATATATACCTAAACATGTGGAGGTGGCTTTAGAACTGAATAAGTAAAGGCTAAAGAGTTTGAGATGCATCCAAGAAATATGGATATTAGGAATGATTATGAGGTCTCAGATAGAAATGAGACACATACTGGAAACTAGAGAAAAGATAATCCTGTGATAAAGTAGCAGATAACTTGGCTAAATGGTGTTTTGTGCAAATGACAAAATTAGATGAAATTGATGACATTAGCTGAGGAGATTTCTAAACAAAATATTGAAGGAGAAGCTTGGTTCCTCCTGATTACTCATAGTAAAATACCAAAGGAGAAAGATGAATTAAAGAAAGGATTGTCAAAAATAACGAGAATTTGAAGGATTGAAAAATAATAATTGGTTATAAATAATAAATCAATGGTTACTATTTATTATTTTATTGGAAGCAAATAATGAGAAAGTTTGTTTTGAAGAGAATATTCAGGGTGTAGGTGGACAACCATTTTACAAAGAGATCCTGAGTGCTATTCATGGACTTAACTAATCTAAGCAGAAGCCAGGGATAGAGAGGGAATTATACCAGCAAAATACTGCCAGTTTGGACTAAAGATAACAGAGAAAGAAGGATGAATGAAGGAACACTGTCAGACTATTTGGATTCTACAGGACCAGATGATAGAGCTATGCCAAAAAAGGGAAGACTGACCTTGAAGGCAAGTCAGAGATCATCAAAGCTGATAAGCCCACCACAGACCCAGAGGACAAAGCTATTTCCTGCTCTGTTTTAATGGGTAGAGTCATCATTCTGGTTTTAGCAGGCTAGGATAATGCTGCTAGGGCCTCAGGGACTGGGATGTCCTCATGGAGAACGGTGAAGGCAGGGTCTTCTCAGGGAGTAGGAGGTGACTCGCCCTCCCTTTCTTCCTTCCTTCTTAATTCACCTTTTTCGGAATGAGAATGGCTATCCTATGCCTGTCACATCATTGTATCTTGGATGCACATAACCTGGTTACACAGGTTCACAACTAGAGAGATATTTTGCATTAGATAAATCAAACCTCTAGCCTCATCCATGTCTGATTTAGAAAATATTTAGATGAGACTTTAGACTTCCGAGTTGATGATGGAATGATGGAATTAGTTAAAACTTGGGGGACTGTTGGGATGGAATTAATGTATTTTGCCCATGATGAGGGCATAAGTTTTGGGTAGTCAGGGATGATATGCTCTGACTGAATGCTGCCCCTCTCTTACCAAACTCCCAGGTTGAAGCCTTAACCTCCAATGGGACTGTATCTGGAGATACAGTCTTTAGGAAATAATTAAGGTTAAATGAGATCATAAGTGTAAAGCCTTATTAATAGAACTGTGGCTTTAGAAGAAGAGAAAAAGATCTCTCTCTCTCTCTCCCTCCCCTTTCTTTCTTTGCAATGAAAGGTGACTATTTATAAGCCAGGAAAAGAGCTTACACTAGAACCTGACTATGCTAGTACCCTGATCTCAGACTTCCAGATTCCAGAACTATGAAAGAAAAATTTTCTGTTGTTTACTGTTGATGATATTTTGTTTTGGCAGCCTGAGAAGACCAAGGTGTGAAGGCAATAGAAGATAAAAAGTATGGTTATAGCACTTACATGTAGAATCTGGAAGTTCTTGCTGGAATTGTTTTGTTCTTTATTGGTTATAAATAATAAATCAAGTTACTATTTTATGTCTTATAATGCTTTTTTATTTTGCAATAAATTATTTCAGCAGCAATGCGAGTGTATGTTTAATGAAAAATTAAATACTGAATTTCTATCTCTCATGAGAGTTGATGATGAATGTGTAACTTGCAAACGTTGTTGACATTTACTATTCACTATGATGGATGGTACAGAAGCAACTACAGAAGGTGTGTTTACATATCCATCCATGAAACACATCTTTTTATCTAGATCAAG
This sequence comes from Plecturocebus donacophilus, assembly GCA_004027715.1. Classification (NCBI taxonomy): domain Eukaryota; kingdom Metazoa; phylum Chordata; class Mammalia; order Primates; family Pitheciidae; genus Plecturocebus; species Plecturocebus donacophilus. Next base: position 117,275 of record PVKP010000593.1, on the reverse strand, counting down.
TTTCCTGTTATTTTAAATTGGCAGTGTTTGTGTCAATTCCAAGTTTTCTTTAACATATTTGAAACTTAAAGTGATGGTAGTTAATGTGGTAGCTTTATGAGAAAAAAATAATCATTACAGACAGTTAGATGATGCCAGGATAACATTACAGTCATTAAATGCTTCAGGTAGAAAATAAGAGAATCCCAATAATAGGTTTTCTTTTCATAGAATTCATGCAATCAAAGAAAAGCTTTAAGAAGTCCATTCTGCTGAAAGTGAAGCATACAATCTTATTGTGAATGTTATTGTAAACTTGATTAAGTTAAAAATTGAACAAAAAGTTATTTGTTTTGTAGTGATAACAGGAACACAATACGTGTGAGGTAGAGCATAGTATGTTGATAAAAACAATATTCTTACTAAATTAAGGAACTTACAGTGCAGAAATTTTCTTCTATCTGCTGTGGTGTACACGTAAGTAATAATTATGTTAAAACAAATGGCAGTATCTACCCATCAAAATAGAACCTGTAGATGTCAGATTTTATAATATCATTATATATATGCACAAACAAGCTAACCGAACAATGAAATTATGGTGATGGAGCAGACGTTGAGTTAAACAGAAAGAGCTCTACCAGAGCTGTACATTGCTTGCACATTGCTGCTTGCAATTGTTTGGATTTTAGAAATGTTTTCACCTTTGATTAACTGCTTTAAGTCAACCTGTGTCCTAAAATAGTAATGAATCTTTTTGTAAATTAAATCAGTCTTCAAATTTTGGTTGCATTCGTTTAAAATTGGTTGAATATTTTTAACTGAAGTGTTTAATCAAGGGGATGCCCAAAATTTCAGTTTTGAAGTTTTTGAAAATTGTAATGATGATAACAACCAAATCTTACAACCAGGAAGACATTGATATTCATCTTCACAAAAGCAAGAAAGGAATTGAAAAGATTAAATAATGAGGATTCTGCTGGTATGCAAGATTTAACTTTTTTCCAGGAATAATATCCATACAGTAAGGTGTATAAAATGAGCATAAGGGTATAGTTTGATATACTTTTATTGTTTGATGATTATGTTATAGCTTGATTTTGTGTACATATATACATGCACACACATTAATACCTATATAATTATTATCTTGATCAAAATAGATAATATTACAATACCCCATAGGCTTCCCTCATACTTCTGCAAAATTTCATTTTAAAATTCAATATGTCAGTTTTGAAATATCTAAAGATAGTCTTTATGGCACTATTTTTAATTATATAAAATTATATTACATCCCAGAATACAATGTAATTGATAAGACTCATAATTTTGAGCATCTAAATTTGTATAAGCACCCAAAATTTACAAATTAACAAATCTTACTTGATGTATTTTGCCTCATGGAAAATATTGTCAAGAAAGGTAGTCAAAAGGAAGCAAAGAGATGGTACCAAATTGTTAGGGATGAAATATTTATATGAATTAATATAAAATATGAGAATTAAGCATGTCCTTTATTTAACAGAATCAGCTCTGACTTTACCAGGTACCTCAGAAACAACAGAGAATTTCTCAATTTAAAATATCATTATGCTTTATAGAGACAGTTCAGTTGATGGTATTAATCAGCAATAAAATAAAACTTTTTAAGGATTACCAGCAATTTTGTTAAATACAAATAATAGATCATAGTAAAAATATATTCTTTAGAAAAATACTAATGTCATGGTATTAGACACAAATATAGCTAAGAAATTGATCAAAATATATGAATATATACTAAGTATTTAATTGCTTATGTTATTTTTAATAATCATATAATTTAAAAATTTAAAAATTTGCTTTAATGTACCAAGTTATATATTTCAATTGTTTGGAAACATTTTTAAACTTTTTATTAGGAAATAATGTCAAATATAGAGAAGATTTGGAAGAATAAAAGTTGCACCCAGAATAGCCATGTACCCTTCAACCACATTCATTTATTGTTAATATATTTTTCCATTTGCTTTAGTCATTTGCATACTCTCTAACCCCTTCTCTTATTCTCTCCTTATCTCTCTTCTCTGTCTCTAAATTTTTTGTGAGTGAATGTGTCATAAAATTTGCCTTTTATTACTAAATACCTAAGCATGAAGTGCCTAAGAGTAAGAAACATATTTTTATAAAACCACAGTACAGTTGTCACTACCAGTGCATTCAATACTCATATGATACCTTTTTCTAATCTAACCACCATATAATAATTTTGTCAATCAACCCAGTGATATTCTTTATAGCATATTTTTTTCTTCCAGGGCAGGATTAAGGATCTAGTCCAGGATAAGATATTATATTATTTGTTGTAGTAATTATTAATATCTATTCCTGTATAACAGGTAACTCCAAAACTTGGTGATTTAAAACAATAAACACATATTATATGTAGTTACTGTATGTTAAAAATTTGGAAGCAGTTCGGCTAACTCTCTTTTGAGATTCTAGCCAAGGTACTGATAGAGCTGCAATCATCTGAAGGCTTGCCTGTGGCTGGAGGATCCACTTCCAAAGTGGCTCACTCACATGATTGGCAGGTTGGCGCTGGTTGCTGGCAGGGGCCTCAGTTCCTCCCCACACAGGCCTCTTCTCAGACTGATTGAGTTGGCCACTGGCTTCCTTCAGAGTGAACAATTCAAGTGGACAACAAGAGAGCAATATAGAAGTGGCAATGTCTTTTATTATCTACTTGAAAATCTCACACTGCCACTTTTGCCATATTCTGTAATCATGACAACCAACCCTGATTCAATTTGAGGAGGGACTTCACAAAATGTGGATACCAGGCTGGCTACCACCCATGTTATGTCTATTTTTGTCTATTTTAAATAAAAAGAGTATTTATTTATTTATCTATTTATTCTGAGACAGGGTCTCACTCTGATGCCCAGGCTGGAGTGCAGTGGTGCGATCTCAGCTTACTGTAGCCTCAATCTCCTGGGCTCAGGTGATCCTCCCACCTCACCCTCCCAAGTAGCTGGGGCTTCAGGTGCACATCGCCACAGTCAGCTAACTGTGGTTTTTATTTTTTTAATTTTTTTTTGTAGAAATGAGGTCTCACTGTGTTGCCTAGGCTGGTCTTGAACTCCTGGGCTCAAGTGATCCTCCTGCCTTGACCTCCCAAAGTTCTAAGATTACAGGTGTGAGCCACCGTGCCAGACCAGATTTTTTTTTAAACCAGTGTTTTAGAGAACTATTTTATAAATCCATCTATATAATAAAGTAAAATTACCAGTCACATAAGTTATTTAATTACATTTAGTATCACCTTTTACCCATAAATGGGTCTCTATTTGGACAATAACTTGTATGGTTACCCTAGTCATAGCTTAAAAAGCATTTCTTTCTAGAGTTCTTTTTGAACACACTGCAGAATCAATTAATTTCATCTTCTACACTCTCTCTTATATTTGAAACTTTTTCTTGCATGACACTCTCTTCCCACGCAAAATGCAACGTCCACAAAGGCAGTAACTATGTTTAAAGTAAAAAATTGGATGAAAGACTATCCTAATTACCAACATAGTTTTAATGTTTGATCATTATATTTAGCCATAACTATATTCCAGACATATGTTAAATATAACATCAAAATATTCAGCCAGGTAAAATGCCAACTAAAACCCCTGTCTGTATTCATTCATTCATGCACTCAACACGTGTTAACTGAACACCTCTGCTCTATGCTAGCAGCTCTTCTAAGGGCTGGAGATTTTGTGCTTGTAAGAATATGGATAAGGTTCGTTTTATCCCATGAAGCTTCTGTTCAGAGGGAGGACGACTACAAGAGAGACAAATAAGCTAATAAATCAAAAAATAATTCCAGATAGGGATGAGTGCCACATACAATAAAAGATCATGTTGTGATAGGTTGTTACTGGGAGCAATGAAAAGGAAAGGCTACTTTAGACAAGGAATTGTAGATAACTGCTCTGAGGAGGTGGCATTTGAACTGATATTGGGATGACAAGGAGCCATCTATTCCAAGGACAGCAAGCTCTTCTTACAGGAAGGGATTTTGCATGAATATAGAATAATTAATTTGTTTCAGAAATGCCTAGATACAAGAGCAATGAGAGATTAAGTCATATTCAATGATGAGAAACATCTTTAATTTTCTTCAAAATGCATTTAATTTCCTTCAGTGGAAAAGTATTTCTCCAGGTTATTGCTATTACTGTATTATTACAATATTATTACTTGCCTTTTTATAGTTGCTGTTGTCTGGCAAATACAGATGTGCTGATTTATTCACTTTAAACTTTGTAAATTTAATTCATCTATGAATGTTTAATATGTCAATAAATGCACCTGACTGTATCTCAGCTCATAATAGAATATGACTCATCACATTCTTACTTCTGAGGAATTGCAGAAATCCTTTCCTCTTCCTTTAAGTCATTATGATGTATTCAGACTGCTCAAGCAATGAGATTCTTACATGAAAATACAGCCTTAACTCATTCAATTTATGTCGCATCCTTAAGCAGATGCTTTTGACACATGTGTTTATTACAGTCGTGGACACATTTACTTTATAAACCAACTCTGACATGGATTTTCATGACCAAATTGAGCCAAAACTCGAATTTCAGATTGCTGAGTATACACTTACAAATCTTGATTACAATAATATATTTGTTCTTATTCTGCATCGTAAATAATTAAAATTAACCAAATATTTGGCTGAGTTGGGTTGTGCATATAATTTTGTTATTCCAAGTTATTTGTTCTTGAATCCTCTCTAAATAGTGCATTCATTCAAGTTGATATATGGCTTATAATATTTTGTGCAGCATATATATTTCTGAGAAATCGTGTATAAATCCAACTATTGTAAATGGAATTGTTTTCTAAAAGCAAAGAAGAGCTTGGATTTAAAGAACTCCTGAAGACTCTTTTTCTCAGTAAGAATCATTTTTATAATATGAGTCATCACTTTTTATTTCATCGATGGAAAAGTCAGATTTTCATGGTTTAGATTTTCTAGGAATACATCTGTGTGGGTCACACTCCTTATTCACAAACACTGCTATACTTTAAAAACCACGTAAATACCTGCATGTAATCTATTATCATGCAGTCTATTTCAGAACTTATTAAAGATGATGACAAACAGAGCCTGCGTTTATGTTATTCACAAAACAATGTTCACAACATTGTTCTTTGATCTCTGGTCTTTTCTAATTGGTTTTGCGTCTGGATGGTCTCAGTATTGCATGACAAAGGAGTCTGTCATGCTATATCCTTGCTTTTTTCCCAGAATTCTATAACTATTTAGACATTTCTTAATATTGGACCTCTGAGTGTCCTTAGAATATTTTTCCTTTAACATTGTTTTTGGTTATAGTGCTTCCACTTGACAAAAAAAGATAGTTCTAGAGAATATACTAGTAAAAACACCATGAATTTTAGATTTTAAAAGATCTATGTTTTAATAATGGCTCTGTTTTATATAAATGGTGTGGTCTTCAGCAGTTTATTTACATTCTCTAGACTCTGATCCCTCATCTGAAAGTTAGATAATGATAACTCATAGGGGTTTTGTGTTGATTAAAGGAACTGTAATTGATATTAACAAGCTGTATTATAACTTGGATTTTTAAAAAATCATATATATGTAAAGTGAAATATATTCTTTTAAATTATGTGTTTAAAAACCCAATAGTTTGAAATTGGATTTGATATCTTAATTACAGTCTAATATAATAATATTCTATATAAATGATTTTAAGTAGTAACTATCCAGTAACTTTAAAAAAAATACCTATAGTTGCAATTATAGTTACAACTAAAACTTGTTACTGACATACATTTTATCTTTTTATTTGTTTAGGTTTATGAGAATTCACTTAGTTGCTATATAATTATTTACTCAGAACATTATTATATCTGTGTGACAAAAAAAATATAAACCAAAGTTTCAATAGGTAGATAGGAAAGCTGTTGAATAGACAGCTGTGTGGTTTTTTGCCCTGAAATTATTTATACTTTTGTTTGTGATTTTTTGCCCTGAAATTATTTATACTTTTGTTTGTGATTTTTTGCCCTGAAATTATTTATACCAGTAAATATGTAAAGAAATTTGTTAAGAAAATTTTTAAAGGAATTTCAAGTAATATACTGACATTATGATAAAGCAATATTGACTCAGCAGAGTACAAAAACACATATATAATATAATTGAAATATTTATATATTAATTTTCCTTTTGAATAGTAATATTTTATGCTTACTTTCTATTTTACTTTAATTTGTACTAAATAATTATATATTAAAGTTCAATACAATTTGCACTCTCTGCCTTACATCATTTCTTTCCTGGCAAGCATTTGTTCTTTTAAATTCTTGACACTCAATGAAAATCATTTAAAGAGGAAGGGAGAGGTGTTAACATTTATTCACTAAAGTTGTAAAATATATTGAGTAAGAGATTGATAGTTTTGAGTAATTAATAAAAACTGCTCTTTCAAAAGATACTATTATGACAGTGAAAAAGCCAGCCATAGACTGGGAAAGGATATTTACAAGTACAACTGATTGGGGCATTATAGCCAGAACAATAGGAAACTCCTCAAAATTAACAAGAAAAGAATAACTCATAAGGGAAATTGGCAAAAGACTTGAACAACCACTTAAAATGAGTATCCAAATGGTTATTAACTATTTAAAATTAATGCAACTTACAGACACAATGAGAATCCAACCAGGATCAATAAAATTAGAAGAACTGACAATTCTAAGAGTTGATGAAGACGTGAAGCCAAAAGGAACTTCAATACAATGCTACTGGCAAGGTAAATTGGCACAGCTACTTAGGAAAAGTTCTAAAATTGAACTTAGGTATTTTCTACTGCCCAGCAGTCCTACTCATACATAAACTAACGCATGTGCACCAAATGCTTATAAGAATATCATAGTAAATACAAAGATACTCATGACAGTATAACTCATAATAGTCCAAAACTGAAATTAACCCACAAGCCTGTCAAAGTGGATTTAATACATTTGGATGCACTGGAATACTATACAAGAATGAAAAGCAATGAACTGCTGCTATGGATAAGGAGGCATCTTGCAGTCACAACAATCAGTAAAAGAAGTCAGAAATTAAAAACATCCTGTGTGTTTTTAAATAAAAGCACTATTAATAAAAACACTTATTAATATTAACATAATTTAATAATAAAATCACTTTTTAATATAAGAACAATAGTTCTTAAGAATTCTTATTTACAAGGTAACTTCAATGAAGCAAAGCAAGGGAAGGTATACTATTAAAGGCAGGAGAGCGTTTATCTTTGAAGAGAAAGATATTTGGATGGGGAAAGAACACATGGGAGGAATGCTGTTCTAGTAGTCAATTCACTAGCCTGAGTGTTTGCTTTATAATAATCTAATGAGCTGTATATCTTTTATTTTGTGTAGTTTATGTGTGTTTTATTTCACAGTAAAACGTGGGTTTTTTTCTTTTGAAGAAAATTACTTTTAGACATTTTTGGCTTTAATTCCTTGGTATTATTCTTTGCAACACTGACTGAAAAGTGGGTGTGACTCTAGCAGCCAGGGCAGTGAGAGATTTTATGTAAACAACAATTAACTCATCAGTCAACAACAACAACAACAAACAAATCCACACATCTGGAAGACGTGAATGGACAAACAAGCTCTATGACTCTCTTTCATGTTAAATGCCTGAGAACTAGAACAGACTTAAACATTCCAGCCTTCTAGAGTCTAATGTCTAGGGTATTTGAATGAAAAATTATAAAGGGTTTCATCTCAAAGCATCCTACCACTCTAACTAAACTGGTACAATGTCTTGTGAGTCTTTTAGCTGGATGCGTAGAGTTATATCACAGAGTTGTGTATAACTACAATGCTAAATGGCAGGATATGACACACTTTGATGCATTAAACACTGCTTCTTAGTGGATTAGAGTTTCTTCATAGGGCCCTTCAGTGAACCATGAAAAAGTTGATTCCATTCCAGTTTAATTTGTGAAACCACTTGCACCACTGATGCAAGAGAACATGGTCTAGAAAAAAATTTTGTATTATTCTGTGTCCTTTCTTATCTCTAATAGCTTATTTCTTTATTAGTAAGTAAAGAGCATTCTCAGTGATTAAAAACAGCAACCCTGGAATCCCTACATATATTCTTGCTTTCTGTAATGAAGAAAGTAACAGTGATAAAGACAATTCTAAAATTTGACAATAAAATTATGGAGATTCATATGGAAAATTTAAAACTAAGTTTTGGTTTTAAAACCAAAAATTGTAAACTAAAAGTTTTAACACTAAGTTTAGGAACTTAGAAGGTGATTGCATTTTAAATAACATTTAATCCCTAAACAAAGAAGCAAAGAGACAAATAAAGTACAAAAATAAGTGCAAAATGACAACAAAACATAGACTTTCTACAAATATAAAAACACAGAGAAGTGAAAAATACCCTATTTTCAGTTTTCTCTTTGCTAAGAGTCTATTTCGACAGTTTTAGACAAGACCTTTGACTTAAAACCCAAAATGGGACATTTCTGAAGAGGGAAAATAGCTATATGTACAAAAAGAAGGAAATTACTTGCTAAGTAAATGGACAAATTGACAAATAAAGGTCTTTTGGACATAACAAAAGCTTAATTTTGCTTAAATTTGACTCTAAAAATATTTTAAAAATTTAAACAGTCTAAATATAAAAATATATATTGTTTTAATATTATAGGCTAATAAACAGATTCAATAGCCAAGTTGGGCCAGCTGAATTCAATATATTCTCTCCTACTTGATTAAAAACAATCCAGTCCTTCGACCGTCATTGCTGGGATCAACCTCGTACCAGTTGCTAAGTTCCGGCCCTCTCTCTGCTTTCCCTGTTAACACAACTTATGCCTGTCAGAGCATTGCTATAGTGTCCTAATCAAATAATGCTTTACATGAAATGAGAAGATCTCATTTTTTAAACCTTTTTTTAAATGTAAAAGGAACATTCGATCTTTATATTCTTTTTATTATAAATTATTTCGATCATAAAAATCAACATTATTCTTTCTGCCTGTTAGCTTCTGACCAATATTGCAAGCTTGATATTTTCTCCATTTTCAGCTCTGAAGATCTATTATCACTCCGCCTAAGTGGGTTACTAAGCCAGTCATCTTCTAGTCTTGCATTTAAGTGACTATTAGGACATACTTTATGAAGTTTGAAGTGACCCTCTATTCTTTCTCATATAAAATATCTATAAGATATCAGTGGCAGTCAGATACAATTCCTAGGGAAAAGCTACTGTATTTTCTCCAAGGTCGTAATTGTACTAAAGCATCCAAGGGCAATGTTTTCAGACTGAATTCTAGTTTTTCCCTGAGACATAAAAGAGGACTGATAAGCCCATAATTCAGGACCCACTTACAGACTTATAGGAAAATTATATATTTATAACGTTCCTGATAAAAGAACATAGGTCAAAGGCAAAAAGGAAACAGAAAAGTACAAGGTAGAAGGAAAATCTCTGGCTGTTTCTTGACTATAGAATAAATTTCTTGGAATGCTATAAAGTGCACTTGACAAGAACAGAGAGTGTGGGCTGACAGGCTGTCGCATGATGCATCTGAACATCACGGCAAGTCTTCTATGAGTGCTGAATGGGTTGAAGTGTTGCACTGAAAGAAAGCTTCCCGGACTTAGAGAATAAAATAAATTGGTAACATGTACAAGTTAGATTTTAAAGTGATGATATCTTTATAATGCCCATGTTATAGGTCTGCATATAATTTTTCAGCATAGGTTTCTTGAAGCTAATACGTTTGGACTTACAGATATTGTACACAATCCTCCATGAGTATCGTTTTGTCTTGCATGCCACACTCTCAATCATTTGAAGCACAACACGACTTTATTTCAATTATTTAAGGGAAGGAAAGGTTTCCCCCAAAGACTTTGATAATCTTTTAAGAAAAATTTCATCCAAGATAGCTTTAATATGAGGAAAATTAAGCCACCAATTATAACCTCTATTCACCTTCTGTCTCCTTTCCTTAATCCCCACGAACCCCAACTTCCTCTCTCATCCAGACCCCTACCTCCAGACTAGGAAATAGTTAACCTTCTCCTTGCCAAAGCCAACCCCTTCATCTTTGCCCTCAATAATATCCATCCCCATCTCTTTAGGAAGCTAATGCCACCAAGTATTCTCTCTTGCTCCCAAATTTGCTCCCTTCTAGTTCTATTTACACCTTTGTCCTTATAAAGTGCTCAAGGTTCTCACATTCAAAAAAAATTTTTTTGTCTGCATATATATATATATATATATATATATATATTCTTTATCAATATACTATTATCTCCATCTATTCATCTAAATTCTCAAAAAGGCAGTGTTTCCTTACTATTTCTTCCTTACATTTTACTTTTAAATTGGGTTTTCTAGCTTTCTGTCTTTAAAAATAGAAAAATTGCCTCCTAATTGCCCATTCCAGGGGACACTTTTTACTCCTTTTTTTATATTATCATATTATAATGCCTTTGACTACCCTTTTAAAACATTCTACCCTTTGTTTCTTTGAACCTTGTATTTTTCTGTCATATTTCACTGACAGTTTCTTTTCAGGTTTCTGAAATCCTTGCCTTAGGAAGAGAGGATTAGGTAAATTATCTTCAAAATTCAACTGCTAGGTTTTATATGAAAGACTGAACTTTTTTTAATGTGGAAATGTGGTCCTTTGGAGGGGGTAGTCATCAGACATAATCAGGTCTTCCTATAAAACAATTATGCTTATGTCGCCCTGAGTAAAGCCACCTGAGAGATGTCTATTTCAACAGGTAATGGAGCAACTGTCAGCTGGATGTGAACTTCGATGCTTTGAACTATAGCATTTGTCACATTTTTAAACATCAATTATTGTCATCTCCCATTTTTCCACTGGGGTTTCAAATGAGCCCTGTCTGCAAGGGAAAAAGCCCAGAAATGTATCTGAATTTTGTTCTGAATGCAAATAGAACCAGTGCCCACAATCCAAGGGCTCCATATTCCTTGGGCTGAGATTGTCACATTAGACATGATTGCTTCCCTGAGCTGTCACCTTCTGCAGGAGCTCTAGGAGAACCTGAGCATAGTTGTCCCTACTAGATCTACTCCACGGATGAAGAGTAGAAGGCAAAAAATAGCTCTTTTATTGCACCACAAAGTCACTCAATACTGTGGCCTGCTCTGGAAATTAGCCAATACCCATGCACAAGAACTGGCACTGGTCAGAAAGCCACAGAAGATGAGCCTGTGCACCCCTGGCAGTTCCTGCAGTGTTGCTGGCTTAAGGGTGTGCTACTGTTGTGTTTCCAGCTGGCATGACTGCAGGCATCTTGTTTCCACTGGCTTTTACCCCATCTATACATTAAGAATGGGATACACTGTACCCAAAATCACTAACACCAGGAAAAATGCCAATTTCAACTTTCAAACAGTTTCATACTTTGCAAACCTTTTTGTTTGCTGATGATCCCACATTTGCAAAAACAAAACAACAACAACAACAAAATCCTTATGTTAATCTTAATTGTCACATCTAAGCCTTAAGACTTAACTAATGATAGATGCTCTTTCACATGGTGGTACCTGAGTTAAATAATTTCACTGAATAAGTTAATAGGTAAGTGATTACATATACATTAAATAAAAATAAAAATTTATATTAAAATATATGTAGAAATGTGTATTAAAATACATACTAAATGTATGTATAATGTGTATATGTATGCATATATATAGATTGCATATTATAGATAAATTGAAATGATTATTCAAAAAGCCCAGATACATGCCTCATTTTTCCCTGAAGAAAGTACTTGGTTTCCAAGAAATTTATGCTTCAGCAGCCCTTGTAACAATAAATAAAAATCTGAGGGTTAGAATGTGATTCAGAGATATCCAGAGTCTACAATTTATTCCCAAACAGAAGGAGTCAATATAAATCCTGTGAATTTCATTGTCTGCTGCCAGAAAACCTATTTAATTATGAATAAGAAATGCTTAGAAATGTTCCCTCTTTAGGGAACACAGTCCTTATTTGGAACACAAGACCTTGTAAGCCCTTTAAAAATTACCCATCATAAGTACAACACTGTCATCTTAGTCCATCATTAGGGAACTCTGCGCTGGAATAACTCCAGACCTTCTTAGTATATTGGAAAGATGGTCGTGAGAACACATTGAGGTTTCCTTGCATTCTCAGAGCTTTTTGTTACAGGACCTGTTCTTAGTTATTCTTTTTACTTAGTTGGTTTAATGTGATTTCCATATTCTGAATTGGATCCAGATGTTCAGATAGTAACTTAGACACACTTTAAAGGTATTTTTACTGTAAAGATAATGTCCTCTAAATATATTAGCCTATCATAAGATGCCAAAGCAATTAAATTTAAATCACATTAAAAGTACAGAAATAAAATATCTTTTCCCTTTATGACCCAGCTCTCTAGGTATATTCCAGAAGACCAAGAAGTTCCTCAGCTCTGCTCATGTTTGGGTCGTTAGAGGAGTGCAAAGATGAGCCTGTTCTTACTAGACATTATTTGATAGATTGGTTAGTTGACCTCCATGACGAGAAATATTTTGCATGAATTTAAATCAGTACTCAGTATATAACTTAATTAGGACATGTTCAATCTCTATAGAATGTGTTGAAACCAAAAGAATTTCTTAACTGGTATGCTACCATGTGCCATGAGTAGGTTGCAGGTAGCTGAGGTGCTAACCACAGGCACTGTAAAAGTAGCCAGGAGGGGGTGCCTGAGGCCACTGGAGTCCCTCAAAAACTCATTTCTGTCTGAGAAGACTCTGCCCTGTGTACTCCAGTGCTCCATACAGATATAACTCTTTACGTAGCCATATGTGTAAAGATAGAAAAGTTCAATAATAGATGTTGAATTTTCACTAAAGCAAGCAAGACATCTAAGGGCAAGCTTTCCAAAATTTGTTCCATGGCTCAGTAATGTCATCAAAGACCCAACCTCATTTCATTCTTCTATTTCAGCATTCTAGGTATGTTGACATTTGTCTCCAGGCTGGTCACCTCATGGTTGAAAGATGGCTGACAAAACTGTAGGTTTCACATTTTTAAATGGGAGCAACTGAACAGGAGCAAGAGAGATGTCAAAAGCAATCATTTGCCATGCAGCCCTCTCTTTTATAAGGGAGGAAACCCCTCCCTAAAGTGATGTACTATACTTCCCCTTACGTAGTATTGACTAGAATGGTGTTGCTTTCATGTGGACATTGATGAAGGTGTAGAAGATTACCATGAATGGCTTGGACATTCATGGGGTGGGCATACTGCCACCTGAGTAGAATAAAACAGAAGTGCAGTTAGCAAGAAATATAGGAGAATGGCTGCTAGGTAAGTAACAAATAGTGTCAGCTCTTGAGAGATTTATCAAAAGGAAATGACGCTGTTTATAATTTTAAGAGTCATAACCACTTGCAAGTTAAAGATAATATGTAATTTCTCAAGTCTAACTAGTCTCTTCTCAAGATTTCAACTCTATGTGCTTCAGGTTTTTTTTAATAGCAAATTTTGGGTTTTCATTAATGTAGATATATGCTTGAATGTATATCTACAGCCACAGGTTCTGTAGCTGCAAACTGAGAGAACATATTTGCCAAACAGATATCTGATAAAAGACTTTTATCTAAAATATACAAAGAATTCTTAAAACTCAACAAATAAGAAAACAATAAAAAAAACTCAATGAAAACAATGGGCAAAAGTTCTGAACAGTCACCTCACCAAAAAGATAGGTGGATGGCAAACACATGAAAAGATGTTCACCTTTTGTTATCAATAAAGTTAAAACAACAAGATATCATTACACATCTATTAGAACGATTAAAATCCAAACAACTGACCATACTAACTGCTGATAGGGATAGAGAAAAACAGGACTTTCATTATGCTGATGGGTATGAAAAACAATAGGACCATTTTGAGATACAATTTGACAATTCCTTACAAAGCTAGGTATAATAGCCTTACGTAAACCAGCAATCATGACCCTAGGTATTTAATCAACAACCAATGTGAAAACTTATGTCTGCACAAAAATTCACAATCAAATATTGGTAGTACTTTTATTTATAATCACCAAAAATTAAAAGTGATCAAGACGTCCTTCAAAAGATAGATACATCCTTCAAAAGGTGGGACAAACGGTATGCTCCATCCATACAATGGAATACTATTTAGCAGTAAAAATAAAGCCCCAACAAGCTATGTAAAAACATGGCTTCATTTTAAATGCATGTTACCAAGTAAAAGAAGTCAATCTGAAAAAGTTACATACTTTACAGAGACAGTCAAAAGATTAGTAGTCACCAGAGGTTTGGAAAGGGAGTAGGATTAAATAAAAAGAAGCACAGGGGATTTCTTTTAAAGGTGAAGCTATTCTGTATGATACTATAATGGTAGAAATGATGCCAAGCATTCATCAAAACCTACACATCTTTACAGTACCAAAGGTGATTCTTAATTTATGAAAATTTAAAAAATCATTTAGGAAGTCAAGGAATCCCAGGAGGGAATGCAGACTGCAACAAAAAAAGTCTGTGTTACAAATAAATGAAATAACTTCACTGAGGGGATTGGGTAAAAGGTGATACTCTAAGCAACTTAGGAAATGGGTAGAAACCGTAAAACTAAAGACAAATAGAATGGTACATAATCACTGTACTCTAGTGGATAAAGATTATTTTCCCTTTAGAAGTACAAATTCACAGTTCTAAAACAACTCTTTATGTATATTAAGAATGAGCAATTAAGTGCATGGCAAATGGTGGGAACAAGGTGTCTCACTGTTGGAGTAAGAAGTCATAGATGTGCAAGAGGAGAAGGCTAGAATGATTCACGTGGTAATGCATTAGAACTGGAGGTATCAGTATGTTGGGGAAATAAAAATATTTTTTCTTCCCATTTTAGGTTCATGGCCGAACTCCTAAAACCAAAGGACAGATGAACAAGAGAAAAGCATACACTTTATTATGTAAGTTTTATGTGACATGAGAGACCTCAGAAATGAAGACCCAAAGAAACAGTTAAACATATGCATTTTTTTTTAAATGCCAGGTCTGATGAGAAAGTAGATAGTGTGGAGAAGTATGACTGGACAGAGGAGGTAAGATCTAATGGTAATAAACTGGGAGGAGCCTAGTAAGACCAGTTTGTTCATATTCTTCTCTGTGTCCTTATGTCTTCAGAGATAAGGATGTTTCCTTCCTCTGGATAAAAGGGAGGGCACCTCTAGAATGAGGATCTTATAACCTGCTTCATGGGAAAAGGGTGATGGGAAGGTGAGAGTGACTTTCTTGCTTCTGCTGTTTTTCTCATACACCCAGGTATCATATTTGGGGGAAGCATGCCCTGTACCCCATTAGATATTAACTGATATTTATCTTAATAGAGATACATACAAAACTATTTAAGAGTATGTGCACCTACACAGGTCAGTATGCACATATATATTTCCTTTCTCTGCCAACGAAAGGGACCTAGAAGCAACAACACCCCAGTAGCAATAAACATTCCTAGTGCTCAGATTTTGGTTTCTAATACCATTCTTCAGCAAAAGAACCAAGGCTCCTTAGAGAAATGGATAATTCTATGGCTGGGGCAGAGCATATACTAGTTGAGTCCAGGGCATCTTGTAATGCTAGAAGTTAGGGAAGTACTCAAAAACATTAATAATTACACTGCTAGGTGTATGTCAGAGGGACAGGAGCCAAATGAAAGGGCTTCTAATGGCTAAAGCTGGAAGTGTTTGAACGATAAAATTTAAAAAGCAAGACTAGATTATAATCCAACGTATAAAATACATGAGTCCATACCCATACACATCAACAATTAAATTAATAAATGCAGAATTCTAAATAATTATGTAGGTACTCGTACAATTCAACAAACAGCAAAATACACAATCAAAATCAATCGGAATGCCAATGGCCACATTCTATTATATCACGTGTAAATTTGAAAATGCTTAATGGATTCCTCAATGAATCAGGTAACAGTTTTAATTCTTTTTAATGAAGCCATTTTTGGGGATACTCAGCTAGTTAGTTATACTGGGACCTAAGGAACAATGCGATTTCATTCTAACAGTTATATCACCTTTAAAATGGTACTCTTCTCTCTAAACCATATAAAATAGGGCTAAAAGGGAGAAGACTTTATACCTACTATATTGTTCATGTATTTTAAAATAATAATACTTTCAGCTCCACAAAACTTTGTGCTCCATTGAGAAACCCTAACCAAGACGCATGTGTGTAAATGCTAAGCGTGTCATCAGTTTTCAATTCAAATAAAAGATCCGGTCTGCCTTCTTTTGAAAAAGAACCTGACAGAATGGATTGGATGAAAATCTTTCACGACTTACCCCTCTAAATCTGCAGGCCTATGTTCTCAGGGGACGGCAAGGCCACTCATGAGGCAGACATGGCCCGACATAGAACAAGCTGTCCAGAACCAGAGCAAGGACAGCCAGGGTCTAATCCTGTCTCTTTCACTTCCTAACTCGCAGTTTCACCTTGAGCAAAAATTTTTAATTTTGCTCATTTCTAGTTAGAAAAATGAGGTGTTGGATCAGATGATATATTAAACTAATGGAACTCAGAAATGCTGTGGGTATGCTTTCTTCCTTTGAACAGCAAGAGCTAGGGTAGGGGCATTGTCCCGGCGGGTCTGGCTGCGCTGACCCTTGACCTCTGTGCAAAGCTGCCAGGCTTACAATACAGACGTGGAGAGGCCCAGCTCGCCTTGCAAGGAGAGGAAATTGTCCAGGAGCAATTGTTTCCATATGCATTTTCAGAGCTGAAAACACAGGAGTGCTTTGGAGCCAGCAGGAAAGGGAAGCAATTTATCCTCTTTCACATCCTTCAGAAGCTTCCTGGGGAGTTCATGACCTTGGTCTACCAAACACCTTTCTTAGTATTGATTCTTGAAAGGAAGTCAGAAGCAACCTTGAGAGTTAAGGGCATTTAATTCTGAATTTCACTATATAAACCTTGTTTTGAGGCATAGTTTGTAAACCAATCTCGTGGTTCAGAGGTTTAACAAAATCTGTTTCAATGGAATTTGGAACACTAATTTTGCCCATGATATTATTAGGCAATGTATATTCACATCATAGAAAATGGAGTGTGTGGGGTTCTTGTATTTACCTTTGCCACAAGTAATATTCATCCTGGTAATGATTTTTGAGGCTTTCCCTTCTGTATTATTTAGTCCAATTGTAAATCATCAGGTAAAAAGTTAGCAATGCTGTTTTTTCTTTTACTAAAGCATGAAAGTGTCCAACCAATGTCATGTCTCATATAGACAGAGGAATGTTCATTTTTTTTTTAACTTTTCTTCATATTCTTTTCCTGGACACAAATATTTCAACCCACTCCCACAAACCACAGGTTTATATCTACACAGAAATGGAGAAAACTGAATTCTTACAAATGATATTTTACAAAATATCTCACAGTATAATCATAAATGCACAGAAAAGAATCAGGCACCGATGGCCATGATGCCCTGCTGTCCCCTACGATTTTTCTCACCCCTCAATTACGCTGACTTTTGATTGCCATTCGGGAAATTTATTTTTAGTGGTGACTGAAGCCAACAATTATGTGCTATAAATGATGTTCTTTAAATCCATAGCTCTTTTTCCTTATATCTCAGGCTGTCACCAAGAGTTCTGGCTGTCCCTGTCCCCAGATTGGTTTCACAGACCCAACCTAGGATCAGAAGGCCAACACAACTAGGATGTCCTGCTCAACATCCCAGAAAGAGACAACTGATTGGCACAGAATGATACATTATACTGTTGGAGGCAACAAAGCTTGTGTGATTTTGTGTGAACACGACTAAAATTACAGTGTGACTGTTTTGAAGACTAAATGCATCTCAATAGGAAACACAGAAAACCAACGGCTTTGCTTCTTCAGCTGAAGCTTTGAGAGTAGACTAACCAGTAGCAATGTCCAGTACAGGAGAGGACACTTTTGTCATATACATGCTTGAGATTTTGAAGCTACCATTTCTTTAAAAATTAATTAGAAGGTACTGTGAGCTTTGCATGAAACAACCAGTGTCTTATTAGGAAAAGGTTGTAACAAGAAATAAAGTACTAGAATATGAGAAAACTAATATATTTTTTTTTTTAAAAAAGAAAACCTCAGAGCTGAAATATTCTGATATGTCACATACACTATTCCAGTATGTTATACCCACTAAATCTCTTCTTTTGAACAGGTTTCTATAATAAATCCCAAAAGAGCAAGACATCACTGAGGAGGATAGGAAGCCAAAATGGTTTCTGCCAATATCAGGGGAATGATTCTTTGAGAAGGCTGCACATTTGCTACTGAGCTCCTCTGAACCCCTGGGGTGTAGAGAGCAGATGTAACAAGGCGTAGCATTCTACAGACTGTAATAAAGGAAAACCCAAGCCTTTTAAATATATTTTAAACAGGGTGTTACCTTCCTAGATTGAGCAGATCATTCACTGTTCTCTCCCGAAAACAGACCGACAACATAGGGCTGCTGAGAAAACAGAAAATCTGGCCTGACAACTAGAGAATCGGACTGCCTTTAATTACCAGATGTCTAGATGTTTTTTGGTTTTATTTTTTCATCTTTGTGTTCTTTACACGACCAGAATCCTGTCTTAGAACTGGATTATCAATCTGAGAATAGCAACAAACTGATTCTGTTGGAATAGCTCTCAAAGAATTTTTAGCTACCACCCTTTGGAGCACTGAGTCTTAATGAAGGTGAAAATTAAAAACTAATGATACAAGATAACATTCATTGAGAGTGGATTTGGGTCAGATATGTTTTTATTTACTTGAGAGATACTGTTAGCCAATTCACTAGCTCCCTCGTAAATACCTGGATTCAGGGACTCAAATATTATTTCATTAGTACTCAAATATTAACCTTCTCTTTCTCTCTCTCTCTGTCTCTCGCTCTCGCTCTCGCTCTTGCCCACACATGCTTCATGCACACACATACCGTAAACATTTCATAACCTGATGCAATGCCAAGTCCAAAGGCAGTTTCTTCTTTTCTGTAGAAATCCAGAAATGGAGTTGCCTATGAGTTAAGTATACTAAATGGTCATGCTGTGTTACCAGTGATCTTCTACGTTACCATAAGCATTGAATTCATCATGATTATGTTTTAGTTCTTGAAAATAAAAAAAAATCCAGTGCATTCATTAATGTGCCAGCTTACTAATACCTAAATGCAACTATTATGCAAAACTATTTCAATTATTTTAAAAGATATATTCAAAAAAGTTCTGGATTGTATTTAAAATGAAATGTCATGATTTAGACATAAATAACTAGAGGCAATTTTATTGATGAACTAAACTGTATAGTATGTTTCAAAAAGTGAAAATTAACAGAAATAATTTTAAATGCTTTCTTTACATTTGTCATTTGAGATTTTCTTTTGTTGAAACAATGCTATTAATTTCTTAGTCTTTATTGTAGTTAAATTAATGACTTTATTAGAGCATTTTCTTTTTTTCTCTCTCTATATATTTTATTGCACGTTAGGTTCTGGGGTACATGTGCAGAACATGCAGGATTGTTGCATAGGTACATACATGACAATGTGGTTTGCTGCCTCCATCCCCATCACCTGTATCTGGCATTTCTCCCCATGTTATCCCTCCCCCACTCCCCACCCCACACTGTCCCTCCCTTGGTTCCCCACCACAGACCTCAGTATGTGATGCTCCCCTCCCTGTGTCCATGTGTTCTCATTGTTCAACACTCGCCTATGAGTGAGAACATGTGCTGTTTGATTTTCTGTTCATGTGTCAGTTTGCTGAGCATAATGGTTTCCAGATTCATCCACGTCCCTACAAAGGACACGAACTCATCGTTTTTTGTGGCTGCATAGTATTCCATGGTGTATATGTGCTACATTTTCCTTGTCTAGTCTATCATTGATGGGCATTTGGGTTGGTTAGGACATTTTCAAAGGCCAATCTCAAACTTAAGCAAAAGTCAGCTATCATTGCTCAAAAGCACTAAGAAATCAGGAAAGGCTGAATTCATGCACTCAAATGTGTTGTCATCAAGTCTTTGAAATTCTGTCTGTCCCTCTGTCTCTCTCATATGCACACATAGACACACACACAAAAAGTCTACTTATATTTCTACTGAAATTATTCTTAGGAAAACTTTCCCAGGGTGGCCAGGCTAGGTTAGCAAAGTATATTCTGCAGAACAAATTCCGGTTATTATTAATAGTCAAATACATTTGGGGTATGTTGGGTTAATCACAGTTTATTTCCTTTACTTCTGACTTCCCTGAGTCTTTAATGCAGTGATGTGTTTATGAATCTCCAAGAGGGGTAGAAGTCATATCATACAGCAATTGCCAAAATTAATTTCCCACAGAATCTTTTCATTTTTCTTTTATTGAGGCAGATCCCCTGGCAAGAATGTGATGAAAAAATAAATAAGGGAATACATAATAAATGACCGCATCAGACTCCCTCTGGATCTCAGTTCATCACGCCCCCATCTTCTTGGTTGCTTGGTTTGTTTGCTGAGGATGGTCAACAGGTTTGAAATGGCCTTAACTTCTGAGTCCCCGAGGCCTGCAAAGGACATCTGCCCCATCCCAACTACTCCTTCCCTCAGAAGCAGGGGTGTCACAGACCTTCCAGTCTTCTTTCCTCTTAAGCTCTTGTTGGAAGAGTGTGTGTGTGGGAAGGGGATGTGGAGAGGGGCTGAGGGTATGCGGAGAGGGCATCTGAAGATTTGTGACTCATCTGCTTGATCTTGCTCATGGAGAACAAGCATTTCAGCTTAACCATTTCTCTGGCCACATCTTGCTCACAAAGGCAAACTCATGTCTCATGGTAAATCTTAAAATAGAGCATATTGCCATACTGACATTTACTTTATTACCAAATAGATACATATGTCTCTTTTCTCTAAGGGAAAACTCATCATATATTTTGTAGGAAAAATCCCAGTACACAAGGTAAGACTACAACTTTCTTCATCACAATTAGGTAATCATAAACAGAGTATTAAGAAATTTCTTATATATAAAGACTGAAGCTCACTTCAAAATAAAACAGTTGAGGAGAATTAACATCTTTCTTCCTCATAATATCTTTCAATCCAATCAATGACATATTTCCAACAAATTTATAGAAATTCTATATTGAAGATTGTATCTTTCTCTGTTTTGGATTATGTACATTCTTTCACTTACTCTGATGTGTTTGCTGGTGACTTTCTAGATATTGTGTTTTCTCACCATGATTACAATTGTTACTATTTTCACTATTTTTCTTGTTGATTTTTAAAGTACTAGGATCAAAAACTTAAGTTTCTTTTAGACATTTTGTGTTATAATTTTTGGTGCTTTTTTTTTCTAACAATAAGTTTCTATTTAAATGAAGTTTCGAAAAATGCATTGAATGATCAGGACATTTTTTTTACACTCAAAAATCTAGTGAGATATCTGGAAACTTTGAAACTCTTTATTGCATTTAAGTAAGGTCTAGAACTTGCAAGCCACCATTGTCATTTAACATAAATTATGTGGAATAATAATGTCATGAATACGTCTCTAGTAGAATTAGGATATGAAATAGTAAACAAACAAAAAACCCGGTTTCCTAAAAAGCTAATGACAAATTTACAGAATTGAAAAGGACGGGACCCATGTACTTGATATACTACCTAATGACTGTAGTTATGTTTATTTTATAACTAATAAATGAGATATTCAATGTATGCATACCAATTGGCATTTCATGATATGCTTACTGGAGACAAATTGTTTAATAATTTTTTTTTCTATGTACCCACTCTCCCAATTGCTGATTAGAAAAGGCCTTTTTATATGTGGTTTAAAATGATAGTCGAAGCTTACCTATCGATTCTTGTAAAATTGCTTTTGTAACATAATGTCCCTAATAGTCATTCTCTTTAGCACATTTATTTCAAAATCTAGTTAGTATTTTCTTTTTCAGAAATTTACCTTTATGTTGTAGAGGAATTTTCTCCCCTACTGATATTAATTCCTCTAAAACATCCCTGAACTTAAACTACTGACTTCTAGTCCTGTGTATACTGTTTAGCTTTGATTTTTGTCACTAGAAATTGCATTATCAGAGGGCTCCTTTGTGAGTCTCCCAATTCCCATTGGAAATGCCCATTTATAGTCCCAGTTTCTTAGATTCTCGTACTCAAAAAAGTGTGGTCCTGAGACCAGCAGCCTAGGCACTCACTGCCTGAGACTTTGTTAGCAAAGCAAGTTGCCAGGTCTCTGCCCAGACTTTCTAAACCAGCATCAGCATTTGAATGATATCATCATTGGATGACAGTATTTTAAAGTTTCAGAGGCATTATCTTAGGACATTTTTAAAGGGTCATTAAAAGTCACTGAACAGTTTACAAATCACCCAGCTTACCGCCTACTACCTGGTGCTCAGAAATAGTTCTCAGTGTATATTTAAATGTGCCTGCCATTCTTCCACCCGAGCTCTTAGAGGGGCGGGAACAGATTAGACCAGACCAGCAAATTTATCCCTTTCTTATTTCCCTAAAGCCACATCAAGTTGAATGATACTGAGATAGTGCTCTGTCTTTTGAGGCTTCCTCAAATGGCCAGTTATAATTCATTCAGGAAATAATCTCCAGGCTGTCGTTTTGTTTCTTTTTTGATTGAGTGTTACTCTGCTTTTTATGTTTAACCTGTATTCACTTCAACAACATGTTATTTATGACTGAACTAAACTCTAATTCTTAGAACTACTTCTTCCTCACTTTCTGAAATCTGCCAGGATGCAATATGCAAATATAAATATTCAAAACAGTAAGGCAGGGGGTATGCATTGCACAGAGGGATGGGTATTGGATTGGTGCTAGGGTGCACTGACTCAGAACGAATAGCCTTCTTTACTTCTTCAACTGTTAAATGGACAGCACTATTTATCATTCTTCTTTATTGATACACTTTTTTTCCACTAGCTATAACCTCTATTTAATCAAAGAATCTCATTGCATTAGCACAGTGCTTGGCACAGAGAGGTCACTAAAAACACTGAGGTAAATGACATTCCTCTCCTTTCACTCTAAACCATAAAGGGTTAAACTATGCTGAGTTAAACAGAGGTAACATTTTGAAGTTTACAACACACGCCAACCATAACAAACCCTATTGCTTTATACCGAAAAACAGTCCTAAGGTAGAAAAATAAACCTGAAAATAAGGAGTGGAGAAACAATTTTGTTAATTGCTTGTCCTTGGCATTTAAACACTGACTAACGTTACAGCCAGGCAGGGGGTAAATCAAGCTCATGGAGATATTAAGTTTTTTTCTTTAAAAACATAATTCCCTCTTTCCAAAAAAAAAAAAAAAAAAAAACTCACATTGGAGAACGGATACAGACTGTACTTCAAAACACAAGTGAGTCAGCAGACATCAAATGAAAACACCCACCAGCACTGACGCAGATCTCAAAACCCCCAGCTAATAAACAAGGTTTCAAGGCCTTGATGGCCTCCAGCAGTTGGGAGAACAGCAAGGGGCCTAAGAGAAATACCTCCCCTTCCCCATAACCCTGTTCTCCAATAGTTTCCAATCTGCCCACCCACTCAGTTAATTCACTAAAAGCCTATTAGTATGGAGGACAGGAATAAGAACTCCCCCAGTGCAATGCAACTCAGACAGTGATGAAATTAGGGGGATAAGCAGAGTTTCAACAAGAGGTATGTGACATTTCACACTTAGGGGAAGTCTTTGGCCAGGTAGAGGCACCATACTGCCTCTTATATTAGCCTTGATATTGACCAGCTGGAGCTCAGTTCAATTCACACATCACAAAGTGACGGCACTGGCTTTGGGCTACCTAAGCTGAGCCTTTCACAGCTGGAAAGATTGTAAACTCAGTATAAAACGTACCCACGATTTCTAAGCAGTCCTCTGCTTTCACTCATTTTATCTCCCAAATATGCTCTGTCCCCATAACAGATTATCCTACTAGCCGGTCTAATCACCTCCAAGCATCCACACAAATCCCAAAGACGTCAGTGTGTGTTTTATTGCCCACATTTCTAGTGAAAATCCTGCCTAGGTAGCGGTATGTAAAAATACTCCAAAAGTCTGTTGCTTGCTCTGAAGAGGTGTTCTGAAGAGTGCTTCTGTGCAGTGGGATTCCAGAAGGATTGTTTTGCCTGTTCTGTTCATTAAGGTCAATTAGCTTTATGTTCATCCTCACTCACGATGTTTATGTGCATAAGTGTGTTTGCAATTTACCCTGGAAAAGGTAGGACCAGAAAGTAGTAACTTGAGTTCACATGACATTTATTTTTCTCTATTGATATCTAAAGTATTACACAAAATGACCTAATTCCCCATTCTAATGTTCTTGTGAAATTAAAAGGAAAAGAAATTTTTTTTTTCTTTTTCTTTTTTCTTCTTCTTTGTTAGACAGGACCTCCCTGTTGCCCAGGCTGGAGTGCAGTGGTGTGGTCATAGCTCACTGCAGCCTTGAACTCTTGGGCTCAAGCAATCCTGCCTTAGCCCATGAATACTGGGATACAGGTGCTAGCTACTGTGCCAGCCTCTGCACCCACCCCACCCCCCTTTTTAAATGTAGGGCAAGTCTGAATCTGTTCCTTTTTTCAGTGGTATTCACAATCAGATGAGTTGTATGCTATCTTTCCTTATATGGTTTACCTATTTCACAGATGTTCCCAATCAGGCCTGTCCAAAGGACTGGATTTCTTTAAAAAAACCTTCTTTACACAGGACATTTTGCCTTGCTTTTTTTTTTTTTTTTTTTTTTTAAATCTAGGCCCCTTCCCTCCTCCCATTTGTGATTCTGGATGTCAGTTTACTATGAACTTCTGACAACTTCCAGGCTGTGGCACCTTTGCCCTCTGGCTAAATGCTGCTCACCTAAGTCCATTGAGAATCAGACCTTGAAATTCAACACGTGCTGCTGAGAAAAAGCTGTTACAGATACAGGACAACATGCTTAAAGTTTCAAAAGGAATCATGCAGAGGGCTTGCTATTGTTTGAGTAAACCGCATTACTTTAGCATGCTTTTTAAAGAATTAAGTCTTTTGTGAATTTAAAAAGAAAGTTGTTGCCGCTACCAAAAGAAGGCATAATAGTGCTTAAGAGAGAAACTTCATTTTAACCAGAGATAACATAAACTTGCATTCAGTTCATGCCACTTTATTCATTTTTAGAAAATACCATCTGCAGCGCAAACAACCTATCCCTTGCATTCTCAGTTGTTTAAGTGTGTGACCTATTAATTATACTGGCCCTGTGTACTCATTATAATAATTTATACTTCAATTCTGTTAAGAGCACTGACTATCAAGTATATACATGCTCACACAATGAAGTATCACAAAATCCTGGTCTACAAGAAGCTTACAATCCAATAGGGAAGCAAAAGAGCCCACCAGGAAGGGTGTGAAGGCAGGTGGGAGTTTCTAGCTGGAGTTCTGGCTCTGTGCTAATAGACATGTAATTTAAAATTCATATTAATTGACCACATTTTTATTAATTACTCACCCTTTGCCAGACACTAAGAGGATACAAGGTTAATGAAAGATAAGCTATAGTGATGATAGTGGCAGTGGTGATGGTTTAGAATTTTAGGGACCATTATTCTATCTACTACAAGTGGTATAGGTAAGGAGGAACCATGGAGAGTTAATAGAAAGTGTTATGGGGAAGGTCATCAGTATGTGGGTTGGGTTAGAAGAAGGAGAGTTGGAGGCCACTGGAAATCTATTCTTACGGTCCTAGAGAAGGTCATGCGAATCAATGTTCAGAGTAGCCACAGGAAGAGTGAAATCGATTGCATTCTTTTTTGAATTTAGATGATGTCTTGTAGTTTCTGAGCATAAAATGTCTAGCCATGCATCTAATACTGATGAGAGAATAGCTGAAGAGTTTGGATTAGATATATCTGGACTTGATTTCTGGTTCTGCCACATAGCTGTGGAACATTGAACAAGTTAACTTACCTCTTCAAGCCTCAATGTGCTTATCTACAAAATATAACTAGTATAATAATGTGCATGCTATAGCTCATTTTCAAAATTAGTAATTGTATAAAAAGTGTAGCACAATGCCAGACATTTAGCAAGTTCTCAGAAACAGTAGATATAATCAGTATCATGTTATAGCTTTTATTCTTACATGAGTGACTTTATAGCATGCATTAATACAAAACAATGTGATTGGGGTAAATCTGTCTTTACAACAGGGTCCTGTTTATCTGTTTAGATTACTAGCCAGAGGATTTGTCTTATGGTTATTTTGAAATCAGTTATGGGGACAACAGAAATCAATAGATAAGAAAGACTGAAGACCAGAGTCTCAAAACTCAGTTGCTTACATGGAGCAAGCAGGTAAGGTGTGAGTTTCATAAATTGCACCAGATGAAACTAAGATCAGGTGGGACTTACGACCACTCAGGAATGTGTCCCATAACTAATTTTTCTTTTTTTACTGGTCACACAAAATGATTGGGGTATGTGAGCTTGCATCTCTTTGAAATAAAGTGTAGTGATTTAGAACAACTTTTAGATTGTGATCTATGGTTGGAAGGATATTTTAATATATCACAAAAGAACATATGTGCTAAAACTTCTCAAAACGTTATTTAAAACATATAAATCTTATTGATACTCTTTTATTCTGGTCCATTCTATTACACTCCATGTCTTTACATTCCTTTCTATCCTATTGTGATTTTAATTTGTTTTGGTTTCATTTTAATTTGGTCTCAAGGGTGGTCCTAAGCCCAGAGAGCCATTTACTAGGTGGACCCTGACCAGAAGAGAGTCAGACTTGGGTGTGACTTGGGTGTGTGTGTTGTCAAGTGAGGCACAATGAGACATAAAATGCATGAGACACAATATATTACTCACAAGTCAGAGAGGTTAAGGATACCAACAAGAAGCAACAAGAAGCCCAGAGCGTTCAACTACCAGGTGGGGATCTAGAGAGACTGAGAGAGACAGAGGGAGCTGTGGGGGGAAGCCTGTGGGGCTCTGTCCTTATTAACATCCATGGACCTACCCCTTAGGCTTTCCTGTGGGCCTTGTGGATTCGCTAAGAAAACCCACGTGAAGGGCGACCTCATTTTCACGACTCTGGTGTTGACCATTAGGCTTTATCCTGGTTACCAGTTGTGGAATATGTTGGGTTTTGGGTCAGTGGGATGAGGAACAAGCAGGCCATATCACAGACAACCACAGAGGGAGAGACAGTTTTAGCTAAGCCAAAGATGGCTGGGTTTTAAAGAACGACATAGGTCTAAAAATGGATGCGGAGTCAGCAAGTGTACTAAAGAGATTCATGACACCACCCTATCCCATCCCACTGATACAACCCTCTCCTATCGCAGTCACGTCGAATCTAGAGGCAGATCTTCAAATTTTATTTTTATTGCCATCAATAGGCCACAATCCAGTTCATAACTCTGGATGCAAAGGTGGAAGAAGAACCCGAAGAAGAACCTGAAGAGACAACAGAAGACATAGAGCAAGATGAAGATGAAGAAATGGATGCAGGAACAGATGAAGAAGAACAAGAAACAGCAAAGGAATCTACAATTGAAAAAGATGAATTGTAAATTACACTCTCACCGTTTGGATCCTGTGTGGAGAGGGACTTTGAAATTGAAGTCATTTCTCTTGGGAGAGACTTGTTTTGGATGCCCCCCACCAGTCCCTTTCTCCCCTGCACTGTAAAATGTGGGATTATGGGTCACAGGAAGAAGTGGGTTTTTTAGTTGAATTTTTTTAACCATTCCTCATGAATGTAAATTTGTACTATTTAATTGACTATTCTTGATGTAAAATCTTGCCCTGTGTATAAAAATAAAAAAGATCCCAAATAACAACAACAACAACAACAACAAAAAGAAGCAATGGATTAAAAATACTTTGGCTGTATTCCCCTTCAAGTAAAAATTTTTGAAAAATCTGACTAGGTATATGTATATTTATTTATAGCGACATACCTCTACTCCTATTAATGTGTTTATTAAATGTCAAGAAAACTTAACTTTTTAAATTTCTTAGAATAAAACACAAATAGAAGTTACAATATTTTTCCCTCAGTACAACATCCTGTATACTGCTTGATGAAGTCTAAGGCAAGCTCTGTACCTGACCACTTGTATGAGTTTGAGTCAGTGATTTAATGTTTCAGCTTAGGATTTCTAATCTGCAAATTGGAAATGATAACATATGCTTGATATTATATTGAAATAATTTGAGTAAATATTGCATTTAATGCAAACAACATAGCACTTGACCTCCCCAAAAGTAAATAAACTTAAAGATTCATATTAATTGAACAAACTTTTATTGACTATCTACTGTGTGCAAAGCACTGAGAGACTATGAAGATCAATAAAAGATTAGCTATGATGATGATAATGATGAAGTAGAAGGTAGAAGATAAAGAGAATGAAGAAAAGAAAGAGGAAAGACACGTTGTAATCTACCGGGCCTACCAATTTACGTAAATATAAAATGAGGCAGAATATATTATGTCTTAATAAAGATATACTTGGCATTGTGCCTAACTTTTAGTGTAAATAAATATTTATGAATACATGTGGGCAATTATGGATGAATGAAGGAATGAAGGAAGGCCTGTGTTGCAGTCTTTGTAATTACCACAGAGAAATCCTGCTTCAGTCATTGTCTTGTTACCAGCAGAAGTGGCATGTGGCACACCTCTCTTTAATATCACTTGATCATCTAAGATAAAAAGCAAAAGGACCATTGAAGTTTTTGTTGCTTTTTAATAAATGCAGGGGGTACATGTGTAGTTTTGATACATGCATATATTGGGCAATGGTGAGGTTTGGGCTTACAGTGTGTCCATCACCCAAATAGTGAAAATTGTAACTAAAAGGTAATTTTTAAAGAGGTTCTTATAGTAAATTTTAAAATTAAAAATGCCACATCACGTGTGCATTTTTAAAAACAATGATTAAAAGACAGAATCATAACTCGGTTTTGAAGAGATCTTTTATTTGTATCAAAATGTTATAGTGAGGAAATAATCATTAGTAAGCTTATTTTCTTCTTACTCAGTAATCAGAGTAAAGGCATCCAGCTTCACCCGTTTCTTCAAATACATTGAAAATGAAGTTAATATTTTTATAGGTAAGTCACTTTATAAATCAATAGATGAGACTATTGTCACTATGTTACTAGTTCTTTTGACATAAATATTAAAGGCCCATCTTCAAACATATGCTCATTTTTTATCCTCTGTCACCACTTCTTTTTTATTTCAAAGTCAAAAGAAAAATCTACTAAAACAGGTCTCACGTTACCGAGAATTTAGAATTGGATTTCAGATTCACTTTTTGATTCAGTAAATTATGTTTTATCATTCAGAGGATGCAGCATTTAAGGTGACACATTGTAGCCAGCTAGAGATGTAACACTTTTCAATTGCTACTGGCTGTAGTTCTGTTTTTACTAACCCTCTTGCTGGTAAATCTGAATGCAAGCTCTATGGAATCAGATGGGAAATAATAACTTTCTTTAGTGCCATTCAGGCAATAGAGAATGATTTTCCATTTGTGGAAATATCATCTAGGAAATAACCTGCAATGGCAATTTGTCAAGCAAAGAAATTCATCACCAAGCTTGATAACGCTAGTGGAGAGTGAAGCATGTGCGTACAGATTCACAGTTACCATTTGACCCTGGGAGTCCCCAAGATTATCCATCATCCTACATTTCTCCCACTTCTTCATTTTCCCACCCACTCTCACCCTTCACAAAGAGGCTAGCAGCTGTGTTTCTGCACTCAGCATGTGGGGAGCCTGCAATAGCTTTTAAAACACTTCCCCAGGTATTTTCTGCAATAATAATCCTTGAGACTGACAAGGTAGGATCATTCTCTCTTCTGTAAAAGAGGAAAATGAAACCATGATTAAGTGACTTGTCTAAGGTCACACATCCAGAAAGAGGTAAATGTGTGGATAACACTTCTTTCTGATCATTGCACTTTGGAATACACTAATGCTCAGTGAGGCATTAGACAGAAAAATGAAGGGGACCATAAAAACCAAGAAGCCTTGAGCCGGTGAATACTGAGCATTTCACCACTTTCTTATTATGTGAGTCCCTTGTTGTTTTTGTGTGATTAATTGATCTGAGAAACTATATTAGCTGTCTGTTGCTACAATAATGCAAGTCTCCTTGACAGAGTGGTGGCACAGTTCCCAAGGAAGGAGCGGAAATGTGGAAGACCTCTCTAGGCCAAAGGTCACAATTAGAACACTTTTATCACATTCTATTGGGCAAAGCAGATGAAAAGTCCAGCCCAGGTTCAAAGGGTGGAAAAACAGACTCCACATTTTAATAGGAAAGCTATAAAGTTACATAGCAAAGAGTGTGGCTACAGGGGGGGGGGCACTGGGGCCACTTGTGCAATCAGAAACACTCACTCATCATCCCCAATATGCCACAGGTCTGGGAATATAAAGAAGACTAAACTGTCCTCTCTAATAAGTAGCGTTTATAGTCCGGTAAGAGAGACAGACACATTAGTTCACTGTAACATTAAACAATACAAAGAGAGTGGACAGGAAAACGAACACTTTGATCTAAAAAACTCGAGAGTATAAGACATCTAACTTTTAAAAATTTTCTGTAACATTTAATTTGTGTCTTGAATATCATTTTAATCCATAAGAAGATTTCATTAATTCTAGGTATTGAATTAATTCTGAGTTTCCTAAATTAATTTGGCATTTCCTCATTGAAATCAGGGGTTCCCTCTCTCTCCTCCTTGTCATAGTATCAGGGTCTAGGTCATGTTTTCAATCATCAGACATTGGGATCCATGGAGATTGGTGTTTCATGTGGTCCTGATCCTAAATACATAGATTCTTCCACACTCACCAATGAGTTAGTGCCTAACCCCAGTTAAATACCTGTGACTATGTTACCAATGTTGGAAGACAAAATCTGGTGACCTGGAGATTAAAGAAGAAATAATAAAAAAGTACAGAAGTCAACTTTATTTTGTACCAATATTTGATATTTCTTATTTATGGAGATAATATCAATTGTCATATATTCATATACATCATTTCAGCATGAAAGGATATTTATTTTTTTAGAAACCTAAATAAAAATGTGTATGAAGACAGCACTGAAGGAAGTTCCAAAAACATGAATTCCAGCTGGGCAGGGTGGCTCACTCCTGTAGTCCCAGCACTTTGGGAGGCCAAGGCAGGAGGATCATCTGAGGTCAGGAGTTCGAGACCAGCCTGACCAACATGGTGAAACCCCATCTCTTCTAAAAATACAAAAATTATCCAGGCGTGGTGGCAGGCACCTGTAATCCCAGCTACTCGGGAGACTGAGAAAGGTGAATCACTTGAACCCGGGAGGCGGAGGTTGCAGTGAGCCGAGATGACGCCACTGTACTCCAGCCTGGGTAACAAAGAGTAAAACTCCATCTCAAAAAAAAAAAATGAATTCCAGCCCATCTCCATGCCTAGCCATGTGACTCTCACAGTCATTTCCCTTCTCCAGCCTCAATATTCCCATTCTTTATTGAGAGGGTTGAATTAGAGAAATATTTCAGTCCTTGGCTTTCAAATCTCATAGCATTTAGGAGACTGAAAAGCTCTATTAGTGGTTGTAAGGAAAGAGATAGTGAGAGAGAGAGAGAGAGAAAGAGGGAGAAAGAATGAGAATCAAAAGAAAACTCTAAGTGAGCTCACAGAAGATAGGATATCTGTGGATGATTTAACCTCGCTGAGATGACAGTTCTGAGATGATAGTATAATACATATTTTGATATTACATATGGATGTTCCTTTATATGAAGGCAAAGTTTTAATAGGATACTATATACCCCATTACAGTGTGAATATACAATTGTAAAGTAACAGAGCTCATTGTAATGATCATATATATGTATATATATATATATATATAGCTCCTCAATGTAAATATTATTGACAACAACTAAAATATAGAAGGAAAAGAAGTCACTTTTAGGTTTTCTAATAAGCATAAATGTCAACATGTTCAAATTTGAAATATTATTAGTAATACTTCATAACGTAGTTAGTCATGCATCATTTCTAATACATTTACAATGGATGAAATTATGGAAACTTTATTCAATACTAATAAATGGTACTTATTGACCATATATTATTGGTCAATTTTAATATTATACAGGTGTTTTGAGAATATTTGGTACCCATAATTAATAATCTGGATGAATTAGACAGTGATTAATGCAGATTTAATGTGATTATAAGTAGATAAAATTTCTAGCTGAACGTGGCCAACATGGCATTGGATGGGGATGCCCAATGTTATTGAAACTGATGTGAGTTCTCTGTTTATCTTAAGCAACACAACCTATAATATCCTGCTGAAAAGCATTGACCTTGGGGGTTTTCTGTAACCTTAACCTTGGAAACAGACTATTGCTCATGCTCTAGTTGTCAATTTCTAAATCACACTCTCCTACGCCTTTGAGATTGACCACTTTTCAACCATCTCTGTTATGTTTTATTTAATATGCTGTCAGTATCAACCAAGCCAAAAAAAAAAAAAAAAAAAAAAAAAAAAAAAAAAAAAAAAAAAAAGGAAAAAAAAACATATAAAAGCTAGTGTGAGACATAGATTATACTGGCCAATTTTGTAAAAATACTAATTGTTTTATTGAGGATAAGGAAAGCCAAGTACATCTTACCAGCTCTCTCCTCAAGAAAAGCGAATAATCTAACAAATTGACGCTGCAGGTGGGAGCAGCCAGTGAACTGCCATACACAGGGATGATTCTTCAAATATAAAAAGTGTAAACATAAACTCTGCCTCCCACTCCCCACCCAATGGTAACAATGTGAGAAGGGATTATGTATTGCCATGTACAAAGCAGATGTTGAACAATGATGAATTAAATGTTAGTAATTGGCATTGTAAATGTTACTCATCTCTCAATGAAACAAAATGTAACATTTCTACCCTGGAAAAAGTCATTTTGCTCTGATTTTGTGGGGTTTATTTAGATAACTGTCACTTGTTTCCTTTTTACTTTTTTCCCCTCTCCTCCCTCTTACTCCCCTTGGTGATTTAGGGTACTCTGTCACGATCTCAGGTGTTTGTGTCTGTTGGGACCCTTGGCCACTCCGAGCCTGCTGTAGAGCAAACCAAATTGTTTCCGAGTGCCACAAGGGACATGCTTCTCTTAATAAAACAGAAAACAGCATCCTCCAAGGTTTCAGCTAAAACGAGTCTGGGAAAGAATGGTTGGCTAACACAGCTGAATCTTTTCCCTCCAAAAATGGATGTAGTCTTATACATTTCCTGAAAAATAAAATGGACTATATTAGTCTGTTCTTGCACTGCTATGAAGAAATACCTGAAGCTGGTAATTCATGAAGAAAAGAGGTTTAATTATTCCATAGTTCAATAGACTGTTCAGGAGGCATGGCTGGGGAGGCCTCAGGAAACTTTCAATCACGGTGGAAGGTGAAGGAGAGTAGGTATGTCTTACATGACAGAAAAAAGAGAGTGGAGTGGGAGAAGCTATACATGTTTAAACAACCAGATATGAGCTCTATGGCTGTATTAGATACTTTATAAAAATGTTAGATCACTGAATCAACAGTTTGTGTAGGCTTAACAATTTATAATTGTTAAGAAACAGAAAAAAGAGAGAATGGAGTGGGAGGAGCTGCACATATTTAAACAACCAGATGTAGTGAGAACTCACTCGCCATCATGCAAACTGCAAGGGAAAAACCTGCCCCAGTGATCCAGTCACCTCTCACCAGGCCCCTTTTCCGACACTGAGGATTACAATTTGACATGAGATTTGGGTAGGGAGACAAACTGAAACCATAGCACGGATCTAAGTGAATTGATGGCCCATCCTTCCCCATGTATCTGTTAGTATGGAAACTGCCTATGCACAAATACATTCTTTCAAAGGTAATATCCTCTGAGGGGGCTGGTTCAAATTCCCTGGGCTGTGAAAGTAAGCAGACTGCCTCTGCTCTGTGGATCTCACCAAAGGTCTAAAGCCATATGGATGGACAAAAGAATGTTCTTATGCAGAGATAGGTTAAAACATAGTAAATCCATAGAATGGATTACAATGCAGCTGTAAAAATTCACAAGGTAGAAGAATATGTATTGGTATGTGAAACAGTTATAAATTGCTACACAAACTGTTGATTCAGTGATCTAATATTTTCATAAAGTATCTAATATACCCATAGAACTCATATCTCCTCTATCTAAAGTACATCATAGTATATTCTGAACATTGATTGTAAGAAGTATTATAATTCAAGAAAATGTTAAATAGACGTTAATGCACATGTTAGAATCAAAGTAAGATTTTCTGGTGTATGTCATATATTCATATTGCATGTTATGTGGCAAATTGTATATTTAATATATTTAAATATATATAATTGTACCATGTATTTTGTTATATGTTATATAAGTATATCTTATATTTTATGTGAAACTCAAAATCACAATTGAGGTTTCTTTGCCTTTTTCAGTGTTTTTAAATTTTTCTGCCTTCAGCAGCATTTTTTCTCTTTTTTTTTCTTTCTTTCTTTTTTTTTTTTTTTTTTTTTGAGACAGGGCCTTACTACTCAGGCTGGAGCATAGTGGCCTGATCTCAGCTCAGTGCAACCTCCACCTCCCAGGCCGAAGCAATCCTCCAACCTCAGCCTGCCGAGTATAGTAGCTATTACTCTTGTAATTAGAAAGGAAATTGTTTAAACTTAAAAAAGAAATGAATACTCTTAAGCTATTAAATAACAGCCAAAAGGCTTGCATTTTTTTTCTCTCTTTCATGATTTTCTATTCTCCTGAAGATAAAAATGAGAGAGAAACACCTTGGGACTGCAGCCTGGACCTCTCCCTTGAAAGAACCACTGGCGGAGGTTCTGGAAAGTCTGGGTTGCTGTCCACATAGAGCCTCTGTGGGGAATAGGGAGGGGAGAGTGAGAAATCAAGAGGCAAATATGAAACAGAGACAGTGGCCTCCAGCAGGCTGTTTCTTCACAAATGGACTGGAAACCTGCCCTCGCTGGGTCTGGGTCCACATCAGCTACCACGTATGTGGGCCCTGTGAGCTCGTCCAGAAGTACGTGGTTCTTGAAAAGACTGACTGTTCTGGCTGTCGATAATGGAGGCAGCAACTCCCTGGCTCTGACAGCTGTCCCCATACTGCTGATTGCAGTGGGCTAAGCAGCCTTGTGAAGTGTAATGAATCACAGTCTCCTTCTCTTCCCAAACACAATTTCAAAGTCCAAGTGGCAGAAGCCAAGAGCAAATCTGACCATTATCACTCATCTTTTAAGGACGAGGTCCAGCCTTTCTGCCATAGACTGTCAGAGGCCAGCTGGTCCTCTCTTGCAGACCCCCATCTTCTCCCATGTTGCACCTTCCTCACCTGACCATGGATTTAGCATGCCACTTCCAATGGACCAGGGCAAGCTTTATAGTACAGGAGGGAATCAAAGTGGAATTTAAAGAAAGGGGAGATATTTAGACGTAGTATTGAACATATGTGTAATTTCAGAATTGGGACTGTTGAACAAAATATTGGCTTGACTTTCATTGCACTTTACTGAAGAATTGTCAAAAAAAAATTCTGAGGAAAGTTTTATTTAGCTAGAGTGAGACCAGGACCATAAATCTGACTACCACTGTTGAATAGTCTAGACATAACTGCCCAGGAGAAGCCAGCGAAGAGGCCCAGGGAAGACGAAAGGTGTTCACACATCTGGCACAAGTGATTCAAGAAAGCCAATGTCCCTGTCCAGA
The DNA here is from genome assembly GCA_004027715.1 of Plecturocebus donacophilus. NCBI lineage: Eukaryota > Metazoa > Chordata > Mammalia > Primates > Pitheciidae > Plecturocebus > Plecturocebus donacophilus. The sequence goes on along the minus strand of PVKP010000593.1, from coordinate 81,350 downwards.
GACAGCAGCAGCAGATGACCAGTGGCTGGTCTCTCAGTCTGGCACCTACACAGGGCTTTTGCCTTCATTCAGTCAAGGCCAGAGATACAGGAGTGAGAAGGCTGATTCTGTGTACTCAGGCAAGATTGTGGGGAGAGTAGGTGGGAACAACTGAACAACTTAGCAGGAGGAGAAGACTCAAGGTGATTGGAAGAGGCCTTGGCCATCAAAGGAAAGTCAAGACAGAGAAAGCGGCCAAGGGGGTTGCAGGAAAGGAAAGAGAAACAAAGTGGCTGTAGGAGCAGGAGAGGAAAACTGATATCAAATGGAGCCAAGAACTTGTCAATGTTTTCTCTTCCCCATTAATAAGGGCCTGAGCTATGACAGTAAGACATCAGGGAAACCAGGAAGCACATAGAAATATGTCACAGATGTGAGAACTTCTCCATCTCTGGAAAGGTCTGGGAAAAGGCCTACACCTTGAGCTCTAGGGAAGATGACCTAGGTCCCTTCACCTGTCCATGCCTCAGCCATGCGAGTAGAGTGAAGAATACGTGCAGAATAAAATCTGAGGAGCACAGGGATTTGGGCTTCCACATGAGTTGCCGATGTTACTTGCTGTGTTTTCTTTCTGAACCATAAATTTCTGTTTAGAAACTCTGTTAAAATCGCTGTTGAATATTTCAGATATTCTAGTATTTCTGAGTAGTTGGGAGAGGGGAGAGTGGTTGGGGTGAGACAAAAATTTCTTTAATCTATGCAACTTCTTTTCTGGTGGGAGTATTTAAGCTGATGACTCATGGACAAAGGTACTGTGCAAGGATTTCTTCATAGGAATGCAAGAAAAGGGATGAGTTTTTTTTTTTATTATATGTAAGAAGTATCAAAGGGGAATTTAAGAATCATGTACCAACAGAATATGCACATTTGTAAGAAAGAGTAAAAGTCAAAAATACTCAAGTTAAGTCATTGCACACAATTATATATTAAATACCTGCTGGATGCTAGAACATATTGGGTGCCAATCATATACAATTGAACAAAATGTGACCTTACATTCAAGGCATTCAGAGTTAGTGGAAAAGACAAGATTATAAAAGACAAACTTAACTACCATACATTACGGCAGGTTCTCTTTAAGTTAAAGTTACATGGCAGAAGAGGGTTCAACTCTACCTGCTTACTATGCCTTTCACAATGATTTTTAAAAAATGAGTAAAATTTCAGAGAGAAATAGAAATTGAATAGCTTAGATCATGTTAACACTGAGATACTTCTGACTTTTACATCAGCCTAATGAATAAATTCCACTGGACATAACCTATCCAGTCGATTCATGTCTGCTGTACCATAAAGTAAACTTAAATACATTTTTTTTTTTTGGGCCAGGTACGGTGGCTCACGCCTGTAATCCCAGCACTTTGGGAGGTTAAGGTGGGCAGATCACCTGAGGTCAGGAGTTCGAGACCAGCCTGGCTAATATGGTGAAACCCCATTTCTACTAAAAACACAAAAAATTAACCAGGTGTGGTGGTGTGCAACTGTAACCTCAGCTACTTGAGAGGCTGCAGCAGGAGAATTGCTTGGACCTGGGAGGTGGAGGTTGCAGTGAGCCGACAATGCGCCATTGCACTCCAGCTTGGGCAACAACAGCAAAACTTCACCTCAAAAAGAAAAAAAAACAACTTTTTGTTTTTGTAGCTGCAGAAATGTGTATCAGACAAGTTTGTAAATGATACAACGGTTTTGTATGATTAAAAAAGATGACTCCAAATATAGGCTGCAGAATATCATTTTCCTACCCACACCCTAACCTCCAGGAACCTGATATTCCTTGAAACAGTTCATTTTATATCCATTTTGAAAACATCTATTATTATTTATTTACAATGGCTTACCCCTTTTGTAGCTGAGTTGCTTGAAGCAAGAGAAGAATAAACGTTCTAACCCAGGTTTCAGGTTGCGTATGAACATCAGTTCATACTCAATTCTCTGTGTTTAACAGAAATATCTTAGTCATCACCTCTTGCCAGAGCTAGAGAAACAAATGAATGACTTGTTCTCCTATTATTAAGTCCCACTGGTTGCCTTAAATAGTTCTCTAGAGTTTTCTTCTTTCTTCTGCTTCTTTCTTCACTAACATTTTAGAAGAAAATGCCATGGAAACAGGTTACTTTCATCGTAGACAGTAATTTAAAACTGTAGGAAAATGGTTATTTATCTGTGTAAAATTCACAATGATTAATATATTCTTACACTAGTTGTCTCTCTGTTAAAACAACTTACTAGTCTGAACAAGCCTTTTAGTCTAAGGATTATAAGAATATCTTAAACTCCTATTATATATCTCAGGATGATAATAGATGCCTAAATACTATATCAACTTGCTTATTATTGTAATAAAGTAATATGAAAACTGACAAATAAAATCTAAAATATAGATCCATGTCTGTCAACAAGTAACACCAATAATTATGGGGTTGCAAAATGCCAGGGCAGAAAGGTGACACTCAGTTTCCCCTTATCCAGCACGCAGCATCACAGCAGATAAGACTTGGTAAAGATGGCATTCCTTGACCATTGAAATGAAAATTCTCTAAGGGCACCTAGAGATATTCAATCCACTAAAATATCGCAACATCAAAATGGTCCAAATAATTATTAGATTTTCTTCTATAACCCACAGGTTTCTCATGGGCTGAACTCCACAGTGTTTGCCCTCACAAATCAGCAAACAGTGAGAAGCAACAATGATGAAAGAATTAACAAGAAAGAAAAGGAGTTTACTCACAGTAGAACTTCTTTCAAAATTGCAGTTAATCCTCAAAGTCTGCCACTGCTTTATCAATATTTATGTAATATTCTAAATTCTTTTTTTGTCATTTCAACAATGTTCACAGCATCCTCACCAGTAGTAGATTTCATCTCAAGAAAACTGTTTCTTTGCTTATACATAAGAAGCAACTCTGTCCTTTTAAATTTTACCATGAGATGGCAGCAATTCAGACACATCTTCAATCTCTACTTCTAATTATAGTTCTTTTGCTATTTCTATCACACCTGCAGTCACTTTCTCCACTGATATCCTGAACCACCACCTCCCCATGTTACTCATGAGTTGGAATCAACTCCTTCCAAGTTCCTGTTAATGTTGATATTTTGATATCCATGAATCACAAATATTCTTAATAGTATCTATAATGAAGTTACCCTGACTCTCCCATGCTCCTGTTTCCCTAACACTTGTAGCAAAATCTGGCCCACTGAATATCAAAGGCTTGAGATAGGAGCCATGACAAGATGAGCAGTTCACCATCCCTTAGGGAGAAGCCTAAAGCGGAAATGGTGAAGCCAACCTGCCACCTCATGAAGTTCAATGACAACCGTCCTCTAACAAAGCTAAAGTCTTCTCAGGAAAAATTGCCCTAGGGCAGCATGGGGAGATTTATGGGAAATCAGAGACTCAATCTATCTTCATAACAGCAAGATTTTAATTTGGGTTTCACATGGCATGGGTATTTATGTCAAAATAGAGACAACACTCACCATTCATTAGATCATCATCTAATCATCTGTATCATACACATTCTCACAACACTCACATTCATTAGATCATACACAATCATCTGTAAGATCCTACCCTATAAAATGTCTATGAGGAAGTTAATGTCAGTTTGGAGGGGCCTCAAGAAAATGCCATTATGCAGTGCTCAGTTCTATGCTCTGTCTCTTCCACGTCTTAATAAGGGAGTGGCCTGAGAGAAAGCTCATAGTGAGTAACTTTTCAAAGAATGCTCTCCTTAGTAAGCATGATCAGCATCTCAGGACACAGATGTAGAACTGAAGTGATCTTGTAAACCAAAGAATTAACACAAGATGTTTCCACAGGACAATTCCTATGTAACACCCAAGAAAAAAGCCTTTGCACAAGTTCAGATGGGCGAAGGGTGGACAAAACATAGGTTGGACAAGGAAGCAGGACATGGTGGGTGATGAGCTCGCTTCAAGTCTGCAACGAAGACCTGTCTGCAGTGTAAAAAACAAGCATAACGTTGAATGTTAAAACACAGAAAAGAACATGAAAACACATAAAAACATAAAAAACACAAAAACACATAAAACACATAAAAACACAGAAAAGAACATGAGCCACTATGTTGGGGGAAAAAAATCAAAGCATGAAACAAATCAAAAACAAGCATAACGTTGAATGTTAAAACACAGAAAAGAACATGAAAACACATAAAAACATAAAAAACACACAAAAACACATAAAACACATAAAAACATAAAAAACACATAAAAACACAGAAAAGAACACGAGCCACTATGTTGGGGGAAAAATCAAAACATGATTGGCATATGCTCACCAAATGAATGACGGTTATAGGGAATACAGAGAGCGTTCAAAGAAGACCTGCAAAGATGGTTTAATTGAATATCACACCTGAAAAAAACATTGGAAAAACAAAGTTTTTTTCCTGCTAAAACATAAAACTTAGGAAATATTTCACAGTACTTCCATAGAAAAAGGGCTGTCAGAGACTGGCAATAAGCCGTTTGCTTGCCCTACAGTTGACAAAATCAAAGAAAATTGGCTTAAACTCTAACAGTCTGAGAGAGATTTATAATTTTCTATCTACTCTGCCAAACTGGAAAAATTCGCTCCCTATGCATGAAGTGCAATTATGCGTTGTATGTGCTGAAGGCATGCCCTGCATATTATTCAAGTTCTTTTCTAAAGTCCAAGTTCTGTCACACTAGTATTTAACATAAGACAATTCACAATTAAGTGCTTAATATGGTCTTTGGATGTTGTAATAAACAACAAAGATTTTCCTGTCTTGTAGCCAGTGAACATTGGTCAGGTGTGGAATCTCATTCCTTGAAGCAATTTGTTCTGGTTTTAGCTTAAGAAACTTTAGGCTTCTTTGGATATTGATTTACAGAAAGAAGCCAAATAGAAAATTAGCTCCCATGTGAATGTGTCTGCTTTTATGATAAAGCACCTTTGGCTTGGCATAATTGTCGGGTTTTTTTTTTTTTAATGTGGTGATAGTCTATTATGCAAATTAATCTTTCAGGATCTAAGTTATACGAAGTATAATATCCTTGTGCACTATAGACATTAATTGTTATTTACAATGTATCTATTATAAGTCTAACATTACTAGGTTACAAAGTTACATATTATGCCAATTTAAATGCCTTTTAAAGGTGTACTTGTGTGTGGATCCTTGCACAATACGTGAGCCGAACCAGGATGGCCTGCCTTGCAATCTTGACGAAGGGAATAAATTCCTATGGTCTGCAACAGAGCTTAAGAAAGCGCAGCATGTTGATGGGGAGATGGAATATGGAATGTTCTTTTTAGTTCTGTGTTTGGCCTGTTAATACTAAAAATGGTGGATGTGACTGATATCACAATGTAAGTGATAGATCATAGGTAGATGATAGATAGATAGAAAGATTTTCCACATTTTCCTATCCAAACTCTATTTTTCACTGACAAGTAAGAGAGGTCCAGAGGTGCCAAATTGCTGGTTTGACTTAGGCTTGATTTCATATTTTCCTATTTGTTTTTGTAATACATGCTGTTTTCTTTCCTGATTACTATTTCATATGGGTAGATATTATCCTTTAATAATGCTAGAAAATACAGGGGCATCAACTTCCTTGTAACTTTGCATCCTTTTACCAGGGTAAAAGAATTTCTTTTAATTAGTAAGACAGTTCTAGTCTTAGGATTTGCTACTAAATTTCAATCAGAGAACAAGATGCCTTTGAAAATTTATAATGGAGATTCTAACAGAAATTTAACTTTCTCACCACTGAGTCTCTGCTATAAAAGCATCCATGCAAAGAACATGGTTCATTTATCTACAGTGTTATCAACATTGGCCTTAAATTAAATCTTCACACAATTTAACAAGATGCAACAATACAATGGCTATGATTTGTTTGTGATATATGTGACATAATCATAAAAACATCAGGTTACTAGAACCAGCATTTTGCATCCTTATAATTCTTTAAAAGATTTTTCATCTGTCTTTTGTAAGAGGAAGTCAAAATAATTTCACATGACATCAATATGCATGGAATATAGTGTATCTAACAGTTAAAGTCTTCTAAAGTATTAATTTATTAAGTAATAAACCAGGAAGCTCATTAATGCAAAGCCATTAATTTTCTTCTTCTAATATTGTTATGAGTGTGATTCCAGTTTAATTGCAACTGTGAGTGGTTGATATAAGAGTGCAATTTTTACACCAGTAGTTAAAGAATGATTATATTTTGTTTCTGTCAAATAATTCTCAGGGTTTAATAATTTTTGGAATGTTACTCAGCATTCTATTAATAACAATAATGTTCCAACAAATTACTGAGTCTCATAATGCATCTGATGTGTGCCAGGTAAGGTGTGAGATTTTGGCAAAGAGCAAAGCACAGCCTTCACCCTCAAGGTGCTTGTATTTTAAATAGAGACAAGCATAGCTACAAGTAGGCACTACCAAGTCTTATATCTACAATTATTGAAGTAGGACATTTATTATTTGGGTCATACAAAGGTGTCACTCCATGTGACCTCTTGACATGCTGGCCAGCTGGTCTTCACATTTTGGCACACAGCCTCTTCTAAGAAATGTTTCTTGACCCTCTGCCCAACTCCAGTACTCCTACCATGACCATCCATGTATTATTATCTAGTCAGTGCCACATACACATATATATTTGGAGTACGCAATGCATGTTGGTCTAATTAATTATGTTAATTAACTTACTTTGGCTCAGAGGCAGGGCCTCAAATATTTATGTTGTAAATTTGGTTGAACCACAGTTGAGATGTGTGTTTCCTGCAAACTTGTGCTCACCAGAAAATGAAGTAGGTAAGAAACTGATTTGAAGTATCAGTGACTAATGCCCCTTCCTGCTTCTTTAGACTATCTGCTGCCCCCTTCCACTCACAGGTAAAGAGAAAGTACAAAGGAGAACAGATATGTTTTATATTATTTCACTTCTTAAATTCAATGAAGCATTTTTTCCTATTAGTCAGACACCCTATCCGAGCCCCCAGGCAGAGTGAACAAAGTAAATGTCTCTAATTCTCCTAGTCCAACACTGCCCTCCCCGCCACGATGACCCCTCCCCACGCCATGGCTATATACATTTGTCTGAGAAGCTGGAGGAATGAGAGTTGAAACATAAGGAGAGGAAGAATGACATGCACGGCCTCCTGGGTAATCTCGATAATGGAGACAGTGGATGGATTTTCTTCCAAGCTTACAGGTAATTTTAAATATACAATTTGCTTCTCCCCTGGTATTTGCTGTTTAGCAGAACCCCAGTTCCAGGTTGAACAGGAGGGCAACAGGGAAGGGCAACAGAAAGTGGGCAGTAACAGACTGAGGTGAAAGAAAGCAAAGACTGCCTCATATGTGCAAGGTGAGAATTCCCAAGATTCCTAAGACCACAAATAGCATAGGGGGCAGGTGTTAGCTTTCCCTAGGGAGCATGACTTTTTTTGTTGTCAACAAAAACCTACCCAGGAAGGGAGGAGATCCGATTAATGGAGCTGTGATGGGTAGAAAGCTCATGGTTGGCAGGAGGGGAGAGTTGGGGAGGTGAAAAACGCCTAATCATGCCTTATGAGGATTACCATGTCCAAGTGGTTACTGAGGGGGACCCAACTGATGGTCCTAAGAGTATTCAACATGCCTCATGACAGAGTGAGCAATTAGTTCCATCTATACTGATAGAGGCAACCATCAAGGGTTCAGCAGCTGGCCATCACCAGAGCCCTAGGACATTGCTGGGCTTTAGCTTTGCCGCTTTTCTGAAATCTTCTTCTTGTAGCTATGTGCAGGCATGCAAGGACACCAGGCACCCTGGAGGAAGAATTGAGCCTAGAATCTTAATGCCTAGTTTCAGCTGGAATATTTTTGGATTACACTGAGTTGACTAAAATGGAAGAGCATGGCTAACTTGCTCCAAACAGATGGAGGGCTTAGATGATGGGATCAAAAGTCAAGGGAAGTATATCAACTGCAAGATAAAGCAAAATCCTTGTTTGCAAACATCTGATTCATTAAAGTAGAATCTATACTTGTTACATGTTGGAGGAGTACACATGGCTTCTTTTGGAGCATGTAGGAATTGACTATTTAGAAGATATAGATTTAGACAGAGTTCCAGTTCCTCAATTCCAGGGGCAGAAAGCCCAAGATAAAAATTAGCATGAACCAGGGAAGGATGTGCAGCAGTAGAAAACATTTACAAAAATGTGTTCTGTTTTAGGCTTTTGCATTAAATCTTCTCTCCAGCTCACTGAACTCTCTCAAATGAATTCCAAGGGTGGATTCACCCACCCTTCCAGATGCCCCTCTCCTCTGCAACCCATTCACATCGCGAATGATGAATAACAACTGTGGGAAGAAAAACAAAATGGGGCAAATATTACCCAGGATCTGAAAGATATTTGCAGGGCCAATGCTTCTGCCAGGAGAGATGTGAAGAAATGGCCATTGGCTTGGGGAGAAAAAGAGGAAAGTCCACAGCCGATGGCGGAGAGGTAACTTTATGGTCCAGGAACCGGGAAACTTTACCTGAGAGTTCCAGAGAGCTGACTCTGGGGGGTGCCTCAGTGTCAAGCTGTCTTCATGCTGCCTTAAGAGCTGGCAGACGGAAAACATTTTCATTTTTAATCATTCTCTAGGACACTGGCTCTGCAAATGTAATGCTTGGACAAGTGACATCAGCATCATCTGGACTCCTGTCAGAAATGCACATTGCTCAGTCTGACACCAGATCTTTACTGAAACAGAAACTCTGCATCGGAGTCCAGCAATCTATGTTTAACAGACTCTGCAGGTGATTCTGATACATGCTTGAGTTTGAGCCCCTGACCTATGACATGAAAGGTGTTGGAGATAAAGCATGTCTTAAATATTAATGCATTACTTTTATCTTTGGCATTTTCTTCTAAACTCCTGGCAAACTTTCTGCAAATTTTGATATTGGTGCTTTCATAAGCTCACTAGGAAGTGGCAGCTAAAGGTGGTATTCGGACAAGAACTTGAACTCTTACTTCATTTTCAAGTGGTCTTAAATAGTTTGTTGACTGAAACACAAGGAGTGGCAGTTGTCTACTCATGACACCAGGTATAACAACCAAGTACAATTAATGGCAACCAGGTCACAAATGCCACCTGCCTAAAAATGCCATTGATATAAGGCACAGGTTAAAATTGTAAAGGGTAAAACAACATGTATTAGAAATGATGAAATATGGCTGGGCATGGTGGCACACACCTGTAGTTCCAGCTGCTCAGAAGGCTGAGACAGGAGTCTGAGGCTGCAGTGAGTTATGATTGTGTCAATGCACTCCAGGCAAGGCAACAGAGTGAAACCATGGGAGGGAGGGAGGGAAGGAAGGAAGGAAGGGGGGAAGGGAAGGAGGGAAGGAGGGAGGAAGGAAGGAAGGATGGGAGGGAGGGAGGGAGAGACGGGAAGGGGAAGAGGAGGAAAGGGAAGGGAGGAAGGAAGGGAGGGAGGAAAAGAAAAAGGAAGGAAGGAAGGAAAAAGAAAGAAGAAAAGAGAGAAAGAAAGAGGATGCACTCCAGCCAAGGCAACAAAGTGAGACCCTATGAAAGACAGAAAAAGAAAGGAAGAAAGAAAAGAAAAGAAAGAGAAGAAAGGAAGGAAGAAAGGAAGGGAGGAAGGAAAAGAAAGTAAGAAAGAGAGACAGCGTGCACTCCAGACAAGCAACAGAGAGACCCTGTGAAAGACAGAGAGAGAGAGAGAGAGAGAGAGAGAAAGAAAGAAAGAAAGAAAGAAAGAAAGAAAGAAAGAAAGAAAGAAAGGAAGAAAGAAAGAAAGAAAGAAAGAGAAAAGAAAAGAAAGAAAGAAAGAGAAGGAGAGAGAGGGAGAAGAGGGGAGGGTAAGGTAGGGGAAAAGAGGGGAGGGAGGGAGGAAAGGAGGGTGGAAGGGAGGGAAGGAAGGACATGATGAAATATGATAATCCAGAAAACCAATGCATGAATTTACAATGACAATTAAAATAGTCAAGTTACCGTGGGCGAGAAAGCAAGGCAGATCCTCAGTGTATTATTGTAGAAACAAGAGGACATAAGTTCATCTACTTCCAAGTGATTGGAGGCTGAGTCCACAAACTATGGATCCTGAGGCCTGGGATAAGCAAGGCTATGGACGGGATGTTTCTTGCCTGGTCATGAAAATTAAAAGGATCTATTCAAGCCAATGTACAATCAGGGAAGGGACAAACTCCCCAGACACTGGAATCCTGAAGATAGGTTGCCACTAAGGAAGAAAACGATGAAGGTCATCCAGGCTCCTTAGAGTATGATATTACCTACTTCTCAATCCTGCCTTCAGATTCCTCCATCTATCCCCTTGTGGCCCCAGATGAATGTGAACTCTGTGGGTAACATGTTTTTATTCTGCCTGTGCAAAGACTTACACACCTCAACTGGGATTATAAGCACAATCATATACATTGGGAGTAAGGGAAGCTATGCTTGGAAATATAGGCCTTTTAACATTGGAAATGGGGGTCAAAAAATGTCAACTAAAAACAAGTTTGAATCTCTCACCTAAGGACTAAAGCTATCTTTCCTAAGTACACGCCTTCAGCTTAGACAGTCAGTATCTGTTCCTTTATCCTCTCGTGGGTCACATCGCACAGGGCATGCAGGAGCTAATTTTCTACTTGGCCACATGTAAGAAATTTTAGAGACAGGTTTATCACAACTTCATATCCCCTTCTCATCGTTAGCTTCTGGGGAAGCCTACAATTTTTGAACTTAAAGGTTCATACTCAGCTCCATGATAAATCCAATCTTTTCTATTCCCGCTCATTCTGTATATCGAAATAATCACAATCCTTTTCATGATGTTTAGACGAGAAAACATGCTGAAAATGTTTTTAAAGTTTCAATTAACATATAAGTAATTTTTAAAAGTTTCAATTAAAATATAAAATATAATTTTAATTGAATAAATACAAACCTGTGGTTAGCTTAAATAGGAAAAATATTTGACTTGGTTGATATTTTATTAAGAATTAATCCCATGCTAATACTAGGGTGAATTTCCTACAACTGCACACACAAGACAAAACTGGGTCCATAGTAAACAAAGTAAAAGAGCAAGCAGATTCGTCTAAATGAAAGCCCCCAGTGACTAGCTATGTTCGGCAGTGTTTTTCTGTAGAATAAATATCTGTGATTCTCAGTTGGTTGGTCATGATTAACCAACTAATCTTTCAGGTCAATTTGTCCTTTCCAGCCCAGTGTCCGGTGACATGCTCTGTGAACTTTAGCCAGAGGACATTCTGAAGTGGGATTGGGTTGGTGGGTACCAGATATTCCCTCTTTGCTCTCAGGAGTCAGTTGTGGCCTTGGAGAGAGGTCCCCCAAGTCTGCCTGTAACCCTCTCTGAGCTTTCTCTCCTGTCTGAGTATTAGCTTATATGTATATCTTCAGGGGAAGTTTTCATTTCAACCGTTCTTAGTAAAAGCCCTTCTTTTCTTAAGAGAAGTGATGCAGATATAAAAATCTGCGGATTTAAAAGTAGATTATCTCCAGTAGGAAGCCAACTCCAGAGCAGCTGCTCACACTAATTCTGGCTCTCCGTGCAGGGAGGTGGAGTGGCAGAGGAGAAAGAGCATGGCTTGTGGCGCGGGAGTGACCAGGTAGGAAGCTTGATTCTGCCACCCATGACCTAAGCACATTACTTCATCTAGGTTTGTCTTTCTTCATCTATATAATGGAGATATTTTGTTCACAAGTTGCTAAACGAAATGAAACCACATACACTCTTGATGGAGTATTGAGCATGTTATTCAGAAATCCTGGACTTTGAGCTAGGATTGAACTAGAGTTGGATGGATTCTGGTTTGTCCTCTTGAGGTGGTGAGTGTGTTTTATCTGAAAGGTATGTGTGGATATTTGAGAGCTGGGCTCTGGAAGAGATGATACATGGCCTGCCAAGGATTAGTGCCACCCTTCCCCACTGTGGAAATGTAACTGGGAGATTGTTCCCAGCTCTGCTTATATCCAGGTGGACTACACTGCTTGAATAGCCATTATCAATGAAATAAAGGTAATTGCATTGTTGCAAAAATGATTGTAAGTAAGGTAAATTCCTTTCTGGCTTAGATGCTTAGCTGTCAGGATGCTTTCTTTAACTCCCTTTCCCCATCCACCAGCTAGATGTGATGTCCAGAATGATTGTAGCATGTGTAAGATGATCGAGATGAAAAGGGAGGCCCCCTGAGTACCATCTGTCCAGAAAAATTAACATGACTCATATTATTCCCATTACATACAGATAGTGTTCAGAATCTGGTAGTTGTCCAATTAAAACAGACTGGATTTATTTATTTATTCATTTATCTATTTAATGTTGTAAATATTACAATGTGGCATTTTCAATCTATTCTATCAATCTATTAGTAAACTAATAAAAAATTCTAAGTATGACAAATGTTAAGTATGATATACCAGGTGAACACATAGTGGAGACACTAACACAGACTGAGGGAAGGTGTCTAGAAATTAGGGACCTCCAAACTGATACCTACAGGTTGGGAAGTTGACTCGGTGAAGAGAGGTTGTATCAAGGAGTGTTGGCTTTGAAGCTCCAAGGAATGTTCTATGTAAATATGCCTGCTGTGTGAGCTGTAATAGCTCATGACTGTGACCTAAACACAGACTCGTAACATCACAGACAGAAACAGCAGAGGCAGCAGGTACTGTTACCAGCTCACCAGCTACAAGAACTGTACTAGAAGCAATGTGTGGGGAAAGCTTTTCGCAAAGGACACTGGCAAGTCATTTGACTGACGGGTGGTAGTCAACACCAAGGTGTCTCTTGAGCCCTCAGTGAGGTTCCAATCAAGAAGCTGAAAACTGGGAAAACCGAGTTAGGTGGACAGATCGGCAGAGACATTACTTCGCAGGCAGCAGGAATGCAGCCACTGCTTGAGGTTTTTTGAACTGTGGTTCAGTCTGTGAGGCAAGGATTTGCAAGAGCAAATCAGGAGAGGAGGATCCAAAGTGAAAACCTAGGTCTGTTGACTGTGATGCACAGGCTGACTCAAACTCCAATTTGCAAGAAAATGACCCGCTAGGTCACAGATCTTGTAAATAACAGAAAGTAAATAAGACTCAGTGAGCAACACGAGAATAACAGTCCATGCTGGATGTGGAGTCTGGATGGCCAGCTAAGGTTGAATACCATCGCCTGGGGCCTGGAAGGGGAAGAAATTGAGACAGTCCCTTCCCTGTACTGTCAAGACCTCTTGAGGGTGGAGGGGAGTGGAGGGACAGGGAATGAGTGACAGCAGTCTCTACGCTGATACAGAGGACAGGGGGAGGGCTTCTGCCTCTAATTTATGGTCTAAGTAAAGTAGGTACTTCTCCAGGGGACTGTGTAATCCTATTCTACTATATATTGGTCCATTTTCAGGCTGCTTATAAAGACATACCTGAGACAGGATAATTTATAAAGAAAAAGAGGTTTAATGGACTCACAGTTCCACATGGCCGGGGAGGCCTCACAATCACAGCAGAAGGCGAAAGGTATGTCTTACACGGCAGCAGACAAGAGGGAATGAGAGTCAAGTGAATGGAGAAACCCCTTATAAAACCATCTGATCACATGAGACTTATTCACTACTATGAGAACAGTATGGTGGTAACTGGCCCCATGATTCAATTATCTCCACCAGGTTTTCCCCACAACACATGGGAATTACGGGAGCTACAATTCAAGATGAGATTTGGGTGGGGACACAGCTAAATTATATCAGACTATGGAAAGCAAGGATGACTTACTCAACTTTGCATCTCTAGCAACTAGCATTGTCCTGGTTGCACAGTAAATACTTAATAGTATTTGTAGAATAAAGGAACATAAAATTAGCCATGAGAGTAATCAGAAATATCTTACTCTAGTTCAGGGATTTTTAAATTGTGGTCACTGGACCAGGAGCATCACTATTATCTAGGAACATGTTAAAAATACAAATTCCAGGCCCTGCTTCAGACCTATAGAATGTGAACAACCTGGGAAATCCTGTGCTCTGCCAAGCCTTGCAGATAATTCTGGTGCATGTGAAAGTTCAAGAACTGTTGCCAGGCATGGTGGCTCATGCCTGTAATCCCAGCACTTTGGGAGGCCGAGGTGGGTGGATCATAAGGTGGGTAGATTATGAGGTCAGGAGATCGAGACCATCCTGGCCAACATGGTGAAACCCTGTATCTACTAAAAATACAAAAATTTGCTGGGTGTGGTGTTACATGCCTGTAATCTCAGCTACTAGGGAGGCAGAGACAGGAAAATAGCTTGAACCCAGGAGGCAGAGATTGCAGTGGGCCGAGATCATGCCACTACATGCTAGCCTGACAACAGAGCGAGACTCCATCTCAAAAAAACAAAAGTTCAGGAACCACTACATTAGTTCATTTAAAAAACTTTCCTATGAATATCTAAGTTTTATATCTTTTATGCCTAGAGGCTAAAACTGCTTTTTTCTTTTAAAGTAAATGCCTATTGAATTTGATAAGGAAGGAATTTCCTTAGATATTTTTAAAAATATTGCTATTTGGTAGGCATTATGTAAAGATTCCATGAATTCATGAACAATGTGTTTCGAATAGCTCTCTCCATGCCCTGACTTTTTATAACATTCCAGAGATATCCCGTTATTGTTTCATGTACAGGATTTCCATTGGTGTTAGGTGAAGTTAAGAGAGTAGGTCAATCTCAGGATGCAGTCTCAGATTACAGAAGCAGAGATCACACGGCCCCCGTCACCACTGCATTCCTCCATGCGTTATGCTTCATTGTATGTGCCCTGGTGCCTCGAATCTCATGTTGTCTGCTTATCACAAAGTTGAAGCGTGAATCACTCTTCACCATTGTTTGAAGAGACTGTAGCAATCGAGGAATATTACTGTATCTTTGTAAATTTTAGCTGGTAGATAAGATGTATTAATTATATCTACTAGACTAAACTATCACAGTCTATCTAAT
The DNA here is from genome assembly GCA_004027715.1 of Plecturocebus donacophilus. NCBI lineage: Eukaryota > Metazoa > Chordata > Mammalia > Primates > Pitheciidae > Plecturocebus > Plecturocebus donacophilus. The sequence goes on along the minus strand of PVKP010000593.1, from coordinate 66,311 downwards.
AGACTAAATTTAAGATTAGCTAATACAATCTTATTTGGGACATAAGGCTTCAATTTAATTGGAGCCAAATATCATTCGGAGCTGACTTTATGACAGCTAATCAATACCTTTAATGAGATGCTTCGTGATGTCATCATTTCCTTGAAATAATTTTCCTGGAGTAATATAGCAGGGTTTAATGTGATTAAAGCAAACAGATTTAAACTACAATGGTTCAAAATGTGTGACTACATATGGCTTTGCCTTTATTATTCCTATAAATTGAATTCTTCCCATATTGTCAATTTCAGCCAAAACACTGAGAAAGGTTTTTAACTTTTATTTCAGAATCCCCATGTAGGTTGAGATAGTGACTGATGGTTTCATTACCCAGCACCCATGGATAAATATTACAATGAGCATTGCCTGGAATAAATAATAGGTGTAACTAACTATAGAAATTAAGTTTTCCGAATGGAACCAGGACAGTGTTTCAAATTTTAATGTGCATGCAAATCACCTGAGGATCTTGTTAAACGTAGATTCTGATTCAGTAGGTCTGGGGTGGAGCTAGAAATTCTGTATTTCTAGCAAGCTCCAAAGAAATGCTGCTAACAGAAATTTACAATTTACAATTAACAAGGAGACACTGCTAATACACAAACAGCACTTCAGGAAGCAAATCACCAGAAGGCATTGTACTGGGAAAGAAAGAAAACCAAATGCAAAATAATTTATGGGTAGCTATTTGGTCCTGTTCAACTTCTTTATTTGAAAATTGTTTGTTTGTTTGTTTTTTAACTATCATGCTCAGGCAGAATGCTGCCACTGATTTTACTCTTACAATTTGTTGCAATTTCTATGTTTGTTGGCACGTTTCTATTTCTACTTATTAATTGTCACCTTTTAAGAATTTTTGGAGTAGTGTCTTTTGATGGTAACATACTCCCATGTTTCTAGCAAATATAGAATAAAAGGGCTCATATGTTTCAATTCCTGTGAACACAGACATAAAGGATGAGTATAGGATTAGTAGAGATGGCAGATTCGTTTTCAAGCTTGTAGGACCAAATAGCACACATAGCTTTTTGCTCTAGGTTACTTAATGTTCCTGATATAAGTTTAGACCAGTCACTTGTTCTGAAGGGCAAAGTTTTTTCTTTCCTAAATGTTCGCCTTCTCCCTAGCAACTCATATACTTTGATGGTGATCATGAAGTTACGCTTCTACAGAAAACCATTTGTCGCACACCTCTCAGCCAGTTACCGGGGTTGCCGGGTCCTTCCCACCTCCCCACAGTTACAGCAGAAGGCTCTCTATTTTCTCACCTCCCCAGACTTCTTTCACCTCACCCTGACTCATTCCTTTGGGTTCCTGTGGGTGATCCTGGTTGAACAAGGAGCAGTCAGCTTTAAGTGGTGCTCTTCTTTCTTTGTAATGACTTATTTTTAACTTAAGAAATCCACCTGGTCGAACTACTGCCTGTCTGCCAGGCAGAGACAGCTGCTCCTAGGGTCTGCCAGAGCCGCGTTACAGCCTGCTGGGAGATATGCCGACGAGCGGGAGTTTGGCGTGGGGTCACTTTGGACCTCAGACCTCCCTGTGGGCTCATCCTCACTGTGCTTTTCTGGCATAATGAGTAGATGCTCCGCCAGCTCAAAGAGAATGCTGTTGTTCTCTTGCTCTGTTTCTTCAACACACACGCACACACAGACACACCCGAACCTAAAGACATGCACGTACACACTTCCATTCACTTCCCACATATTCTCCTTGGAATAAAAAGGAAAGTCTTGTAAGGAAATTGGCTGTGTGCCACGTTGCCATAGGCTATACTGTAGGTGCTTTGGATGAAGCTTGTGAAGGAACATATGGGCCTCATGAAAGAAACACCTGCTTGTTCGAACTGGAAAATAAAAACTAAAAGTTGCCCCACTGCTAATTTGGAACCCCCCTAGAAGGAAAGCTGACTGTGATTAAATGAAAGAGGCCATTGGAAGCTTTTTCTGCCCATACCCTCCCAGCTGGGGCGTCTCCATTCCCTTGATTTTTAAACGGATGTCATTAAAGGCATACTCCGTATTTAGATTCTGAAAGTAGATTTAAGAAGTTCTTATATGAGGCAAGTCCTAAAATTGAATTTTCACCACCCCCTAACAAAAATCTTAAAAAATGTTTTTAAAGCCAAGATTTAGATTTGCACCAAACAGCCAAGATAGTCAAAATTTTCAACAGGATCCTTGCATCTGCTCCCAAATTTTAGGATATTTTGAAAGGGAATTAAGAACTGAAGACCGGTCATTGCTTTCCAAAGTACAACTCTAACACCCAGAAATTATTTGGTACAAGGGAAATTGTATGGTATCGATACAATTTAAAAATACATATAATTGTGCACTTGAAAATGATCTAAAAATAAAACATAGCATGAAAACTGTAAGTTGCTTTCCATTACAATTAGAATCTAAGATCAGTATATTAATTTATTTTTATCTCTCTGTCTCTCTATTCCACTGCTAGTTGTTTTTTTTTTTTTTTTTTTTTTTTGACAATAGAACAGCTAGGAAAATCCACTGCTACATGATTGGTCCAATAAGAGTTCTTAGTAGCTAATCAAACTCATTATTTGTCCAATATAGTCCAGCAAATGGTCTGTGTGTGTGTATACACACATATACCTATATAATGTGTATATATATAAATACATATAAAGAAAATAATGTATTTACAAATGCATATCATTCCTTCACATAGTAAAATATGTGAAATGATATAAAACACAATAATTTTTCTAAGGAGTGAGATTCTGATGTCCTATTTTCTTCTTTTTGTTCAATTGTACTTTCTGATTTTTCTGGTCTTTTATTACTTATACAATAAAAACAACAATAAAGAATGAAAGGAAAGTAACAGGGTATACACATATTCCAGGCTACTCTAGACCAGTTTTCAGGGCACCCTGAGATGTCCTTGACCTCAAGCATGAAGGGGACCTGGCACATGTTCAGAATCTGCCCTATGGAGGATACTTCTAGTTCTTGTTAGGGATTCTCTTCATCTGGAGCAAGTGTCCTCAAATCAAGGCCTGTACTAGATCCAGTAGTTTTGTAAATTAAGTTTTACTGGAACACATCTACAATCACTTATGTATTGTCTATGACTATTTTTGTGCCAAAACAGCAGAGGTAAGTACTTGCCACAGAGACTAAGTGGCCTGCAAAATATAAAATATGTACTTTCTGGTCCTTTACAGAAGTTTGCTGACCGCTGACCCAGGATACATTTTAGGGCAAGGACTTCTATTAATAGAATGTCCTTGTATTCAAGACAGAGCTCACCTATTCCATTATTTAAAAGCTGTGGTTTGTCATGTTGTCAACATCTGAAATACGCCATTAAGCCCTTTAGCCTCTTAATGTTCAATACCATGATATCAAGTAAATTCAATTCATATGTGTCTTATTCAATTCAATGTAATTTAACAAAGTGTGCTGATATGGTTTGGCTCTGGGTCCCTGCCCAAATCTCATGGAGGAGAGACCTGGTGGGAGGTGACTGGATCATGAGGGTAGACGTCCCCCTTGCTGCTCTCATGATAGTGAGTGAGTTCTCATGAGATCTGGTTGTTTGAAAGTGTGTAGTACTTCCTCCTTTGCTCTCTTTCTCCTGCTCTGCCTGCTTCCCCTTCATCTTCCACCATGATTGTAACTTTCCTGAGGCCTCCCCAGCCATTCTTTCTGTACAGCCTATAGAACTGTGAGTCAATGGAGACTCTTTTCTTCATAAATTACCCAGGTTCAGGGAGTTCCTTATAGCAATGCAAGAACAGATTAATACATGTACTTTTGGAAAATGTGTTTAGTGCTAAAGAAACAAAAACAAAACCACACACACATCCATACCATTCCTGGATTGTGGTAGTTGTGCTTCTGCTGGAGAAAGTGAATTTCAGACCCTAACATAGTGAGTTGTAGCTAAACTCAGGATAGACATGGTCAAATATTTATAGACACTTTTGTTCTCTGAAAATTAAAATGATTGTTTGGGTAAAGACTGGCCCTCATAAAGTTAGCTCAAAATCCTGTTTTAAAATTCGAATGTCAAAAGTTTTGTTCTCAACACCTCAATCAAACTCCTTCCTCATGTTTTATTTAACTTGGTCATAGATATTAATAAAATACTGTATGTCAAAGTATTCACTTAAAATATTCCTGCTCTTCATCAGCCCTTCAAATTCAGAATACACAACCAGAGGGAAGCTAGCACAGATTTATTAACTGCAAACTCAGGCTCCGATCAGCTCAGCCAAATTTGACAAACATTCATTGTTTACTTACCTATGGTGAGCCTCTTAGATACTCAATTGAGAGACTAACTCAGCATTCAAGAAACTTCCAAACAGACTCAATTTGGGGCTTACAGCTCACATTCCTTTATGGTATCTATGCGACCAATTTAAAAAACCAGGGTCTCTCACACTCATATTCATGGCTTTCCTTGTGTCATAGGTATGTTCTAATCAAATCAGAGAGGTTTCTTTCCCAAGTCTCCTGAGAGGAAAAGTTAGCATCTGTACTTAGTCTTCAATCTCCTGTAATTATCTAACTCTTAGCCATTGTATAATCCAAAATGTTAGCCTCCAGCTAATCTATTTTAAAAATAAGATTGTGACACAAATTACAGGAAGATGTCTAGAAACATATTAAGAAAGCATCATGATAGAAGTCTTCATCATACAGATTATTAGAAGTTAACATGCAATCACTGTTAATAATAACAATATGTTAGCATTGAGCTAGGCAGTTGACATAAATTATCTCATGTATTCTTCCAAAATTTATATGAGGAGTTTTTAAATTATCATTTGTATTTTACATAAGACTCAGGAAGATTAAATGACCTTCTGAAGATCACAGTGTTAGTAAAAAGTAGAGCAAGGACTCAAAGGCAGGTCTATCTGATTGCATTGCTTATGCTTTATTATCTCCCAACTTTCTTTCATGTATATCTTTTATGCTTGACTACACATTTTCCTTTTGTTACACAAGGAGGACCTGTTAGTTTTATAAAAATCTTAAAATCACCTGAGAACAGAGATAACTGAATAGATCTGAGATGAATTAACAGAATTCAGATAATATTTTGCATTTTCAGTGTATTGGAACAGAATATTAGGGTATAGACAGAGAAGATTCCTCAGGAGGACTTGACCTTAACAGTTTTACAGTTTAAAAATATTATTTTCCAAGTAATAAGCGCTTTTTTTCCTCCTAGGATGGAGACTAGAGGTTATCATTCTTTTAGAAAAATTGCTTGAATGGACATTTAGTTGAGCATATCTAAGAGCAAGTTCCCTACATTCCTGGGAATGCCATAAATTCTGTGAATTCGCCCTAAGCAGACGCTTTAGGCTGAGATGGTAAGCGTTCTACTCAGTAAAGTAAATGTGTGCACCTAAAACTAAGAGGAGTCTGTCCATTCTTAATCTGTATGTGCATTACTTATGTCTAAATGCTGTGGTCCATTCTTGGTTGCCAGGTATGTGTGGATAAAGTTTTCGATAAGAGCTTGGAAGAAATAATTTGACGCACACCTTAACTTCTCTTCATGTTACACTAGAGAAAAGAGAGTGACAGGAATTATCTTACATTTGGCGCTGCTCACCTTGAATGGGAAAGATGGAATAAGCCAGATTAGAAGGTAATGTGTTCATCTACGACTGAGGCTGTTTGGTCAAGATCATGGGGCCGATCAAGCCTATGGATATAGGAGGTGAGATTTTTTCCTTTGTGGATTTCCCCATTGTAAATTGTCCTGGGAAAGTCTTAATGATGAGGTGGGTGTTGCTTTGAAAAAGTCTTCTTTACTTTTTCTCTGGGCTTGAGTGTGGCCTGGCCCTAGAGACTAAGGCAACATGTCATTTGCAGTGGTCATGGCGGTCAGTGTGAGTTACTCCCTGCTGCATGGAAACCCTCTAGTAGTTGGTCAAGAAGCTGGCTGACTGGGGAATGACAATGTCAGATTTAGACTCTAAGAGTAGCCATATCTAATGGCAGTCGTAGCGACTGCCTACAATGTTTTCCTCATATTTAGTCCTTCAGTAAATCTAGTGCTCTATGAGGAAGCACAGAAGGACTGCCTGACAATGTGATATAGTGTTCCCTCTCACATTAATGTGCATTGAGAAGGGAAGGGAGCAGGTGGTGGGCTAAAGGGGAGTGGGAAGCATCAGACTGTGGCATGGCTCAGCAAAGGAACCAAATCACCTGTCATGGCCAGGCATGGTGGCACATACCTGTAATCCCAGTTACTCAGGAGGCTGAGGTGGGAGGATCTCTCAAACTCAGGAGTTCAAGTCCAGCCTGGGCAGCACAGTGAGACCTGATCTCAACAAATAAATAATTAATAATCACAAGAGTCAACCAAGTCTGAGGTGGCAGTGTAAATGGAGGAGGAAGAGCCAGAGAGATCTGATACCAAACATGTATTCAAGATGGCACCATGAGGATTCCTAGAAACAGACAGGAGACACTCTTCTTGGGGGTGGAATTCCAACAATGAGGCCACTGGGACTGTATTTTTCTAAAGAGAGATTTTTTTAAAAAGAAAGAAAGACTTATTTGGTAATTATGGACTCTTGAGACCTAGAATTTGGCTGGGCACCATAGCTCATACCTGCAACCCCAGCACTTTGAGAAGTCGAAGTGGGTAGACTGCTTGAGACCAGGAATTCAAAACCAACCTGGTCAATACAGCAACACCTCATCTTTACAATAAAAATTTTAAAATTAGCTGGGCATGGTGGCATGTGCCTATAGGCCTAGTTATTTGGAAGGCTGAGGTGAGAGGATTGCTTGAACTCGGGAGGTCAAGGCTGCAGTGAGCTGTGATGCATCACTGCACTTCAGCCTGTGCAACAGACTGCAACAGCCTGTGCAAGACTGTGTCTCCAAAAAAAAAGGCCTAGAATGTATGTGTTACACAAGGATGGTAAAACAGATTCAGAAATAGCTGACAAAGACTTCTGCTGCTGCTGCAGTGGCAAACACCGAACAGCCTGTCCCTGACTTCACTCAGGCCCCATACCTGACCTATTCACACAGGGGTCATGCATGCAATGCTCTACACAAATTACTTTCTAGGATAAAAGGTAAACATACTTCCAAATAAAGCCTTACTCCACCTCCCCACATTCATGTGGTGGCACGTCTACTGCTACCCTCTAAGAGATGAAAAGAAAAAACTATGTATGTAGTGGGGGCTGTTTCAAAGCAACCAGTGTTTAAAATGCATGCCCTTTCCCCAGGACTCCTTCTGCATAGAGAATTATAGAAAGCATTCACTACACTCAAAAAATTGGAACCTAAGAAAATTTTTTCACAGTGTGAGAAACCTGGCTACTGATTCCATGTGATATCTATATGTTGATATCTTTTTTATTAACTTATTCAGTAAATACATATACAGTCCCTTTTTGTACTAGGCATTATGTTAGGGGATTAGATCACAGTGTTTGCCTTTATGTTGCTTACAGCCTATTTCTGGAAGGTTATAAGGAGATATATATGAGTGACTCTAACACAAAATGTGGCAATTTGGAATCACAATATAATAGAGACCACACAAAGATTGAAGGAAAATTGATGTTACTGATTTCCTGAGAAAAACTGCTTTCTACCTAGACATTTATTTCTAAGGGTTATGATCACATATACAAAAGGGGTTGGGGAGAGAAAATGTATGGCATATGCTCCCTGCTCTTTGGATTTTATTTTTAACCTAGAGTAAACTCAAGTGGAAATGTTTACTGTAGGTCTTTGTGTAAGAAAACCTGAGAATCAAAGTAGATGTTATTTTCAAATATGCTTCTGTAAAATACAGAAAATTGTTCTGTTGTGTAGTTCTTCTGTTGCCCCTCTTCTTTTTCTGTTATGATCTCATAAAAGAATACAGAGCTGTGAATTAAGGACCTCGGAATAAATGCCTCAGAGCAATTATGACCTCAGAGTACTTAAATAGCCTAGTAGATCATCTTTTTCATATGAATTATTTTAAATATACTTTGGCGGGTGGTCAATTGATCAATCAATCAATCAGTCATCTTTCTATATGCCTGATGTACCTGAAATAAGAAAGGTAAAGCTTCCTCAACTGTGAAGACTGGAGAATGAATGTATTTGCTCGAAAAGTCTCCTACCATACATGGTCCTTTACTACTAATATAACATGTATATAAAACCCATATCTATCTAAGACCAAAAAGATCTCTGGGTTTTTCATAGCAATTACATGGCTGTTATTTGAACCTCAAATTCTATCATGAATGCAACTGAAAATATTTGCTGGGTGATAATGGTTGATTGTTTTGGTGACTAAAAGTAACAGATACATATATAAAGCCAGAATGCAAAACCAAAATCTTCACTTTGTTTCAGTGGAACATTTAATTCCACAGGAAGATGGGTTATCTTCTCTCTGAGTCTGTCAGTATGAATACATTTCAAAATACTCTGACCTACCCATTCAAATAGCTGCAAACAATGGACTCACTGATAAGATCTTATAATTTCATGAATGCATACAAAATAAAACAATATTTTGTGGCAGCTGGTTCAGAGAAGTGGCCTCAGAAAAGAAGTAGCTCTTTGGTTCTCCCTGCTTATTACCACTGTCTTCTAGAAAAGGCAGAACCAAAGTATTTTTGGAAACACAAAAATTAGCTGGACATGGTGGTGCACACCTGTAGTCACAGCTACCTGGGAGGCTGAGGCAGGAGAATTGCTTGAACCCAGGAGGTGGAGGTTGTGGTGAGCTGAGATCGCACCATTGTACTCCAGCCTGGGCAACAAGAGCGAAACTCCACCTCAAGAAAAAAAAAAAAAAGTATTTTTGGAATTTTCCTCTACTCTAGGAACTGTGCTATGTACTGAGCTTGCCTAAGAGCAAACTCATAATTGCTCTTAAGGAAGTTAAAACCAGCCTGAGTACCTTCCAGTGTTCTCTAATAACAGGAAGTGCCACTTGAAGTTTCCCTAAGATTAAAAAGAACATGAGCCAGAAAATAGCCAAACTGCCAACCCTTAATGTTTACAGGTGGATCTTTCCTGGGATGCAGCAACAAAATAAAGCTACCAGCACAATTGAGGAGTCCATCCAATTCCAGTTAACTAGCTATGCCTAGGTCCTTTCCCTGCTTGTACCCAAATAAGACATTTCTGTCCCTCTCTCTATTCCTTGGTCTTTACAGCAAAGCAGGCATGTCTGATTGGCTCTAGAGTTTATCTCTTTTCTTGAACACAACTACTCTTCTGGGCTGTTCTTTGGGCCATTGCTCTGTCCTTTTTGGATCAAGACCCTCAGACTATTCAGACTTCACTAGCCTGGTTCAATTTTTCAGTCTGATGCCCTCCAGCTCCTGATTTTCTTAACTCAATCTCTCAGTCTGTTGTATATTAAAGTCTTGAAAAACCCTCCTCATCCTTCTTCTTATACATATGAAATATATATATATATATATATGGTTGATATAGATATATGATATAGACTATAAATATATCATATATATTGGTGTATTTGTGTGTGTGTGCGTGTGTGTGTGTGTGTGCATATATATAAAATCTTTTCTATTGCTCTGGCTAAACTTTCCTCTTTACAATAGACTAAATTAGGCTATACAAGTATATGTATTTTCATGGTATATGAGAGGTAAATAATGATGTGCACAGCCTACATAAATACTCCTGCCTAATATTGCACATTCCTTTTGTTTTATCTGGGAGGAATTTTTAAGCATGGTTTTAGAGATGAAGGAAAGACTAGACAGGGAAATCATTTCTGGCACAAAAGACAAGAATAGGAAACTGGAATGTAAGGGATTTAAAACACATGACTTCATTTTACATGACCTTTACAGATAGCAAAAACTATTATATCTCTTTATTTTACAGTCCAAAAATGACACATTTCACCATAAAAAAGAGGCAAAAAGGAAATAATTTTGAAAATATAAAGATTACAGAAGAAACTGACTAAATGTGTGTGTGTGCATGCGTGTGTTTGTGTGTATGTGTGTATGTATTTAGGAAGAAATAAGGCAGAAAGATAACTGCAGGTTATGACAGAATCAGCTGATAAAATATGCCTTGGAAGAGAAATCTGTGAATTATAAAGAAGCTTGTATTATCATAATTTCTTTTTATAATCTGACCTGCCCACCCTCTCAGAGCACATTCCATCTCTTGTGCAATCAGCAGTGGTTCCATCAAAGTCTGCTTTGTATAAATATTAACTCATCTTCAAAGAAGCATGCACGTCCTAAATTCAAATCTATTTTGCTTTTCTAGGCAGGTAATAGATTCTAACTACCTGCTTGGTTCCCCATTCCTGCCTTGATGCAACCTTCAGAGTGAGGTCACTAAAACCTTAGAGATTCAGCTGTGATCAGTTTCTTAGTCTAGGCTGGCCTCCTGGGACTTACAAGGAGGCAAAACCAACAGCACTCTGTCTCTGCTCTGGTTCAGAACAGCTGAACAAAAATGTCTGGCTCTGACCATACAGCCTAATAAAGAATTTAAGTTCAGGATTTATTTTTTTCTCTGCTCCATTTCACTAAATTATCCCCAATGTTACCATTTCTCCAAGTCATCTCATTGTTGTCATCCAGCCCATGAACTCCATCCTTTTATATGTAGGTACCTGCTACCTGCTATCTCAGCTTCCTTCCTAACGGCATGAGATACCCGCCTGCCAGATCCACACTTTTTGTCACCTGGTGAATCCCTGCCCTTTCCCAGTGCTAACTTCCATGCCTGCTCTGCAAGTTTCTCCCTATCATTTGTTCAACTTCCACAGTTCAGCCTGGTCTCTAGATGTTACCTTTTCTGCACAGGCCTTCCGTATCACTGCCTGGGCACATGACCACTGCCAGAATCACCTAATCATCTAGGCTGAGCTTTGCATTGTCTTCAAAGGGTTGATGAACAGACACTCTTATGATGAGAAACACTCCCAGATATAAAAGAACTCTTACAGATCATGTATTCCAAGTCTCATAGCAATGAAGATAACAGTCTAATATGATATATCTTGTTTTATACTTTTTGTTTAAAGGAATGCTCATGGAATACATATGTTAATAAGACTTCTAATCCTATGTATATCTTCCAAGGTTTGAGGAAAAAAGCTGTTAAGCACCTGAAGAAAATATGTGCTCAGTGTTAGGAATCACACCATCATAACTAGAAGAGTCATCATACGGGAGCAGGATGGTGAAATATGGAAACACAGGAGTAGAATGACTCTTCTAGTTCTGATGGTGTGATTCCTAGCATTTCTTACAGTAGTTAAGCTGGGCTTTGGATGATGAAAAAAAAAAAATTCAATCGGAGAGGAGAGAAGAAAACTAGGAGCAGAAATTCTGAGAGTGAAATAGTTTAGGATGACCGAAGCATAGCATGAGGCCAGGCTGATTAGAGTGGGACTTTGGAGCAAGAGAAGATGCTGGTGATATCTGTTCCTATCTATGTCTCGAAGTTTCCACTGCCACAGAGAAATCAGGGGGAAGGCCTCTGGGTTAGAAAGCAGAAGAACTCATGAAAGTAAAGTTTTCTGAGCTCCATCTCAACTGTGATATTTAATTAGCAATTCAACCCTATTGACCTCATTTTTTTCCAGTAGAAATAAATACATAAGACAAATAGCACTGCCTACACCTTGGGCTTACACTAAGAATGGTGTGCAAAATGTACAAAGAGAACTTCATTTAAAGGACAGTAACAAAACATTTTAATTTGTATTGAACAGTGTCTGTATTTTATCAATTTAATAATGTGCACCTCTATTGCAGAATTTCCAAACACCAGGTTCCATTTTGCTTAGGGAAGTAATTATGAGTGCCCACTATGTGCCATCCTGTTAGGGGTAGTGACATATGAATCCAGTCAGATCAATCGAGGCTTTGAGTTAATTCTACTGTGATGAACTTCGTCTCCAACAAGATTGGGATAGTTTATGAATCAGTTTATAAATCCCAGACTCCCCAAAGTGTTATAGAAAATTTCAGGTCCACTGTTGTCTATTTAGTTCTCAGGGATGAATCTGTTTCTTAGATTTAAACTGAACTGAATTGTACCACAGAAAACTTCAGCCCATTTTTGAATCCCGGGCTTTATGTATCACATTGTGACCCCCACTTCTCCACTGCCACCTCTTTGTACACTGAAACAAGGTAGTCTTCTGTGACTAAGACTCACACTAAGATCCTAAACATGATTGCCTGAAGACTAATGGGTCCTTTTCTCCTCACCATACGTTTAGATGACTAATTAACCCATCTGCTATAAGTTCTCTTAGGGGTGATTGCTGCCAACTCAAGAAAAGCCTCTTAGGCTCCCACTTCTCCCTGGCCCCCAGGGAAGGCCCTAAATGCTTTGCAGCCACGCACATAGGAAAGACATACCCTCTTATATATACAGGTTATGATCTGAATACCAGTCTCCCTCCTGTTGAAAATGGAAGGGCCTCATTTTACCTTGCATCCTTTTCCTGGTGTAAAGTTTGTAACAAAGCCCTATGTCTATGGTCCCCTTAGCTTGCAATGACTACATGCTTCTACACAATTCTCTCAGTTTTGTTGAGAAGGATCCTGTTTTCCATGCAGTACTGTATCCCACTGAAATTAAACAATTAAATCTGAATCCTTAGGTCTTGCACAAAGAAACTTTCAAATAATCTCAGATGCTTACAGCCCAGCAGGACAGTTACAACTCTGTAATGTATCCAGACATCGTGTTAGATACACATTAAAAATTCTAGCATCTCTATATCAGTGACAGATTTCACACACAAAGCCAAAAGATTCAAATCAGATCCTAGCATTCAAGCTTTTCAGTGAACAGCGCTTGAAATTAAATTACTTTGACCTGAAGCCCAGGCTGATGCTCAGCATTTCCTTTCTGGAGCCATAGTTCACCTTTGGAGATGTTCTAATTTCCCCTTTAGAGATGTTGTTGGCAATTCCAGTTCCTGAAGTAGGAGATTTGTTGCATTGCCAGACAGGGTCAAGCTTCCCCAGAGCAGGTGGTAAAGTATGTGTTGATTGTGGGAAATCAGCACCAGGCAGATTTTCAAAGCCTGATCTTGTGATCTCATTAGATCATTATGAGGCATTTTAATCATTAATAAGCAAAATTCTCAGGAAGAATTCTGATTATTGTCCTATTTCCCTGTCTCTGGGAATAGCATCTTTACAGCCCCATATTAAATATAGCTTCAAAGAGAAGCATTGGGAATATGTTTTTTGAAAATCTCATATATCAGTTGGTACAGTTATATGTGCTTAAACTTTTGCAAGTGTGAATTTCTGCTTTAGTTGATTTTTCAATCTGCTTTATTTGATTTGGATGGTAGAGAAAAGACAACTTTCTAAAAAGAACAAATATTAACAGCTGCCTTGCTGTACTTTTTTGCATAAGTACAGTTTTTTTAAAGGGAAAATTTCAAGTTTGACAAAATTATCAAATTGATATATTTCCATTATACTAAATTAAATTTTACTGTCACATAGCTAAAATTTTTACTAAAGATACCGCCCTTTGGATGTGAATAAACCGTTCATCTTAAATACAACACTAACACTATCTTGTAAGCTCTGTACATTATGTTAGCCTTGGGGCATTAACCTGAGAAAGGGAATTAGTTTGATTTACAGGGCTTAAGCCAAATCCAATTTTTGGATTTCTCTGTAAACACAGAATCACGATTGTTTTTTTGAACACTTGCTATGTTTCTACAGCTATGATTATACTACAATAAAATGACATAAGATATGACAGGAAAAAATAAATCTCACATATGAAATTGATTTTGGTATTTACTATAGGTTTGTAACTGCACAATTCTCTTGTCAGCTTCAAATCCTATTTCCAGTTTGATTTGACTTTGATACTGTATACCTAAAAGTGGGGCATGACGTTGTAGAAAGACTGCAGAGCTACAGGCTCTGTTTTTGCACTTTTACTCACTAGAATAGATACTTAATCTCTGAATCACAGGACTGTCCCTTGGAGAATGGACATAATGATTTCTGAGGATATGTTAGTGTAATATTCTATTCCCAGAAAGTTATTATGCTAGTTATAATAATACTGCCTAGAGCCCTCACTATTAATATTCAAATGTAAAGCAGATTTATTATAATGGTAAAGGGATAAGTAACACAGACCATATGTAGCAAGATGGGTAACTTTTCAGTGTCTTTGTCCTGGATACTTTGTTTTGAGTTGATCGTGGAGATGTCGCTCTGGGTATTTTGTAGAAAACATGGTTTACCAAGAATCCAGGTAATAAAATCCCTGCACAAGAGAGTAATACAAATTACAAGTAATTTATATTACTAAATTATTACTGCATTACAAATAAAGCACTATTTTAAACCTGAGCATAGAGGTATTGGAGTTCTGTTTTTCTTGCAACTTTCTGTAAGAAAGCCCCAAGACATTTTCATTATTCTGTGCACCAATTTGAACTTTTCTTTTTAACAACCCTAGGCATCAGATCCCAAAAGCAAAGGAAAATTCAAAATTCATGCAATTCTATGGTATAAAAATTAGACCTCCAAAAGGGGTAGAATCAGATACCACTGCCATTGTTCCTCCTGGCATCTATTTGCCAGTGTAAAAGATCCTAAGGGGATCTAGGTGGACAGACTTTCTAACATTAATGACAAGTTACCAATGTGACTGTTCTTTTAAAGAGAGTTTAAATGGAATTTCATGGAATAGGAAGTTTCAGCTATACAGCAAAGAAAGCAGTAAAGAAAGAGAAAACGAGGAAATCCCACTAGCAGATTGGCCAAGAATTGTTCTGGTAGGTAGGGATATCTTTGGGGAGTTCAGGACTCCAGAGCTGAATTCAAAGTATTCTGATTGTGGGATAAGATGGAGAAAGATGATTCCTTACTTGTGCCCATTCCCTGACAGTATTATCCAGATAAGTCCAAGTTGAATCTTCAAGGGGGTCTTCCATTTTGATCATACAAGGCTTTCTTGACTAATACAAAGAGTGCTACCCATGTATGGGAATAAAGAAATGGAGCTCACATTTGTTAAATGGTTTTTGTCACCCTTAGACACTGTATATAGGTAATCTCATTTATTCCTCACACTGAACTTGTAAAACAAGTAATATTTACCGTATTTAATAATGGTCGAAAAAGCAAGATTTAGAAAAATATATAACCATTAAGTAGCAGGATCAAAATTCTTCTAGCATAAAATTGCCATTTTTTTCCTACTTGCCTTGCCACTTCCTGAAGCGGTTAGATTAAAATAAATCTAGGGTTTGGTAGGGCAGTGCAATTAACAAACAAGGGATCCAGGAAATGTAGCAGGTCCAGAGAACGTGTGTCCAAGGACAATCAGCTGGACAAAAGACACGTTACTTCAGTAGCACACATTTTAACTTTTTTTTTGGTAAAATTGTATAATCCTTTTTCTGTTAGAAAAGTTAAAAGATTTCAGATGCCTACTTTCCATTTCAGAGACTAAAGATGAGCTATCTACAGGAAAGACAAGAGAAGTAAGCCACTGTCTATACCCAGGACTCATTGCATCGTCCACCTTAAGCTAAGAGAGATCTTCCCGTTCTCTTGCAGCAAGACTTAAGGCCTCAGCAGGTGCTGGAAAGTTACTCCTCCATTCCTATTTAGAGTATAGGAGATGAAGAAGAGCGCCTCATCATCCAAGGACAGGAATGTCTTCATAACGTCTTCATCTCTAGCTGCACCTGGGTTACCATGTTGGATGACTTCAGGGTAACTGTTGACATTGTGGTCTCTGTGAATGGTAGTCTTAGAGCCGGGCAGTATGCAGCCCGCATAGCAAAAATTGGTTACCTGGCAGGTCTCAAGGGCTAAGACTTACACCTGTATTTGAGAACTAAGCCATTTAATCTTCTGACAAGGACAAACTCAAATATTCGATGTCCCAGGGTACAAATGAAAAATGTTATGTAGATAGGCAAACAGAAACTACCACAAAGATACAGCTTCCAATCACTGTTGGTAGGTTTTCTTCTCCTTTGTCTTGTATCACTCCTATCCTTCTGTAGTGTGATGGGTCCCCCACCAGGTTACTTAAGGATGCATGTCCACTTGTTGAACTCTGAAGGACTGGGAGTGGGCCAAGGCCATGAAACAGCAGGTGTCCCTGAGAACCCAGACATCCTGGGGCATAGCTGGGAACATACCAAGGAAAACAGTCTCATCACGCATACACAGTAGGCAAAGAGCCAGAAAATTAACTTAAAGCAGCTTAGAGATGGGAGGCGGGACAGATATCCAAAGCCATCCTACTGTCACCCAAAACATCCCGTATGTCAGTCCTAATAGACTCATTTACTTTCCAAGCTGCACTGGTATGAGTTGTCCTTTGGTGTCTGCAGGCCCCTTCCCAGTTTGGAGCATATTACAGTCCTAGGATTTTCTTATAATAATTGGGATCATGAAAAAGACCTAAGGGATCAAATGATGAGTCAGGCAGGAGTGTCTGCAGGGGGAACCCTGAGGTGATCAGCACAGACCATGTAGGGTGGAGTTGCCTGGCGGCTTGACCTTTGTGGGCTGCTGTGTGAGTAAGGGAATGCTCTGAAAACACAGGCAGGGATTGAACATGTACTATAGGAAGATAAGGGGTTAAAATACAATAAAGATGGCAAACACAGTGTTGTTGCAGCAGGCTGGCCATTTCTTTGGGTGAGGCTGGCTACTGAGAAATCATTAGAGCAGGAGAAGGAGACAGAAAAGTTAAAGGAGGAGCTGCACTTAGGAGCAGCTGGGCACAGTGGCTCACACCTATAATCCCAGCATTTTGGGAGGCCAAGGTGGGTGGATCACTTGAGGTTAGGAGTTCGAGACTAGCCTGGCCAAAATGGTGAAACCCCATCTCTACTAAAAATACAAAAAAAAAAAAAAAAAAAAAAAAAAAAAAAATTGGTGGGTGTGGTGGCGGGCACCTTTAATCCCAGCTACTTGGGAGGCTGAGGCAGGAGAATCACTTGAATCTGGGAAGCAGAGGTTGCAGTGAGCTGAGATCATGCCACTATACTCTAGCCTAGGTGGCAAAGCAAGACTCCGTCTCAAAAAAAGAAAAGAAAAGAAAAGGACATGGGACACGGCAAGTGTCTATGTCAGCCCTGGTTGGGGATTTGGCAAGGAAGCTAGATAAAAGGGTAAGAACTTCTGTGGCTTACATGTTTAAAAACGTGGAAAAGTTCAAAGGCATGCCAGGCTTTCTAGGACTCTTGCTGGTTACATATTATGGGTCATTTTTGTGCACATTTTAAAACTGATGGGCAAATTACAACAAGAAAAGTTAATAGCTACTGGTTAAGCTGCATCTATAGAGTTAAATAGAGTCTTCTGAAGCTCTCTATCTCTCTTTTCTTTTCTGTCTGCTTTTAATCTGGTGTTATTAAGCTACCAGTGTTGAGATGAAACTCACTGTTTATGATACTGCTAATTCAAAATCACTTGGAGATTTGACTTTTCTTACACAGTTCAGTCAGTTCTAGATAAAATGTAAACATTGGAAACTAACTTGAAACTAAATTTTAAAAAAAAAAGAAGACAAAAAAGGGTTTTTAAAAATCAGACTGCCATAGAAACTGCTTTGCCCAAAATTTTGATCCACAGCTTTGCTTGGATTACCTATTGGGGCAAATAAAGCTTAGCCATATTAATAGGTACCACTTTTTTCAGAAATTTAATTTGGATCCAGCTCTCTTTATAAGCTGATAAGTTTATGATGCTGTCTCATGGCTAGAGTTCCAAGGTAAAAGCTATTGGCTCTTTCTTTGTATGTGTGTACACATGTTTAGATGCGTTTATGTAGGCTACATATATGTGTTATGCTAATATGTGACCAAATTGGCTTATAAGTAAATGAGTACTCATAAATTAAGTCCAAATGCTTTTCAGATTCGTATGAATTTGGTCATCTTTAATAGATAATATGGCTTCAAAATTATGAGTAAAATAAAAATGGAAATATCTTTGAAATTGTCAGCATACAGTTTTGTCTGGATTTACTGATTAGGTAAGTTTTTTATTTGCTACTACTAGATGTTTTAAGAAGGCAAGGTTTGCATAAAGGTTATACTGTACACCCAGCCCAAAACAGAATCTTCTGTAATTTTTTCACAAACAAGACCAATTTAATACTGTTGGTTCAGTAAAAAAACAGCTACATTTACTTACTTATGTGAACACGTGATATTCACAGGCTATGCAAATGAGTAACAGGGAAATAACTTGGAACAATGATTAGCTTTGTCTAATGTCTCAGCTCTCATGAGTAATGCAGGTGAACTGCTATGACTAAATAAATGTAAACGATATGAATGCTTGTAGGTAAACTTTCTGTGAAGTTTAAATTTTTTTAATTAGTTTAGATATTCATTGGATGGCTGGGTCATTTTTAATTTAAAAAGGGTTATAATATGGGGCAGTGGTTACATGTCTGAGACTGTTAATGGAAAATAAACATAATAAAATCTATGATGTGGGGAAAACATTGGTGGACCTCACTGAGCTGGATAAGAACAAGGACTGAGTCTAAAAAGCAAGCAACGAACCAAGAGGGAATGGTCCAAATAGGCACTTGTACACCTGCCCTGACCCAGGCAGGCAATAAACATGAGCTACTGCTTGCCAGGGGACACTCTGAAATCATCCACACCACACTTCCCAAGAATTCTACAAGGTACCTGCCCAGAGCCCCTGTAACAATCCTGTGTGGCCCGTGAAAAAGCCAGATGGTGCCCGGAGAATGACACTAGACTACCATGAGCTAAATGAAGTGGGGTCCCCTGTACATGCAGCTGTACCCAGTTTTGCACAACTGCTAGACCAAATAAGTAGTCCTTATGCTGGGAAGTGCCAATGCTGTGATTGACTTGACTAATGCCATTTTTGGAATTCCTTTAGCAGAAGGTTCACAAAACCACTTTGCCTTCACTTAGGAGGGCCAAGAGTGGACTTTCCAGGTGGTACTGCAAGGGTACCAGCACAGCCCCACCATTTCTCATGGCATGGTGGCATAGGACCTGGGTAGACCCTCTTTGCTGACCTCCGTATCCCTGTTTCACCATATTGATGTTAACATGCTAAACTCAGGGTCTCTTGTAGATCTGGAGACTGCCCTATATACCATCTTAGATAGTCTGAAGGGCTGGGGATGGAAAGTTAACTCTCAAAAGACACAGGGGCCCAGCATAGCTGTCAAATTCCTGAGAGTTACCTGGTTGTGTAAGATGTGAAACATATCTGGAATTGTCATTGATAAAATGGCACAGCAGTTTGTTTCCCAGACTGAAAAGCAACTTCAGGTTTTTCTAGGTTTACTAGTTTGCTGGAAGATGTTCCTTCCTCTTTTGGCAGAAACCCTCCACCCATTATACACCCTAATAAGGAAAGGTGAAAAATGGGACCAGACACAAATAGAGCAACAGCTATTGGCTGTATATAGGGCATTACAATAAACAGAGGCCATCATGTGTCTCACTGCTCTCAGAGTCATGTATGGCATGCCAAGATGAACAGACAGTGGTCAGGGCTCCCATTTTACAGGCTATGGTACTCAATCTGGGCATCAAGAAAAAAAACATAGACTAGAGGTTCCAGTTACCATATAACCCAACAGGGGCAGGCCTCATTAAAAAAAAAATGGCCTGTTAAAAACCCAATTATGTGTACTCTCCCAGGATGGCTCCTTAAGATCTTGGACTAAGAATATCCCTGAAGCCTGTAAACTTTAAATAAGCTCCCCTGCCACCACAAATGGCATCACTTCCCATAAATGATTGGCAAGACCTATAAACAGGCCCCACAAACTCTCAAGGTTACATCTGAGACACTGAGCCATCCTCCTGAAGCAGATGGCCAGACCATGTTCCTGAAAGCACCAGTGGGTCTCCCAGCAACAAAGACTATGTGGACCTGAGGCTGAGTTGGAAAGTACCTCCACACTGGATTGGTTTTATAGCACTGGAGTGCCCCATGAAGACAGGATATGGTCTCAGCTGTGCTCTTTGATGGAGGTCCAAAAGCCTTATTATATCAACAGGTAACAATCAATATCTGCTGGAGACATTATAGTGTGGGTACATAGACAGGGCCAGAAAATTACCAATTGGCTACTATGCCCTCTTCCAGGGAGGAAAGCCACGTGGTACTGTATGTAAGACCTGAAGCTCATAGCAGCCTACTTAATAGGACCAATGGGAGAAAACATAGGGGTAATGATGCTACAAAAAAATAGATATATCCATGAGGGTCCCTGCTATATACCTGTGTTTATGCCCATAGGCTCTTATTTCTGCTATCCATGGCAGTGGGTAATGTCTTCCTAGATGGGGCTGTGACTATAGCTGCAGTCAGCAACCAGTCTGACTGCTGGGTATATGGATACCTACCCCTGTCAAATGGTAATAATATGCTTTGGAATATTCTACTTTTCTCCTGACAAAACCAGAGTGACAGTTTAATAGCACCAATAAGGCAACCCAGGCTCCACCCAGAGGCCCGATCACCAATGCTACGAAGACACAACATGTGCCCTTATGGCCACTACCTGTTATACTTATTGGAAGATCTCTTGAGCACAGGAGTTCAAGACCAGCCTGGATAATAGAATGAGATCCCATCTCTATAAATATAAAATAAAGTAAAACATTAGCTGGTTGGAGTGATGTGAACCTCTAATCCTAGCTGCTCAGGAGGCTGAGTTGGGAGGATCACTGGAGTTTAAGGGTGCAGTGAGCTATGCTCATGCCACTGTACTTCAGCTTGGGCCACAGAGTGAGAGGCCTTGCCTCTAAAAAGAAAAAGAAGAAGAAACAAAAAGAACAAAAAAGAAAGTAATGTCACAGATAAATCATTTGTCAATTCAGAACCATAATGCAACCTAATTAAGTTTCTTTTGACTCATTCTCAAATTGGTTATACATCTCATCAACTTATGGGACTTAGTTTTGCTAATAGGTACCATAATTACAGTTTGCTTCTGCTCTTCCTACTACTGTGTATACTGTACCTGTGGTCTAATGCACAAGCCATGGCTATACATTATAGGCCAGTATAGTTCTTCCTCTCTTATCCCTCTCAGACTCTCATGCTAGCTTGGCAGAAAGAATGTAAGAGCTGGGAGATAGGATAGATTGATGGACTGTAGTGTGGCGGGTTCCCCACCAGGTTACTTAAGTGTGCATGTTTGCTGCTTAAACCCTGAAGTCTTGGCAGTGGGCCAAGGCCATGGTGCTCTGCTGAGGAGCAGGTGTCCCTAAGAATCCAAACATCCTGAGGCATAGATGGGAGCATGTCAAGGAAAAATGTCTCCTTGCTCTCATACACACAGTAGGCAAAGAGCCAGAAAATTAACTTTAAAGCAGCTTAGAGATAGGAGACAGAGCACATCTCTGGAGTTGTCCTGCTGCCTGCCACCCTGCCTGTACGTCCTAATAAACTCATCTACTTACCAAGCTAGACTTGCCCAAGTCATTCTTTCCTCTCTTGGCTTCTTCCCAGCTTGGGTGGGGTGTGGGACGTTATAGCACCAGGTTTTTCTCATAATACCTTCAAAAGGAGCTACTCAATCTTTATCACTCTTCTAAGAATCCACATGTTACCACAAGGTTGATTTTCTCTTCTCAACAAAGAGCAAGTATGAGCTCTTACAGCTTCCAAGTCTCCCATTTTTGGTCATCTACACAGACCTTCAATGCTGGGGAGGTCTCATCATTTCTAAAGCTAAATCTTGTACCTGCCTCTTAACCCAATTTCACTTCCCACACTCTCAGAACTCATTTAATAATATACTATTTCTCCCCTCATTCAGACCCTGATCAATTTCCATACAAATATGCCATGGCCTCCAACATAAACTCTCAACAGCCAGATTTTCTCTTTTCCTGTTTATATTCCTTCCGGGCATTCTAATTATCTTTCTAAAATCATGGTTTAAACCTTCCTATCAACTCTTGAAAGCCTAGTGTTTGATTCAAGACCCTTTACAAAGTATTAAATCATTTCAGCCTTTCCTCTCATCATGTTTTATTTTCCTCTTGACCCTATAGCCATACCCTTGCACAGAGGCATGAAACAGTAGAACATCAGCAGAAGTTCACAATGTTTGTCTTGAGGGTAGGCACTGTGTAAAATTTCTTTCAAATTCCTAGTGCTATTACATCCTTGAGTAGATTATAGATAATCAAGAAAAAGTAATTAAATTAGTTTTATACCATTCTCCAAACGTATCTCCCTACTGCCAGTTTTCTTTCTCTCTCTGCCATCAGAGACCTATTACTAAGAATATTCCTGTCACTTCCTGTTTGCAGACTTTCAGTGGAGCTTCATCACATATGGAATAACCAGGAATATTTCCATCCTGGTATCCGAGGTGGCCATGATTTTTTCTTTTTCTATGTATCCAGTCCTTTACTTGCATTTAATCATCCCTGTCCTTCCTGATAGCACACATTATGAATTATACTTTAGTAGCTTCCTGAGCACTTTAAACTTTTCATTTCTGCCTTTATCTAAACTATGATCCCCTCTCAGATTGCCATTTTCATCCATGTCCACCTGTTGTGGTCCTAATTCTTCTGAAAGGCCCAGTTCTAATCCCACTTCATCTAAGAAGCTAACCCAGATTTCCCTATGCAGAACTAAACTCCCTCAATCCACGTTGACTGTCACAGCCTTTTATCTGTACCTTTTTTACTGTAATGAGCAATTTGTATTTTGACTTGGAATTAATTTATGCCTGTCTCTCACACTAAAATGTAAATTACTTGTTTGCATAAACCATATCTTATTTATATATACCTCAAAGCACCTAATACAGCACTATGATAGTTTCTTAACAAATATTTGTTAGTTTGAATTAAAGAAAAATATTAAACAATATCAAAGCAAGGTTATTGGTGAGAAGAAAAGAATGTATGTTTTATTACCTTAATAAATTCGTGAAATTCTCCTAAGCATGAGGTCAATGATATAGCACCAAAATAAAAACAGGTAACCTTGTGCTCATTTATAAAAATCAAGTCACAGAATTTTGAATTTGAGGCCAGGCATGGTGGCTCTCACTTGTAATCCCAGTGCCTTAGGAGGCCAAGGCAGGAGGATCACTTGAGTGCAGGAGTTCAAGATCAACCTGGGCAACAGAGTTAGATTCCACGTCTAAAAAAAAATTTAAAAATTATCCAGGCATGGAGGAACAACACTTGCAGTCCCAGCTGCTTGGGAGGCTGAATTGGGAGGATCACTTCAGCCCAGGAGGGTGAAGACAGAAATCAGGGTAATTAATTAAGTGACTATTTTTAGGACTAACTACAAGGGTTACGTGAGCTCCCTCCCCTCCAAAAACAAATCATTCGATAAAACTCAAGACAAAAACTTTCTGCAGTGTGGATAGAATTAGGGTTCAGCCATCAACCTCAAGTGTGGGCTAGAGTTGCCCTGTCCTATCGACTCATTGTTTTCATTCAGAAGTGTGGCAGATGAGGGCAGGAAGCTCATATGAGCTACATAATTGATCAATGGAATCTTTTGTTTTTACAGATAGAAAACCAGACATTAGAGAAAAATTAATAGTCTCCAAATGAATAAAGGACTAAAAGAACAATTTAATTTACTCTAGAAATAACTAAAAGACAAGAGATTTTAATAAACACCTGTGATAAATTTAGTGAGATATAAGAATATGTTAGATCTTAAAATAGGTTGCTGCAGAAAAAGTTTTCAGGAAAATAAGTGTTTTTATAAATTAAGAAAGAAACATTGGACCTCTGTTCCTGCTTAGAATATTGAAAGCTACTAGAAAGTACTGGTCTCACCCTAACAACAAGAACAAAATCTGTTTTCTTTTCATGGTCTATCAGAAAGCTGAGATCACAAGGCAATTTTTGAACTGAAATTCCCAGTGTCAAGCCTTTCTAAGGAGAGATGGACACACAAACTCTTCCTTTTGCCCAGAACAGAGACACAAAGAGTTGGCCGCCATAGAAGCAGGTGAGAAAAAACAATCACAATGTCAAGAAGTTCTTTGAGGCAGAAGCCCTCTGACACTGGGGAGGATCAGGAAACCCACTCCTGCTGACTGTGCTCTGTTGTAAGTGGGGAGATTGTAGCTACTGGGGAGGGGCAGGAACACAGCCCTGAGGATCAGCTCAGCTCCTAGAACCTGCCTAAGGCAGAGGCTTAAGCAAGAAATTGAGAACGCCTCCTACCAAGTGCTGGCAGCCTGTAGGAAGCAGGAATGCAGAGAGATCCTTTCTGTAGCACAGGTTAGTAAACCTGCAGAAAGCTGCCACTGGAGCAGGAACACTGAGAGAAACCTCTGGCAATTCAGGCCTGACACGAAGCATAAGGTAGCAGCAGAAGAATTGGAAATCTGTGGTACCCTGTAGATTTGTTCAAAGGGCAGAGCGAAAATACAAAAGAGAACATACAAGAAAAAAGTTAAGAGATATGGAGAATCAGTTCACAAGTTCCAATCTCTATCAAATAAGAATTCTCGAGAAAATAGAATGAAGGCATAATGAAAGGAATAATAGAAGATGATTTCTCAGAGCAGAAGAAAGTCACAGAACATTATAGACAGGACCCTTTCAATGCTAGAAAGGAGCATAAACAAAGAACCCAACCTACACAGAACTTTGTAAAATATTAGAATACTAAGGACAAAGGAAAGACCCTAAAAATTTCCAGAGAGAAATGAGGCCACCCGCAAAGGAACAAGAATCAAATGGGCTTTGGAATTTAATCAGCAATACTGAATGTCAGAGAACAATGAGGCGAGATGTTAGCACATTGAAAATTAGTCTGTACTACTAATTCTTATCAATCAAGCCAATCAAGTGAGACTTGAAAGAAAACCAACCAGACAGTCTCAAATATGGCAGACATGAGTTTCTGGCTTGCCAGGTTTTCCCTATAAATGAGTGTCATATACACTAGCAGGGTGCTGCTAGATCAGGAATCTCATCGTTCTAGTTCTGTCCATGGGAAGGCTTTGCTGCGTCAATTTTCCTCCATGGCCCCCTCTGCAGTGGGAATGGGTTCTGTGCTTCTCACAGGACTCTCAGCTTTGAAAATTCACTTCCTCCTCATGAAAGTTTAGGGACCTTAGTATTCTTTTAGATGAGAGTTTCTCAGCCTGGGCTGCATATTTTTGGACTGCATCTTTTAAATGAGAGTTTCTCATCCTGGGCTGCATATTTTTGGACTGCATAATTCTTTGCTATGTAGGGCTGCCCTACATATTGTAGGATATTTAGCAGCATTCCTGACCTCTTCCCCTCAAAAGCTAGTATCATTTCACTAGTCATAATTATCAAATGTCTTCAGACATTTTCAAATGTCTCTTGTAAGGCAAAGTCACCCCTGGTTTAGAACCACTGTTTTAGGGGATCAATAGCCTTTACCATGGGGTTAGTGGTTTGGCAATACAGTTTCTTGCAAAAATATGTAAACCATTGATCTATTTGTTATCAATCATATTTGGACACCAGTAACCACATCCAAAGATTATTCTGAGACATAATATTCAAGCTTGATTTCTTGACTACTTTAATGCCATCAAGCTTGAATGGGAAGGTAACACCTGCCTCCTTACAAGCTACAGTGGATCAAACACTCTTTTACTTGTATTTCTTAGCATTTTTATTCTAGAAAATAATTGACCTTTCCATTTCTATGTGACATCCAGTTTCTGGACTGTATTTCATTTCATTTCTGCTTGTAAACCACCCAATTCTTACCTAAACTCATCTCATTTTTATAATACCTTAGCCAACAATGGCCAGCCACTTCCTGGGAAGTTTGGGCTTAGCTAGCATAGGGTCTCCTCGAAGTGGTCATAAATAACAGTTTACCATAGGAGTTACCACTGCATAGCAGGTCTTCATAGGGTTCCAGCCTTTGATATAATTTCTTTCAGTCTTCTACCCAACAACTTTGCCATTTTTAGGTTTTGCATTTCTGCAACAGCCTACTTCAAGATATCAATTTCTACATTAGTCGGGACAGGCTAAATGCTCTAACAAATAGTCTGCAAATCCCAGTGGCCCAGCACAATGTATGTGTATTTCTTGCTCCCATTATATGACTATGTAGGTTGGTGTATATGGGATGTGTGTTCTACTCTGTCATTCAGGGACCAGGATTCTTCCATCCTGTCTCTGGGCTCTCCCCTGGGGACATTCTTCAGTCGGTAGACAGAGAAAGGCAATTACACATAGGAGAGGTCTATACACACAGTACGGAGGTTTGCATATTGCTTTCGTCAGTTGTATTTGCACAAGATGCCCTTCTAACCGCAAGGAGCCTGGAGAACGTGAATACTGGCAAGGACTAGAAGTTTCTGACACTAAGTCTAAAGTAAGATATAAATTCAGAGGGTTCCATGAGGAATACATTTTAAAGAGTTAAGTGGATTTCAGCTCAACAAATTGTTGGGAATCTGCAAGTTTTACTAATGTAGTTCTAAAAGCATGCATACATTTTTTTCTCAGCAAGAAAAAATAATGTAACAATAACACATAAACAAAATCACCTAGGGAAAAACAGCATAATAATAAAACTCGGAACCCAAGGAGGAGAAAAAAGCTGTAAGAATTTGTTCTTTTCAAGAATAAAACAAATTATAATCTGCATGATTTTGAGGACTCGATGGGGTAAACAAAAAAGAAAAACTTCAACTTGACACATGCAACATGGTCTTTATGTAGACCAAACTGTAAAATTGGACCAAGCTACAAGTTACATTTTCCTTCTTCTTAAGTCCTAAATCTCACCAGTCAGTGAATAATACTTACATAATAATGATATAACGAACAAAAGTAATCATGTTTTAAAATATTTTGACTTGATTTATAGAAGAATACAGAAGATTCCATTGTAGTTATAGAATATAATCTAAAGGTTTTTATATTTTCACAATGTAAAACAACATTCTATATCTGAATATGGAAAACCTCATGAACATAGGTACAGAAGTATTCAAAAATAATGAATATTCTAGTATTGGGACATGGGAGAAATTACTACAGTTCAGACTAAAAGAGAGGAACAGAGTCACTGGTATCTGCTCTAAACATTGTCACTCTCAGTTGTTATACTGCTGTGAACATTATTATGTCTAGAAAACGTCCCAAAATACATTTTCCTTCTAATCCATTTTCCTGGTTTATCAATAATTACCTGCTATTACTTGAATTTAGCAAATCCAGGACTATTGTGAAAAGTAAGCAGTTTTCCCATCAATTACAGCTTTGTGTGAAAATGGAGCTAGTGACTGGGAGATAGTAATAGCATTGGATTAGAACTCTCTTTTTGAAAGCTTCACTCTGTAGGGCTCCTTCTGTAGTTCAGATAATGTATCCTAGTTATTTGGGATCTGAGGCTTATCAAAAGAGACAAAATTAATCATGCTGGGTTGTGCGATATGTTTTGGAGAATGGACATGACTCCTCTAAAATGAAAAAGGCAAAATAATTTTCCATGGGCTTTTGAATCCTAAGGTTACCCTCCTGTTCCCCCTATCGTCCATCTCCAGATTAAAGCTTGGAACAATCACTAGATTTTAAAGTGAGAGGGGAGGAGGGAGAGGCTGTCTGCACCTGGAAACGATTTTCTTGATTTGTGCTGGCTAGAGTCCTGGAGATGTAACAGCAAGAATGTCTCTCTGAGATTTCTTTGAAATCTGGGCAGGGTGATTTGTCTGAAGGGAGGAATTGGGGGATGAAGGGTGGGGAAAAATTCATTCCTGGTTGCCACATTGTTGTTCTGCAGTGAAGGAGCTTGGCCTGACTTGGGCTGGAGTTGAAAGAAAATCAACAAGGCAGCTCCAAGTATGCAGGAATGTGCTGCCCTGAACTTGCCCATGTTTTAAACATAACTGAGTATTGTCTCCACTGTAGGGGGCTGCCAACATCAAGCTCACAAGTTTCCATACTGAAGATCTTTCCAATAGCTGTGCAAATTACAATGTGTTTTTATCTGCTTTAGCACATTCAAAGGATGACAAATAATTATCTCTTTGCTTACATTACCTGGAAATGCACAGTAATAAATTTGCTTTGGAAGCTCTTTGTTGTGTCATCAAGTATTTACATACTTGAAAGTTGCTTTTATTCCTCCTATTTGTACATACAGTAAGCTTCAAAATGTAAAATATACTTTGCCCAAAAAGAAGGGCAAACAACATTCAACAGGATGAGACCAGTATTCTTAATTTACATGAATCTTTCTCATACACACATTTTTATGTAATGTTCAACATTAATGAGCTTCCACCTCTGTGTTGCTATCCTCATGCAGTGCAATACAGGTAACTT
This sequence comes from Plecturocebus donacophilus, assembly GCA_004027715.1. NCBI lineage: Eukaryota > Metazoa > Chordata > Mammalia > Primates > Pitheciidae > Plecturocebus > Plecturocebus donacophilus. The sequence goes on along the minus strand of PVKP010000593.1, from coordinate 37,937 downwards.
TTGAAGACACTGACTATAGTAAGAGTAACAACAGCTTACAAGTGTCTACTATGTGCCAAGAACTTTACACACATTATTTGTGATCTTCATCACACTGCTCAGGACAGAGACGACTCTCTGTGATTTAATGATGAGAAAAGCGACTCTAGGACAAGCTAAATGACTTCCTTCCCCCAGGCCATGAAGGTAGTAAATGTTTGCTCCTAAATTTGTCCTGTGGGCATTGAGACATCAGAGTTTTTGCTCTTCAGAACACATCTGTTTATTACGCAAGATTTTACAAACCTGTCTTCTTCGATCCTCTAGTATGACTTACTGTCACTATTGTCATACCATACAGGTCATATGGCCTGATATTCGAATCCAGAAGACCTGGGTTTGAATTTTGTTTTTTGTGGGTTTTCTTAAGACGGGGTCTCACTTTTTTGCTCAGGCTGGAGTGCAATAACATGATCACAGCTCACTGCAGCCTTAACCTCTGGGCTCAGGTGATCCTTCCATGTCAGCCCGAGTAGCTGGGACTAAAGACATGCAGCACCACACCGGCTAATTTTTGTATTTTTTGTAGAGATGGGGTTTTGCCATGTTGCATAGGATGCTCTGAACTCCTAGGCTCAAGGGATCTGCCCACCTCAGCCTCCCAAAGTGCTGGATTACAGGCATGAGTCACTGTGCCGGGGCAGGTTTGAATTTGGACTCCAACACTTATGAATCTGTAAACTTGGACAAGACTCTTAATTTATAGGATATCAAATTTTAAAAAATGGATATAATAAATATGCCTATGCTATAGGGCCATTGTTTGGATTACAATACAGTAAGAAATTTCAATTACTCATATTAATTATACTTCTATATACTTAGAATGGAAAATTATACCCAAAGAAATCTAACAAAGTAAATATAAGTCAAGTTTTTTTTGATAATCTCTTCCCTATGCATATACATATCTGTTCCCTATACATATGCCAATATGTATAAGTCTCTACATCCTTTTATTCTATTTTCTCTCAAATATAATTCAGTATTTACTAATCAGCAACACTCAACTTTTATCACCTGAGAGACTTTTTCTTAATAGAAAGGACTTTTGCAGAAATGAGGGTCTCACTCTACTATACTCAGGCTGGTCTTGAACTGTTGGGCCCAAGAAATCCTTCCACCATGGCTTCCCAAAATGCTGGAATTACAACCAGCCAACTTGTTATGGAGAGATTTTTATCTCCATAACAAGGCAACCTTTGCTCACAGTTCATTTTCTCACCCAACCCTACCATAATTTGCCTTCACTCCCCTAGAGGCCCAAACCTCTATTCCTTCCTGTAGCTTGGGATGGTATATAAGCCTCTGTCATCTGGCTGTTTCCTAGGGTCTCATATTTCTGTGGAACTCTCATGCATAGACACTTACATTTTTTTTTCTTCCTGTAAATCTGTCTTACGTCAATTTAATTTGTGGACTAGCCAAAGAACCTAGAAGGATGAAAGGAAGTTAATTTTCCTCCCTTACACATTTATTCATTCAAATATTTATTGAGCAGCCGCTATGTACTAAATGTAATGCTAGCCATTGGGGATATAGGTACAGAAGAAGCAGCTTCTGTCCTCAAGAAGATCATCGTCTGGCAGGAAATAACAAAAAGGAAACCAGCTGTTTCTGTCACAGAGTCACATGTACTGTGATGGGGTTTGAACAGTGCACTGCCTTAGTGCTAAACAGACTGGCTGACTCTGAAAAGCTGATACTCAAAATGAGATTTGTTGGATGAATGGAAGTAAATCAGGCAGAAGAAGGTGAAGGAGAGGCAGAGGGCATCATGGAGAGAGAAAGTAGCGTGTGCAAAGGTACATGCCATTAAAATGCAGTATACTCTCCACAAACTGCAAGTTGTTGAGGCTGGTATGAGTGCAGGGAGCACTGGCAAGTGATAGCAAGTCTGAAGATGTAAGCCTAAGTGCCAAGGGACTGAAATTGTCACATGTGAATTCAGATGGTGGTAAAAGCCCACAGATGATACTATTATATTCAAGAGAGTACAGGAGAGGAAGGGTAAATTTGGAGAGCACTGAGTATTCTAATTAAGGAGCCACTGTCATTTGGTGAGCATCAGATGGAGAACAGCTAAGTAACAGGAACCTTACATAATAAGAACTTCAGGGTTTAGTAGAAAGGAAATAAGTAAATAGTAAAAACTATTGGACATAGTGGGTTACATACATACTGATTTAAAGTGTGAGAGCAAATTTTTCTTACCGAATGGACAACATTGTAGATTAGGCTACCTAGCAGGAAGGAGTTTCGCTAAAAGCTTATGCAATTTTTATGAGATAAGCTCTTCTGAGTTGACTGATGTTGCCTTGGCTTGCCTAAATTATGAAATAAATACTACAGAACACAAGCAAAGGAGAAGAGTGACAAGAAATTGCCTTTCTCAAAATATTTATACCCTGTTGTGCCTATCTAGTTGAAACCTGTGATTTCTCAAAGCTTGGGTATATAGAACAACTTCCTGAAAGTATGGGAAGACTTGCTTTATCCAGAATAAATGTTCATTGGGAAAATCTGTCCTGTAGGAGTATTGTAATTAAAAGAAATCATTCTTCTGGAACTTTCCAGAATTCAGATGTATCTTTAAGTCTGTTGGGTTTCTGCCCACTAGGAGACATTAGTGTGGGGAATGAGTAACATCTGGGAAAGAATAAACCTGAAGGAGACACTCTAGCCCTGTTCAATATTAACATTATAGTCTGTAGTCTACAAGCAAAGTAGAGGGATATGTCTCATTCAGATGGTCTTTTAATCTAGACCCTATGGACTCCTGATAACATGTGAAACTGCAGTTAGGATGCAGTAACTGAAAGTAAAAATGAGAACTGTTTCCATAAACATCATCTTAAGGCTTTGGGAACACAGGTGGCACTGATTTGGCACTTAAAAGCCAAGTAAGCTGACATTTAGAATGCCCACCAAATGCCCTGCACTGTTCCAAGTATATTTTAAATTATTAAATCTTCACAGGTCTACAAGATAGATATTGTTTTTATTCACATTTTAAGTACCTTGCAATATAGAGAGGTTAAGAAACTTGTCCAAGGTCACACAGCAAGTTAGTAGGAAAACTGAGATGTGAACCTAGTCACTCCGCCTCCAAAGTTTATGCCGTTAAACCATAATGCAAGTGAAGGTGATGGGGAGAGGGGCTCTTCTTGGATGAGACACCCTTCAAGCATCCCAGGGCGTTGTCACCATTAACAGCATTTGCAGTTTTGTACCACAGACAGGCTTTGGTGCAAGGAAGGACTTGATACTGAAGGGGCCTGAGAGCACATGACTGACAGCTATCGACCTGGGCAAGGAACAGCGACACTGGAGTGGGAGGTTGAGGGAAACCGGGGGAGTCAGAGAAATTGTCACAAACAAAAACAATGGGAGCTGGGAAAGGAGGGAAGGAGAAGCAGGCAAGTTGTGTAGTAGTTGAGAATAGCATTCACGAGCCCACATGAGGCTTCCTTCACCCCAGGCCACCCCCTGAGATATGGGGGAGATTGAAGGGGAGAAGGCGGTCTCCCCATGGAGGAGAGGCAAGAGCCAGGGGAGTGCTGTTCATGAAAGTGATGTGGCCAGTTTTTTTTGTTTTTTTTTTTTTGGTGTGGCCTGAGAAATATAAGATGCTTTTGTAATTATTAACTGCAATTTTTAGTAGAAAAAGTCCCAAAAAGTTCCAAATGCTTTCCTATAGGTAATTTCAATTGTAAAACAATGGTAAGCAGTGTAGTGGAGTTGTGAGACAATTCAACATAGTCTTGCCAGTAGAACAGTTCTCGTAAGTCCCAAACTTCTCTATATACATTTCTTTATTGATAAATGAGAAGGCAGCAGTGACTCTCTAACTTGTAGAGATTAATGTTAAGACAAGAGCCACAAGAATAGCAGAACAATAACATCCCAGATAACTTAGCCCTATATATGAGCATTTATTTTTAACCATGGATATTGCATATCTTCCTTTAACATTATTTGGCAGACCAGGTGCAGTGGCTCATGCCTGTAATTCCAACACTTTGGAAGGCTGAGGTGAGAGGATTGCTTCAGGCAAGGAGTTTGAGACCAGCCTGAGCACCACAGTGAGACCTCATGTCTACAAATAATGAAAATAATTAGCCAGGCACGGTGGTGCACACCTGTGGTCCCAGCTGCTCAGGAGGCTGAGGTGGGAGGATCACTTTAACTCAGGAGTTTGAGGCTGCAGCAAGTCATGATTGCATCACTGCATTCCAGCCTGGGTGACAGAGAGTGCGATCCTGTCTCAAAAAAAAAAAAAAAAGGACATTATTTTGCAATTTTAGTGTGACTAAGAAGGCCATATGCCAAACTAACATTTCCATCTTAAGTGGCAATTTAAATGTTGTATATAAATGAGGTAGATGATCCCATTTCAACTAAATGGGACATATTGGTGCATGATGCTATAGAACTAGCCTAATAAAGCAAGCCGAGCCTGGCAAATAGTCCCAGAAATAATAGGAGAATTTTAAAATAAAACCCTAATTTAAAAAAATAATTTGAAACTCATCCTAAGTATTTTTCAGAAAACACTATTATAGAAAATGTGAAGATGACAAACACTATCTGTGAAATCATAAATTTACAAAGCCATTTTCCTAAGAGAAAAAAAATCGATAACTGGAAAAGTCTTTAAGAATTCTCTTCTTTCAGGCTTCTAAGTCAGTTACACTACAAAATCCTTCTTAACCATGTTTCTGATGTCAGAGATTTTATGTCTTGTACTAGTCAGGCTGAGGAAACATTCTAACACCACACTCCTAGTTGCATTTTTCTCTGGGTTTAGGGACTTTCTAGCTTGGTTATCATGGACTTTCTTAATGCAATGATAATACGGTTGCAATTGTAACCAAACCTCTTTTTAAAAATAATAATTATCATTCCCATCATGAAGGTTACATCTATTTTGCACTGTAACTTGCAATGCAGAGATGTAAAATACATCTCTATGAATCAATGGTAGCATCGTAAATCCTCTATTATGGGATATTAGTGAAAGGGACTGCCAGTGTACCCATTGCGGTAGCCTAGCATAGGGTGTATACAAGAGTAATGAATTGGTGGCTCTTAACAGCTGATTTGTGATACTTAAAGCATAAAATGTGGTCTGTGTCCGACATATAGTTGCAGATTCTACTAATTCACCAGTAAGCTGACATACCACAACAAATAATCAGTTTATTGACATGAGACTGTGCCCACTCACCTTTACATATCCCTGGCCCCTCTATGTGCAGGGATAGTTACTGAAACCATGAAGCCACATCTGTTGACTGAGTGATGTCCCTCCCCATGTGGCTGTTGGAAAGCATACTATAAGTGAACTTAACAGGTTGCTGGTAGAGGTAGCTACAAAGTATTCAAAATAATGGTTCATCTGGACATTTTCCCAAAACACTCACTTGTCATTCTAAGAGCAGATGCTCTACTCAGATAACCAGTTTGATGATCGGTTAGACAATCATGAGCCCCGTGGATCAATAGATCCATGTTTAGAGCTATGTTGATTCCTTCTGGACCCCTTATTGAATATTTATTTAATATTCAGCCCTCATCTCATGCAAATCACAGCCAGTCTTTCATGGTCTGGCATTTCACAGGAAAAAGAGTATCTTTGGAAACCTAAAGAATAAGACTCAGTGGGGAATTTTAGCCTCTGGCTGGTTTATAAAATAAACACTTCAACAAAACTATTTGCATAATAAAACTGTATCATCCATAAGAGATTTAGGAAATTGTATCAAATGAAGCTAAACTACAGTTTAAGAATGTATTTTACGGAGTAGATAAGGGAATCTTCTTAATCCACAGAGTTTTATGTTTCATTTTATTTTTCAGGGAGGGATCTCTTCACTCAATTCTAGAAAGGAGATTGCTTATTGGAAAACAACAGCTGTTTGCTCTTGTCTTGTGTACCAGTCTTCATGATCTGTTTGAGGCAGTTTTTGAAATTCCTGGTGCTTACTTATTTTTTTAACCCTGTAGTTCACATATTTGGTTAATAAGTTTGTAGGTGATTAGAGTCTTGGGGACACCCATTAGTACAAAGGAAAGTAAACATCCAGGAACCACCCCAAACTTCCTCTGTTAAAACAGAGCTGTTCAGGCTGGGCATGGTAGCTCGTACCTGTAATCACAGCACTTTGGGAGGCCGAGGTGGGCGGATTGCCTGAAGGCAGGAGTTCAAGACCAGCCTGGTCAACATGGTGAAACCCCGTCTCTACTAAAAATACAAAAAAAATATTAGCCAGGTGTGATGGTGCATGCCTGTAATCCCACTTGCTTAGAAGGCTGAGGCAGAAGAATCACTTGAACCTGAGAGGTGCAGTGAGCTGAGATTGCACCACTGCACTCCAGCTTGGGCAACAGAGCAAGACTCCGTCTCAAAGAAAAAATCAAAAAACCAAAAAAACAAAAACACCAGAGCTATTCTCATTTACTTGAAAATACTCAACTATGCCCTGACAGGAAAAGGCAGCTCTGCACTCATAAACTCTATTATTCATTTGCTTGCACTTGTGTTAGACTCCAGAACTTTTGAGATATTCAGTTAGGTCTTTGTTGGAAGCTGCCAAATAAAATGTGTGTGGGGGAGGGGTTGGAATTAAAGAAAGTCAGAAATTTACATTCTTAGCTTTCTAAAAATCAGAATGTGACATCCTTTGTGCTCTCTGGGTTCTATTCTGTTTGTTAACTTGGTCCCTTGATAAACGGGAAATTTCTTGTCATGCTGGAAAACCTAGATTAAAATAAAAGATTAATAGAGAGTTTTAATTTTAATAAATGACACAATGAATGCTCTAATGTCCAATAAACATTTTCATTAATTGCTTCTATTCCTATTTTCTAAGCAGCTCTGGTATTTCCAGATTCCTGAGTGGTTTTGGATCTTGTTCCCCCAACGTCAGAGCTGTCACCATCAAACATTTATTGAGTACTATTGTGTACAAGGCACCATAATGACTTGAGTTCTGAAACTAATCAAGGACTATTTTAATAGAAGTGAAAAACCATGCCTAATTTGTACATAGATCTCCTCTCCTTTCTCCCAACCTAAGTCACTAGCTTTTGGCTGCTGAAATATCTTAGGGAGTCTTTAATCCTTGCTTTCCAGGCAAGGGAATGATTAGGAAAATTGGCTCTTAAAAAATTCACTGATGCCACATTACTAACTGCATCTGATATTACAGCCAGCAATTTCCAGTGGGCCACTAGTGGGATAAATTTTGGGCCAGTGTCAAATATGAAGAGCTGATGATGGAAATGTAACTTTTACTGATCTTGTCAATAGCCTCAGGAAGGTAATTCATTCAAAGATAATCCTTTCATTACTCAGCTCTCAATACACATACTGCAGGTGGGCTTTAGGTCTGGAATTGTTATTAAGAGTGTACAGTTAGGACAGGCTTTGTTAGCTGCCCTAAAAAAGGAAGACAAAAATCTCAGTTGAGTTTGTATAATAAAAGTTTCTCACCCAGTGGATTTCTAATGTAAGTCAGGTAAACATTCCAAGAGAGTTTTCTTCCATGCAGTGACTCAGTAATCCACATTGTTTTGCTCTATGAAACTGCCATATCAACATGCAAGTTCTAGATCACCACAATAAGGAACAAAAGGTGGAAGGTCATTTACCAGGTCTTAAATGCTTTGGCCCCGAAGTGACAATGGTCTTAAGCGCATTGGCCAGAACTGGTCACATGGCCCAACTGCAAAGGCGCTGTGAAATGTACAATAATGCTAAAAGATAGGCATCCATACTAATCTCTCTTTAGAGATGATGAAAATTGATGTATAGAAAGATAAGTAACTTTTCCAAAGTCACAAAGAGGTTGGATCGGGGTTAAACCCAGGGAACATGGCTCGCAGTATGCACTCCTAACCACGATGGTGAGCCTTTTGGGTAGTGTCAGTATTAATTATTTGTGGCACTTTAATTATTAAATTTTTCTTAGTTTTTTTATTTGTAAATTATAAATAAGAATATCAATCCAGTGTAACTTATTGATCACAAATAAAGATACCTATTGTGCAGATAGGACTGTTATCACTTTTGCAGCACCACTAGATGCCAAGGATACTATACTTTTTTATCTACAATAATCTTCATAACACCCCAATAACGATGAGGATGATGATGAAGAGGAAGAAGACGATGATGTGACAGTGACGATGATGAGGAGAATGACATTTGATGATTATTGATTTAATGGCATGCTCTGAACTAAGCACTTAACACTAATTATCCTATTTAATCGTCATTATAATTCTATGCTCAAGGTTATATTCCCCCTTTACAGAGGAAGAAAATGATGTTCAGAAGGCTTTAAGTTATTTCCCCAAGGTCCATAGAGCTGGGGTTCAAAACCTGTATTCATTTGTTACACTGCTTTGTCCCTTATCAAATGAGTTATTAAATGTAGAAGTATTAAAAAATAAAACACTATGTCAAATCAAATCATTATTACTTATTAAACTGTTAAAAATCTATGATAGAAGTCTTGTTTTCTCATTATGTCCCTATTATATTTCTCTCTCATTGCAAAGTGCTTTGCCTCAACCTCTAGCCTATTTGACAAATGACAGAAGTAGAAGTTCCTCGAAGATCGTGACTGGATTTTGGCTTAGTCTACGGTTCCCATAGCATGCAGCAGTCAGAATTAAATTTAAGTTCTAAATAGAAATAGCAGGTTTTGGTAACAGTATCATGCCATTGTATCCAATTCCAGGTGTAAGACTTTGTTTCTCTCTAGTGCTAGTCTGTTTTCAAGACAAGATGGTTTTCTCATCATTGAGCAAACAACATCATTCCATAAAATATCTAATTAGTATGCACATCTTTAGTACTGCTTCTTGGGAAGTCTGGTATTTCACAAAGTCACATGTTACTTCCTGTTAAATATATGCTATTCACATTCCTAAAGAATAGTTTCTCTATTGCCATTTTCTATTTTCCAGTATCTAGAAAAATATTAGTGTTTATTAGTAGACGACGATCTTGTCTGCCATCTGCTATAACTGGTTTTATAGTTCAGATTACCAGAGGATGGGAGAGTAACAAAATATTTTACCAGGACCATGCTGTGGTCAATGATGATGTCTGCAAAGGACGACTTTCATTTTATTTGAGACATGAAATAGTCTATGGTCTAGATGAATTCCTTCTTTACTGTGACTCATCTGACTTTAACTTCTGAGATGAAATTGTTATTATTAAAACAAATTCCACAACCTAGGACTCATTAGATTCTTCAAGGTCAGGGAGGACTGTACCTCACCCTTGCGCCAGTCTCTGCCCTATCATAGCAGCTCAGGAGCCCAATAAATGCCTCATAAATATTTGTTAAATCCTCCAAGTTCTTAGAGGAAACAAATTCTAGGTAGTTCAGCACACTAATGGCAACGTTCCTTCTGTCTCCAAGATAACCTGCTCTTTAGAGTTCTCTCACTTCCATTTTTCCTACCACTATCATGGCTAGCCCCAGGGACACACCTCCTCTAAGTGTGAACTCAAATACTGTTTTGGTTCAATTTCCTTTAATTTTACAGTTTTGGTGATGAGTCCTTTTCACTCTGCTCCTGGATCTATGCAAGAAACAATCCTTCCTTTTCCTCCCACTGTTAGGAATCATGTTTCTGCTCCCTCCTCTTTAGGGTGAGTATCTCCTCTGCTTTTTTCTTCCCCTTCCTCCAGTGTCAGATTTGCCTTTTCTTTGGGAATATAAAACATTGCTTTGCAAACATGTATCTGAATCTCCCACATTAAATGGCAAGTGTCTTCTTTAAGTCTTTGTTTCTGCTTTTTCATGAAAATTCTAAACTGCGCAGAAAACAAGACTTCTATGGAAAAAGTTCAAAGGAAGTGACAAGCGAATAAGGGAAGGTAGATATGAAAAATATTATTCTTTAAAATTCAAGGTTCTGAAAGGACCATAAATCCATACAATTAAAAACTAAGAGGCTGGGTGCAGTGGCTCATGCCTATAATCCCACCACTTTGGGAGGTTGAGGCAGAAGGATTGAGCCCAGCAGTTCAAGACCAGCCTGGGTGACATAACGAGACCCCGTCTCCACAGAAAAATAAAAATCATTAGCCAGATGTGGTGGCCCGCATTGTAGTTCCAGCTACTCAGGAGGCTGAGGCGGGAGGATTGCTTGAGCCAGGAGATAGAGGCTGCAGTGAGTCTTGTTAACACCACCGCACTATACTCCAGCCTGGAAAACAAAGCAAGACACTGCCTCAAAAAAAATGAATCAAAAAAGAGAAGTGTGCTTCTATTCAAACATTTGTCTAATTTTATTCTAGCTATAAGCTAGTCAAGGTTAATCAGTTGCCTTGTTTGAATTTCATCTTCCCTCAGTGTCTGCCAGGAGGGATTTAGTATCATTTGGGATCCTCTATCATGTGCCTCATATTCTTGGCATCTATTTATGGAAATGCAAAATGCTATTGCACCACAGTGTGATAAAAATACAGTTGCATCTTCACTAACTTCTATAAATTCAACTAAACATTATGGGAGAATATTTTTCCTTATACTGATTGCAGGTTGAATTTTACTTGGCAACACACAAAATTAGGGAATTCATGAATCCAAGGATCTATTTTATTTCCAGAATAAAAATAATGCAACTTTTTTATCCTTCTCTTTTTTATCAAATTACAATTTGTCTAAGTTTATTTTTCTCCCTTCTTCAAATCTCTTCTTATGTTTCCTTTATGGTGACGTTCCACGCCTGGTGTTGTGTTTGTGGGCAAGGAATGCCTGTTCTTTACAATTCCTTCGGAAACTCTTCTTAGGGATGCTGAGCACACATCCATTTTCATCATTCTTTGAAACATTCACTTAAAAAATATATGTGGAACACCTGCCACTTGCTGGATTCTGCCATAGACTGTGAACAAACAGTGCTTGCCTTCTTGAAACTTAGTGAAGGGAGACAGATAAAAAACACAAAGGCAAATGTATGGTATGAAGAATATGAAGGGTGCCATGGAGGAAAGCGACGTGGGAATGTGGATCAGGAATGCCGGGATGAAAATATATGTCTATCTTCATCAGCAACAGTCAACTGGAGCAATAAAGAGCTGTTACAATGATCCTGTCCCACTGTCTAATTCATATTCAAATTAGCCCAAAGAGAAAGGGGATAAAAACCATTTTATTTTATTTTGTGTATATTTGTGAAGTATAACAACACATTTCTAGTTTTCCCTGGAAACTTACATCTTATAGACACTTTTTAAAAAACCCCTTTCTTGTAACCCAGCACTTTGGGAGGCTGAGGCGGGGGGCGGGGTGGGGGAAATCACCCCCCACCTTAGGTCACCCCTTCTCGATCAAAAGATTGAGACCATCCACCAACATGGTAAAACCCAGTCTCTACTAAAAATACAAAAATTAGCTGGGCGTGGTGGCACATGCCTATAATCTCAGCTACTCAGGAGGCTGAGGCAGGAGAATCGCTTGAACCAGAGAATCAGAGGTTGCAGTGAGCTGAGATCACGTCACTGCACTCCAGCCTGGCGACAGAATGAAACTCCGTCTCAAAAACCAAACCAAACCAAACCAAACAAAAAACACCTTTCTATCTGTGAAAGCACTCTCTTTGTGAATATATTTAAGAAATTCTGGGAAAAGTAGATTAAGCTTTTTTTTAAAAGCCCATATTACATGTCTTTGTCTGTTGCAAAAGAAAAATAAAACCTCAGAATCCAAACTCACTAGGACATAGGGAAAGTTCAGCTTGAGCACTGAGTCACGCAAAAACTACATTTCTTTTCTTTCCAAACAGCTGTAAATTTCACATGCTTACTTTGTCTTATGTAACATGTAGGGCTACCAAGAGTGAGATGAATGCATAATCGCTTCCCCTCCAATCCTCTTTTCATATGTAAAACATGGATTTAGTGAGTACTATTAAAGTAACCACCTGCCTTACTGCCTACCTTCCTCCTTTTCTTTTTCTTCTCCTCCTTTCCTTCCTGTCTGCTCTTTTCTCTTTAAATATTAGTCCTCAAAACTTATTTGGAAAAAGCACAGGCCACAGATCCTACTATAACTTGTGTTTCTTTCTTCCAGATGCATCCTTCATCTTGGCAAAAGGAACCTCTAAATCAATTGAGATCTGTCTCAGACACTGGTTTACACTGTCTGTCAATCCATCTGTGGATCCCTCTACCCATCTATTGTAGCTAGTCATTGACAACATGGCCCAGAAGAGTCATGGCCAGAACTGAGCTCAGAGGCTAATAGAACTAAGAGAAACATTGTCTCGCTTTTATTAGGAGGTCATTAATTAATTAATTCAAATATTTTTGTCGACTTAACATGCTCCAGGCACTATTCTAGGATCTGGAGATGAATAGACAGATTCCTGTGCTCCACAGAGTTTATATTCTAAGCTTTCAAGTTAGGCAACACAAGTTCCCATAGTGATATCTCCTCGTGGGCCCAGGCAGTGCTCTAAGCTGATGGATGATTGGAATTCCAATCTGTGTGATTGATTTTTTTTTAATTTAATAATATACTTAATATATCCAAAATGTTATTTCAACGTGTAGTTAATATAAAAATTATTAATGAGATATTTTACATTCTTTTTTCAGACTAAATCTTCAAAATCTAGTGTGTATTTTATGCATACAATACATCTTAACTTGGATTTAGCCCAATTCAAGGGTTCAATAGCTTCCTGTAGCTGTTGGCTACCATAATAGAAGAATAGCTATAGAGAATATCATGTGACTGATTTGTAAGGGGTTGTTCTGATTCTCATACATGTACTCGACAGGATGTGCTCAATCCCCATGCCTAGCCTAACTCATTTGTCTCAGCCCTTACTCATATATTGCTTAGGAATGGTATCATCCCAC
>PVKP010000593.1:0-22500 GCA_004027715.1 Plecturocebus donacophilus | reverse complement strand
AAAACTGAGCTTAATTTTTCTATAATCATTACAATTTTCTCAGTCCTATTGCTCTTTGACCTTACACCAGATTCCCCCTGGATAGTTTAATATTCTCTACCATTTGAAAATCGAATTTCCCATACTGCTTTTATTTAAGAAGGTCACATAGCCATAGATATAATCACCTGATTAAAAAACCTTCAGCTTCAATGTTAAATGTATACTGCTTTTATCTTCTAATGGGATGAGTTTGGATGATCCCAAGCAATATTTTTAAACTGTCACTTAATCCTTTATAGCTAATAAGCTGTTCTGCAAGATCATGGTGATTATCCACACGGTTGTGTAACTTAGAAAGTATTTTTTTTTCTGCAGTGTAACTGATATAAACAAAATACAAAAGTCTTTAATATTAGGATAAATCAATATTAATCTTTAAAAAAGCGATTTATAATAGGATGCAAACCAAAGTTTAAAAGATACACTCCAGTTTACACTTAAGTCAGCAAACAAATATTTCTGAAGCATCAATGCCCATTTATTCTATGTGTTTTACCTGGTTAGATTTTCTTGCTTTTGATCAAAGGCCATCACATGGTGTTTGACATAAGGAAATGAGTACGATGAGAAATTTAGAAAAATTGGCACAACAGTGATTTTTCTAAGCAGGAAACTATGTAACGTATCAGATATGGTAACCTAATAAGAATTGTCACCACTATATTGTACTGGGCCAGCTTAATAACTTAAGCAAATTTAGTTCTGATTTTTAAACAACATATAAAAAATTATAGATGCTAAATATTGCATACATAGTGGTACTAAAGAGTGAGCAGCACCTTTTCCAGGATATTATTTCAATTTACTGTTAGCCCAACTGCTTTTGGATGCAAAAATTATGAGACAAAACTGATATGAAAGACATGTGTCTCAGATATTTGTTAAATGCTTGTTTGCTAGGCTAGAAGAGTCTTTCCTGAATCATGGCTAAAAGAATGGTCTAACAAAGCTCCAAAGAGGAGTTTGAGCTTGAGACAGTATGATTTTCAAGATGATTGACTTCTTTTTCAAAAACTTTCCAATAAGCTAAGAAAAACAAGTTTCTTTAAAAAAAAATCCAACTTCTTGTGCAGAAGAATTTGGTTGACTTTTTACTTGTGAACATTAATATCTAGGCAACATAACAAAGAAAGAAAAACTTGTTTGGCTTCAGAAGTCAAAGGCTTGTTTTCATCCTGCCTTCAGATATACAAAGTACGTGGGATGCTTTGTAGAGCCAAGGCAGTTTCTTAATCTCTGCCTGAGTACTGAGACTGAGTTATCTAGCCTTAGATTCACTTAGCACAAACTCATGCCAGAGAAGATCGGCACACAGCAGGACATTTGCACCTGGTCTTTTTATCGCTGCAGACACAGGAATATGATTCTAAACCTTGGGTACTCTTTGCCTCAACTTCCTTTATTTTTCCAAGTCTTCAAGGCAAGGAATTTAGTTATGCTCCATCATTCCACTTTTTCTTTCCAAAGTATAATTATTAACAGTAAAAACACCCTCAGACTTAATAGTTTTGTGCTGAGGTAGGCAAAATCTTAATGCATAGGTTTCAGGAAAAATCCCAGTTTTTGGCCACACCTCTTGAAATGAAGGACTCAACTAAACAGAACTGTACCTTTCCTCAATTCATCATAGCAACACCAGAAATCTATCTTGAAACTATTTTGTAAGATTTTATATTCTACAGAGTATTTATGTCATCCCAATTCTACTTGTTTTATGCAGAATGACATTTCTGACAAATTCCGACAGTATGTGCTACAATTCAACAATGTACAACTATTGAGTGTGAGGCCTCCCAAAAGCAACTTGATTGAGGGCACAAACGTGGTAGATCTAAATAAACATGGTAGATCTAAATATGGGTCTCCTGATGTACAATGTGCAATAACTGTATTGTACATTGTACAATACATTTTTCATAATTGTTTCCAGTGTCTTTTACTATACTACTATCAATATGGATGCATGCCTAATGATGACATTTATGTCTTTATTTGGCTTGTTATAAATAGCACAATTTTTAACTTACTGTTATGCAACTTAGTAGTCAATTCTCTCAGCTGCAATTAATCATGATCTGAGTAGACACTGCAGTTTTGACAATGCTGGCAGGAAATATTACACAGTCAGTAGCCAAGAGAACCACAAAAGATAAGACAGAAGGCACAATAGCCTAACATTCCAATTTGCCTTTTCTTTCAATCATTCTCACCTTCCCAGGAGGGGAAATAGAATATTAGAACACTAACAGTATCTTCCATATTTTGAAACCATATGTTCTCTCATATACAGGTTTCCAATAACTTTAAGATCTATGGACTAAAAACAAATTTTCCAAAGCTCTAATAAAGAATAGATGGACCTAGAAAGCTATTGATCAAAATCAAGGAGAATAAAAATTAATTACATGTGATTAAGTACATTGATGAAAGTATTGTTTTTATGACTTTTATTTGAAACATTGCTGGTTCATTACTTAAATGTCTTGTTTTCTAGATTTGAGGAAATGTTCCCTCTTTAGCTATCTATACCTTACAGCAATTTGGTAGAGTATACTTTTTGAACAAGATGGAAGCATTTGCCTTTTCTCTCTAGTTGATCCCTCCAACATTCAGGAACGATTTTTGAGTACTCTTATGGATATGGATATTTGCATAAGTTCAATAAAAATCTGCTTTCTTTATAACAGAGCACATTTAGAAACATTGGTTATATTACTAAGGTTTTGGCTGGAATATAATATTTGAGAATGTGCATAGAAAGCCTGGTTTCAAACGTTCCTAGTCTTACAGTGAGTGAGTAAAGATTGTCACTACCTATCAGGTCCGGGAATCTTAAAACAGTAGGTAAAATCGAAAATCTGCCCTGGTTTGGCTTTCTAGCTTCAAAAGGTTTTTGAATCTGAAATTCCTATGGAATCATGTAGAGAGAAAAAGTTATGTTTCTAAATGAAAAACTATTATATATCAGTATTAGATGATAGGCCTGTGCTTTATTATCAAGTTCTTATTATCTACCTACAGACTAGACTAAATCCTAAATTCTTCCAACTTCCTCCTAGGCAACTTTCTTCCATGGAATTATTAAAAACAGGAACTGCTGTGTTTTAAAGCCCTGTAGGCTTAAGTTAGTTTTAAAGAACAAGTCTTATGTGTAATGTATAAGCCACACAGAAAGTGTGAGGCTGTTCCATAACCAGAGACATTCAGACTGCAAACCAGCATAAGAAGTTGATAAATTCATGATGCAGGCAGCTTTTCTCAAGACATAGAATAAGATTCCATACCAAAATAACACTCTTACCTCTTGTAATGTTACCTTTTTCACTTGACAGAATAATGGTGTATTAAAATTTTGTAATCTGTAGCTTCTGTTGGTAACTTGACAGAAACTGACCTAAGAGAGCCTCTACTTCACAGGTCACATGAAGAACATCTTGCCAAAGGATATCAGAATCTGATCCAAGAGACCCTCTACGCCAGGTCGGAGTACCTCCCTCAGTATGCACATAATTTACTATGGTGTGCATATTCTCATGGTAATGTCCCATTCCAGAACAAACATTACTTTCTTTTAGAGAACCTCAACCTGTTTGTTATTTAGGCTGATTATAAATTTATACTTTAGGGCTATTCCTATGTCTACTGGATAAAGACTATATAATCTCCCCTAGAAACCTAGAGTGGAAACATTTTAAGGAAAGCAAATGTAAGAAAAATTAGCTGCCACTCCAGGAGGAATTCTCTAGGTTAAATCTAACTTGTGCTACAGCAAATGAATTTTCAGCTACTTGCTCAACTCTATCTTCCTGATGAAAGCATGTTCCTTCCTGGTTTGCCCAACACCCTTCACCCAACGCATCAACTTTGTTCATGAACCTTTGATTCCTCTTGTTCTCTAGATTCTCCTTTTAGTGTCTGCTTGTTCTTCAAAAATCAACGTTAGTACCGTCAAACTATTTTGAGTATAGCTCATCACTTTTGGATTCTGTTTTCAGGGGCTGTATTCTTTATTTCCTTTCATTTTATCTCTACAATATTCCTCCCTATAGCTGATACTTGATTAGCTTACAGTCACAAATGCCACAGATACTTTTTTTTTAGATGGAGTCTCGCACTGTTGCCCAGGCTGGAGCACTGTGGTGCGATCTCAGCTCACTGCAACCTCCACCTCCCAGGTTCAAGTGATTCTCCTGACTCAGCCTCCCAAGTAGCTGGGACTACAGACGTGCATCACTAAGCCCAGCTAATTTTTGTAGTTTTTTAGTAGAGATGGGGTTTCACCATGTTGGCCCAAATGGTCTCGATCTCATGATCCACCCACCTTGGCCTCCCAAAGGGCTGGGATTACAGGTGTAAGCCACCGCGCCCGGTCAGGACTTCGTATTTATATTTGTGCAGATACAAGGAAGACTGAGTCAAATGTTCTTTGCCTTAGTTTAGTAATCCTTTTATAGTTACCTAAAGGCATCATTAACAATGTTCTAAAACAAGCTGACATTAACTGTTATAAAACCAATGCCCTGTAAAGTGAAGCACAATTAGTGCTTCATGTGTATAAGACAAATACTGTATATTGAAATACCGAACAAATTTGCTCTAGCTTTACAGTGTAAATGCTAAGCTATTCTTTGGCATTTAATTGTGCCACATGTATGGAACAAAGAAACAGATGTAGAAACACAGAATCAATCTTAACTCTACAAAAAAGGATAGTCCACTGGAACTTCTACCAAGGAGAACCATCCCATGCCATTTCCCTGTACCATGACCCATTCGTTGCTTTATATGAAAACACTGTCCAGAGGAAACCTTGTCATTTTCCAACTTAGATCCAGTGGTTGAAGCTTGCAAATTAACTGACAATGGATTGAAAGAGGAGACGCAGAGCGTGGTGGCTCATACCTGTAATTCCAGCACTTTGGAAGGCCAAGGTGGAAGAATTGCTTGAACCCAGGAGTTTGAGACCAGCACGGGAAAAATAGTAAGACCCTGTCTCTACAAAAAAATTAAAAAAACAATATTAGCTGGGCATGGTGGTGTGTGCCTGTAGTCCCAGCTACTCAGGGACTGAAGTAGGAGGATCGCTTAAGCCTGGGAGGTTGGGAGATCAAGGCTACAGGAAGCTGTGATTGTGTCACTGCACTCTGGCCTGGGCCACAGAGTGGAACACTGTCTCCAAAAAGAAAAAGGAAAGAATAGTAAAAAAAGAAAAATAAATAAAAGGAGAAAAGACAAGGTTTATTTATACAGTACTCAGTGATGAATAACTCACTCGATAGCCAGAGATAAAGGATTTATATTCCAAATTTGACAAAATGTGGAGGCAGGGAAGGAAGGGCTTCCATGAGAAGACATGGAGGGTTCTACTGTGCTTTTGATACTAAGGAAAATGCAAGTCTGTCTCCATGGCAGTTGAATTTTCAGAAAACTCCCTTGGAGGGGAGTATGCAGCAGCTACATTTTCTGGGAGTTCTGCTTTAGCCAAATAAAAGAAGTTCAGATATGATTTCTTTCTGCATCTTACTTAGCTCAAATGTTTTCCCTTGAAAATTATTTTTATACTGACTCCGGAGGTCCAAGTGGGTCCCACAAAACTATTACTCCATTTTCAAATGCGCGTAACTGAAAGAGCAGGGAACGGTGGGTAATGAACATTCATTGACCTTCATGAGTTTATACATTATAAACACAGATTTATCCTCAGGGTTTGACTGATAACCCTGTTTAAACCACATTGTGAGATGGGAGTGGGGGTAGAGGAATCTCACGGCACTAGCAAGAATGGAAAAGGAATGTCATTTCACCAACAATGCTACAAAAACTCACAATGTATGAGGGTGGGAGTCACATTTCATATTTATCCCTCCATAAATTTGATGGATATACACATGATATGCCATCTATCCAGTCTGAATTCTATCACTCTTTGGCTTTCTCCTTCAAGGTCATTTTAATTTGATATAAACTATTTGGAAGTTGGAGAAGCACACAATTGTTCTACATATCTCCCAATAAAAGAAAAATATAATTTAATATTTTACAAATTAATGAATTACTAAATTATTCTCATTAACTTTTAGATGGGATTCTCAGAAAAAAAAATGACTTTCCTGAGTAAAATGTTTTTAAATTTCCTTGTTGAAAAAAATTTGTAAATGAATTGTATCCTTTGATGTTTATATTTAAATAAAAGCAAATGATTACTAGTTTCTGGATTTTTAAAGAAACAATTTGAATCTACAGTGCACATAAGTATGACCCTAACTGCGTGGTCTCCAGTATTCTTGTGGTGCCACTTTTGTCACATGTGAAAAAACACTTTGCCTGGCTCAAAAATCATAGCTCATTTATTAAAAATCTCTATTGAAACCACACCCATAAAAAGTATTAATAGCCATCCCATGGCTCTTGAGCATGCCTCCAGGGTAGTTTTAATGATTTATAATGCCCTGAGAGATTGAGGTCTATATATGAAATCTTAATTCCTGCTCTGAGCCGTACAGATTTTATCCAAGAACTAATAGTGTTACTATAAACATACCCTAAAGGGTCAGACTTGCTAATGCACATTTAATTCTTTCCATGGAAGACCATCTCCCTTGAGAAAACTGTCTAATCATAAAAGTAACAAAGATTTGCAGCAAGAGTCTGACACTGAATATAGAATAAGTGAAGAAGGAGATAGCAGGGTTTTGATCACAGCCCTTAACAAAATCCCTTTACCGCTGGGATTTTTGG
Source organism: Plecturocebus donacophilus (assembly GCA_004027715.1). NCBI lineage: Eukaryota > Metazoa > Chordata > Mammalia > Primates > Pitheciidae > Plecturocebus > Plecturocebus donacophilus. The sequence continues at coordinate 15,720 of PVKP010000593.1, read as the reverse complement.
TTAACTAAAGCGCATCACTTCTAATCAGGAGAAATGCAGAAGACCCTGAGGTCCAAATAGGAGAAAGTTATGTGGCCAACATGGTAAACACATTTCTAAAAAGAGAAATGTCATTACTTATGGAATGAACTAGTAAGATGTTACTGCTCACCAAAATTCCAGAGTCTTAGAAAGAAACCATCATTATTGTTTATATTCTCGGAGGGTACCCTCTCTTTACCTGTAGGCTTCATGTAAAAGGAAATATAAGCTACTTTAGCAGCATAATTCAACAGCTCTACATGGTATCCTTTTTATTGCAGGGAAACAGCATTTCTCAGGAGTTTTGTAACATGGTCTCTAAGATATCTGCTGGTTTATTAGGACAGTAACAAATAGTTATTCTGAATACAAATCTCACTAGAGTATCAAAGCTTATTGGAAATTATGATAAGTAAGCAATGCTAATGTTTTTGACTTTTTTTTTTTTTTGAAATAGCGTCTCACTATATTGTCCAGTCTGGAGTGCAGTGGTGTGATCTCGGCTCACTGCAACCTCCACTTCCCAGGTTCAAGAGATTCTCCTGCCTCAGCCTCCTAAGTAGCTGGGATTAGTTGTGTGCCGCCATGCCCAGCTAATTTTTTTATATTTTTAGTAGAGATGGGGTTTCGACATGTTGGCCAGGTTGGTCTCAAACTCTTGGCCTCAAGTGATCCAGTCACCTTGGCCTCCCAAAGTGCTGGGATTACAGACTGGAGCCACTGCACCCAGCAAATGCTAATTTGTTGTTGACAGGTAATATTGTTTAAAAGTTTTGCCTTAAGAGTGGGCACTAAGTTAGACTCAGCATTAGCAATTGTCAGTTTTCAGTGTATTTTCTTTCCTATCTGTAGATATTGATGAAGGATTAAAATTGTTTCACATAGTGATGCTTATTCTTTTCAGAGAGATAGCATTGCCATAATCACAAGCTTGGATTTACATGAATGAAGCGACTCTCTGTCCAAACTTGCGTAAGTGAAATTACCTTGGTGTGTCTCTTATTCCTCCTCCTTTTCCTAAAATGGCTGGAACCTTCTTTCTTGGAAACTTCATTCACATTTGAAAGGAAATTCCATGGAAAATATGTTAGTTATCCCAACTTCTACTCCTACTGAGCTCTGAATCACTTAATACACAATTCAGGTAACCGATATATTCTTGACCACCAATATGATAGCTGGTTGTATAATGAAAATCTTTCAAAATAAGTATTTAAAGCAAAGCATAAACTGTTCTATCTGAAAATAAATTTTAGCTGGGCATGGTATTTCGTGTCTGTAGTCCCAGCATTTTGGGAAGCCAAGGCAGGAGGATTGCTTGAGTCTAGGAGTTCAAGACCAGCCTGAGAATACAAAACGTTTAAAAATTAGCTAGTTGTGGTGGTGCACATCTGTAGTCCCAGCCGCCTGAGAGGCTAAGGTGGGAGGATTGCCTGAGTCCGGGAAGTCAAAGCTGCAGTAAGTAATGGCTGCACTACTGCACTCTAGCTTGGGCAAGACCGCATGACACTGTCTCAGAAAAGGAAGGAAGGAAGGAGGGAGGGAGGTAGGGGAGAAAGAAAGAGAGAGAAAGGACAAAGGCAGGAGGGAAGGTGAGCAGGAAGGAAGGAGAGAGAAAGAAGAAAAAGAAAAGAGAGAAAAAAGAAAAAAACTGTTTTATCAAAGAGTACTTCTGGCATGTGAGGAGCTTGTTCTTGTTGAGGTTAGCAAGTTCAATAAACAGTCCTGTTCTTTAGCAGGCCCTTATTACTCATTTCTTTAACATTTATCTCTCCGAAGTAGTTAATTATTTCATCAAACAATTAATTTATTTAGTAAATTACTTTAAACAATTACAGCAATTGCTTAATACTAACTAAAATTTTATATGGATATCTTCAGAATCCTCTCTTACTAGAAACAAAATTAGGGTTTTTTTTGGAAACCTGTCTTCCCTCTATAGCTGTAGAGGTTATCATTGGGGCCATTGAAGTGTATACCTCTGAAACACAGTACATCCACAACCCAACTACAGTCACTTTCAACCTGACAAGTGCATAGGAGACCAAAGGACAAACTCACGGCCAATTATATCTAAGACGTGTTCTTCTGCCCACTACTTACTAGGTCTGTGGTATCTCAGACCCAGCAGGGGAGCTTACCTAAGTGATGGCTTCAGGGATTTTATAGCATTTATTCATTTAGTCATGGCTTGCAGTTGGTAGATATTCTTCTAACTATTTTAAATTAGGATATGCTAGTTTCTTCTGCATCATCGCAGCTGATTACTTTTGCACAGGAAAAGATTCACCTTGAGTCCCAATAGATCAGCCAATAATCCAACAACCAGGTAATCCCCAGTTCTCTGAGGTGCAACACAAATTTTAATTCACAAATTCTATTTGGTTTAGGAGAACTGAAACAGCTTGGTGTGTTTATGCTCCAGAGTTCACTTTGTTTCTGTCAAAGATTATGCATTTTTAAATGTTATGATAAAAAATACATAAGCATATAATTCTGAACTTTCCTGCCACTGAGTGCATTGTAAGTTTGTTTTTAATAGCTATTACACTGAGTGTAGTTATAATACTAAAGAATTATCCTATTGAAAATTGCCTAATGATCTGTTCTCTTTGATAGAGGAGTTACCCCAAAGTAGACATTTATATTTTAATTATTTATATAACTAATATTAAAAACTAATACCAATTGAAAAGAATAAGATAAATTCGAGCTTTATCTGATGCAAAAAAGAGAAAATTGAGATTTTGATATATAATAATTGCACATATTTATGGAACACATGTAATATTTTGATACATGCATACAATGTGTAATTAAAAAAAATCAGTGTTGTGAGAGAAACTTCAAACTGTAATGTCTTCCTCAAACTGGAAGGGAACCAAGAGAACAAAGTATGACTAAAACAAGTCCAGTTGGACAAGCAGATGAGTTTATTAGGGCTTACATACAGGGAACTCCTGGACAGCAACAGAACACTGGAGATCTGCCCTACCTCTTGTCTCTAAACTGCTTTTAAGGCAACTTTTTGGCTCTTTTGCTGCTGTACTTGAGCAATAAGACTATTTTTCTTGGTACGTCCTCAGGTACTCTCTGGGATGTTTGGGTTCTCAGAAGACACCGGCTCCCTGGCTGGGAACCATGGCCTTGGCTTACTGCCCAGTTGTCAAGGGTTCAAGCAGCAGACATACACCATGAAGTAACCTGGCAGGGGACCTGTCATGATAAATCTGGGAAATTTAATATATCCATCGCCTCAAACATTTTTTTCCTAGATTTTATATTATTCACGGTCTGATGGGCAGCACTGACAGATACATATGAGTATAAAGTAAGTGCTCACTGAATTCCTCTTGAGTGATAAGCTAGGATACGAAGTATCAAAAAGAAAGAGTGAGGATGGGCATTGGACAGAGACATCAGGGAAGTCTCAGTGGCTTTTGCTGGGTAAAAGAACAGGATATTTTTATTTTCATTCTAAACAATGCCTGACTGTTGCCCCCTATATCAATGAATCACTTCCTTGATAGCCCCTCAAACGTGACTTCTTTGAAGTTGAAGGTCATTGACGAGGGCTCCTTAGAAGTGCACTAAGGCTACTAAAACTTGTATCTGTGCTTTGTGCCTGGGTATTGGTACATGTGTCAACTGAGGATTTTAAAAATTGTTTAAATTTCTTCCTTTATCTGATTAATAAAACAATGCATACATGTACTTCATGCATATATAACATACATTCTTACACTTCTCTTTACTTTTTATACATTTTATATTTTTTATTTCAGTAGGTTTTGGGAAACAGGTGGTGTTTAGTTACATGAATAAGTTCTTTAGTGGTGATTAATGAGATTTTGGTGCACTCATCACCTGAGCAGTGTACACTGTCCCTAAGGCGTAGTCTTTTGTCCCTCACCAACCCCCATTCCTTCCCCTGAGTGCCCAAAGTCCAATGTTTTATTCTTATGTCTTTGAGTCCTTGTAGCCTAGCTCCCACTTATGAATGAGAACATACAATGTTTGATTTTTCATTCCTGAGATACTTCACTTAGAATAATAGTGCCCATATCCATTCAAGTTGCTGCAAATGCTATTATTTCATTCCTTTTTACGGCTGAGTAGTAGTCCATGTGTATACATACATTTTCTTTGTCCACGCATTGATTGATGGGCATTTGGGCTGGTTCCATATTTTTGCAATTGTAAATGTACTGCTGTAAACATGCATGTGCAAATATCTTTTTTGTATAATGACTTCTTTTCCTCTGAATAGACACCTGGTAGTGGTATTGCTGGATCAAACAGTAGATCTAATTTTAGTTCTTTAAGGAATCTCCAGTGTTTTCCATAGTGATTGTACTAGTTTACATTCTCATCAACAGTGTAAAAGTATTCTCTTTTCACCATATCCCTGGCAATATCTATTATTTTTTTATTTTTTTGATACAGCCATTCTTCGAGTGAGGTGATATCACATTGTGGTTTTGATTTGCATTTCCCTGATAATTACTGATGTTAAGCATGTTTTCTATTTGCTTTTTGGCCATTTGTATATCTTCTTTTGAGAACTGTGTATTTATATCTTTAGCCCACTTTTTGATGGGATTGTTTATTTCTTGCTGATTTGAGTTATTCAAAGATTCTGGATATTAGTCCTTTGTCACATGTATACATTGCAAAGATTTTCTCACACTCTATGAGTTGTCTGTTAACTCTGCTGATTATTTCTTTTGCTGTGCACAAGCTTTCAAGTTTAATTAAGTTCCATCTACTCATCTTTGATTTGTTGCATTTGCTTTTGGGTTCTTAGTCATAAGGTCTTTGCCTAAGTCAATGTCTGGAAGGGTTTTTTCCAACGTTATCTTCTAGAATCATTATGGTTTCAAGTCTTAAAGTCTTTGATCCATCTTGAGTTGATTCTTGTATAAGGTGAAGTTAAGGATCCAGTTTCATTCTTCTACATGTGGCTTGCCAATTATCCCAGTACCATGTGTTGAATAGGGTGTCCTTTCCCCACTTTGTGCTTTTGTTTAATTTGTTGAAGATTAGTTGGCTGTAAGTATTTGTCTTTATTTCTTGATGCTCTATTCTGTTCCATTTGTCTATGTGCCAATTTTTATACCAGTACCATTCCGTTTTGGTAACTATACCCTTCTAACATAGTTTAAAGATGGGTAACGTGAGGCCTCCAGATTTGTTTGTTTTGCTTAGTCTTACTTTGGCTACGTGGGCTTTTTTTTGATGCCCTATGAATTTTAGGATTGCTTTTTCAAGTTCTCTGAAGAATGATGGTGGTATTTTGATAAGAACTGTAATACATTTGTTTGATTGCTTTTGGTTGTATGGTCATTTTCACAGTATTGATTCTACCCATTCATGAATATGAGATGTATTTCCATTTGTTTGTGTTGTCTATGATTACTTTCAGCAGTGTTTTGTAGTTTTTCTTGTAGATGTTTTTCACCTCCTTGGTTCGGCATATTCCTAAGTATTTTAATTTTTTGCAGCTGTTGTGAGAGGGGTTGAGTTTTTGATTTGATTCTCAGCTTGGTTGCTGTTGGTGTATAGTAGAGCTACTAATTAGCATACATTAATTTTGTATCCTGAGACTTTACTGAATTCATTTACCAGTTCCAGGCTTTTTGATTGAGTTTTTAGGGTTTTCTAGGTATACAATCATGTCATCAGCAAACAGCGACTTTTGATTTCCTCTTTACTGATTTAGATACCCTTTATTTCTTTCTTTTATCTGATTGCTCTCATGAGGACTTCCATTACTTTGTTGAACAGAACTGCTAAAAGTGGGCATCTTTGTCTTGTTTCAGTTCTCAGGAGAAATGCTTTAGACTTTTCACTGTTCAGTTCAATGTTGGCTGTGGGTTTGTTGTAGAAGGGTTTTGCTACCTTAAGGTATGCCCCTTGTATGACGATTTTGCTGACGGTTTCATCATAAAGTGATGCTGGATTTTTGTCAAATGCTTTTTCTGAGTCTATTGAGATGGTCATGAGGTTTTTGTTTTAAATTATATTTATGTAGTATATCACATTCATTGACTTATGTCTGTTAAAGCATCCCCACATAACTAGTATGAAATCCACTTGATCATGATAAATTGCATTTTTGATAAGCTGTTGGACTTTGTTCACTAGCATTTTGTTGAGGATTTTGGCATCTATGTTCATCAGGGATATTGGTCTATAGTTTGTTTTGTGGCTGTTACTGTTATGTCTTTCCCTGGTTTTGGCATTAGGGTGATACTGGCTTCACAGAATGATTTAGGGAGGATTCCCTCCTTCTGTATCTTTTGGAATAGTGTCAATAGGATTGGTACCAATTCTTCTTTGAACATCTAATTAGAATTCATGTGTGAATCTCTCTGATCCTGGAGAGTTTTTATTGTCAATTTGTTTATTACCATTTCAATCTCACTGCTTGTTATTAGTCTGTTCAGAGACTGTACATCTTCCTGGTTTAATCTAGGAGGGTTGTATGTTGCCAAAAATTTATCCATCTCCTCTAGGTTTTCTAGTTTATGTGCATAAAGTTGTTCATAGTAGCTTTGAATAATAATTTGTTTTCCTGTGATATCAGTTATATTATCTCTCATTTAGTTTCTAATTGAGCTTATTTGAATCTTCTTTTCTTGGTTAATCTCGCTAATGGTCTATCAATTTTATTTATCTTTTCAAAGAACCAGATTTTCATTTTATTTGTCTTTTGTATTGTTTCCTTTTTGTTTGTTTCATTTAGTTCTGCTCTGATCTTTGTTATTTCTTTTCTTCTGCTGGGATTGGGTTTGGATTGTTCTTGTTTCTCCAGTTCCATGAGGTGTGACCTTAGATTGTCCATTTTTACTCTTTCAGACTTTTTGATGTAGGCATTTAATGCTACGAATGTTCCTCTTAGAACTGCTTTTGCTGTATCCCAGTGGTTTTGATAGGTTGTGTCACTATTATCATTGAGTTCAAAGAATTTTAAATTTCCATCTTGATTTCACTGTTGACCCAATAATCATTCATGAGTAGGTCATTTAATTTCTATGTATTTGCATGGTTTTGGGGATTTCTTTTGGAGTTGATTTCCAATTTTATTTCACTGTGATCTGAGAGAGTACTTGACATAATTTCTATTTTCTTAAATTAACTGAGACTTGTTTTGTGGGCTATCATATGGTCTATCTCGGAGAATGTTCCGTGTGGTGATGAATAGAATACATATTCTGTAGTTGTTGGGTAGCATAGTCTATAAATATAAATATCTGTTGAGTCCATTTGTTGTAAGGTATAGTTTAAGTCCATTGTTTCTTTGTTGACTTTCTGTCTTGATGATGTGTCTAGTACTGTCAATGGAATACTAAAGTCCCCCACTGTTATTTTGATGCCATCTATCTCATTTTTTAGGTCTAGTAGAAACTGTTTTATAAATTTGGGAGTTCCAGTGTTAGGTGAATATATATTGAGGATTGTGGTATTTTCCTGTTGGACTAGTCCTTTTATCATCATATAATGTTCCTCTTTGTCTTTTTTAACTGCTGTTGCTTTAAAGTTTGTTTTGTCTGACATAATAGTGACTCCTGCTCACTTTTGGTGTTTATTTACATGGAATATCTTTTTCCACCCCTTTACCTTAAGTTTATGTGAGGCCTTATGTGTTTGGTGAGTCTCCTGAAGACAGCAGAAACTTGGTTGGTGAATCTTTATCCATTCTGCCATTCTGTATCTTTTCAGTGGAGCATTTAGGCCATTTACATTCAATGTTAGCTTTGAGATGTAAGATACTATTCTATTCATCATGCTATTTGTTGCCTGAATACCTTTTTTATTTCCTTGTGTTAATGTTATATAGGTCCTCTGATATTTATGATTTAAGGAGGACTTAGGTGTATTTCCAGAATTGTTTTCAAGATTTAGGACTGCTTTTAACAGTTCTTGTAGTGCTAGCTTGTAGTGGTGAATTCTCTCAGCATTTGTTTGTCTGAAAAAGACTGTATCTTTCCTTCATTCAAGAAGCTTAATTTTGCTGGATACAAAATTCTTGGCTGATAATTCTTTTGTTTAAGGAGGCTAAAGATAGGACCCCAATCCCTTCTAGCTTATAGGGTTTCTAATGAGAAATCTGCTGTTACTCTGATAGGTTTTCCTTTATAGGTTACCTGATGCTTTTGACTCATAGCTCTTAAGATTCTTTCCTTCATCTTGACTTTAGAAACCTGACGACCGTGTGCCACGGTGATGATCTTTTTGAGATGCATTTCCCAGGCATTCTTTGAGTTTCTTGTACTTGGATGACTAGACTCTGACCAGGCTGAGATCTGGTCAGGCTGAGATTCCTCTATTATTCCCTCAAATGTTTTTCAGACTTTTAGATCTCCCTTCTCCTTCAAGAACACCAATTATTTTTAAGTTTGGATATTTAACATATTCCCAAACTTCTTGGAGGCTTTATTCTTTTTAAGTTCTTTTTTCTTTGTCTTTGATGGATTGGGGTAATTCAAAAGCTTTGTTTTCAAGCTCTGAAGTTTTTCCTTCTGCTTGCTTGATTCTATTGCTGAGACTTTCCAGTGCATTTTGCATTTCTGTATGTGTGTCCTTGATTTCCAGAAATTGTGATGGTTTCTTATTTATGCTATCTATTTCACTGAAAAATTTTTCTTTCATATCTCATATCTATTTCTTTAAGTTGGACTTCAACTTTCTCCAGTGCCTCCTTGATTAGCTTAATAATCAAACTTCTGATTTTTTTTTTCTGGCAATTCAGAGATTTCCTCTTGGTTTGGATCCATTGCTGGCCAGCTAGTATGATTTGGCAGTGGTAAAAAAAAAATCATTGTTTTGTCATATTGCCAGAATTGTTTTTCCCATCCCTTCTTATTTGGGTAGATTATGTCAGAGGGAAGATCTGGGATTCAAGGGCTGCTGTTCAGTTTCTTTAGTCCCATGAGATGCTCCCTTGATGTGGTGCTCTCACCCATACCCTAGGAATGGGGCTTCCTGTGAGCAGAACTGCAGTGATTATTTCTGCTCTTCTGGGTCTAGCCATCCAGAAGAGCTACCCTGCTCTGGGTTGGTACTGGAGAGTGTCTACAGAGAGTCCTGTGGTGTGATCCGTCTTCAGGTCTTGCAGCCATGTATACCCGCACCTGCTCCAGTGGAGGCAACAGGGGAGTGAAGTGGACTCTGTAAGGGTCCTTGGTTGTGTTTTTGTTTAGTGCACTACTTCTGTGTTGGTTGGCCCCCAGCCAGGAGGTGGCGCTTTCAATAGCGCATCAGCTGCAGTCCTATAGGGAGGATGCAAACTTGCCCCAGGAACACCTGGTTAAGTATTCAGGTTTCTCAGGTGGTAGACAGGGCTATAGAGCTCCCAAGAGATTGTGACCTTTGTTTTTGGATACCAGGGTGAGCAGAGAAAGACCACCAGACGGAGGCAGGAATAGGTGTATCTGAACTCAGCCTCTCCTTGGGTGGGGCTTGCTGTAGCTGCTGTCAGGGATGGGGATGTGGTTCTCAGCCTGAGGGAATTGTTTCCAGGGGGATTATGGCTGCCTCTGCTGAGTCATACAGGTTGCCAGGGAAGTGAGGGCAAGCCAGCAGTCAGAGGCCTCACCCTGCTTCCACATAGCCCACAGTCCTAAAGGCCAGTCTCACTCCCACTGTACTCCTCCAACAGCATGGAGTCTATTTTCAAGCAGCTGGTGACCAGGGCTGAGAACTTGCCCCAGACCACCAGCTTCCCCATTGAGAAAGCAAGCAGATTCACAGTTTATTTCAGTATCTCAGGGAGCCTGCAGCAGTGATCTAGTTTCTTCAAAGAGTCTATGATTCTCTCATCTTTCCTGATATGTTCCTGCAGTAGTTCTTGGAGCAAAGTTCATGATGTGAGTCTCTACACACTCCTGTCTACCCGAGCAGAAGCTCCAAGCTAGTCCTGCCTCCTATCCACCATTTTAATACCTCAAACATTTATCATTTCTTTGTCTTAAGAACATTCTAAATCTTCTCATCTAGTGACTTCTTGATTGGCATGTTGATTTGGGCAATTCCCCATTTAACTCAATTTTTTCATGGAGAGAGCAAAGTTGATTCACAGGAATCAGCTGTTGAATACTTCTTAAGAATTTACCCAATAACTTGGGAGGTAGTTAATTAAATCACTGTTCTTCAGGATCTATACTCATATTTGCAGGCAAAGAAGCCCTGTGTGAGTCACTGACTGGTCTTTGGTCTCTTATGCTGCAACTCTTATTCTCTATAGAATGGCACACAGTTGTTGGCTATGAATTCAAAGTAAAGAAAGCAAGGTCTCTCTTTTAGAGGGGAGGGAACTTCGGAAGCATTTTTTTTTTTAATCTCTTCTCTAATTCTAAGGCTTCTTAGTTTATGTTTCCAAAGATGGAGAAGATATTGAGTGAAGGAAAAAATACTTATTGTAAAATAATAATTTGGGGCCTAAATGAGAAACAATATGCTTGTGCTAATTTTGTGGTCATTGTTGCTAAAAACACCCCATTTGTCCAGAGCAATCTTCCAGGGGCACAGCTAAGTATCATAGCATAAAATAAAAATCAAGAAGTTTGACTAGAAAGAAATGCTGATAGATATTCATGTACAATAAGAGAGTTTTCACTTTAGAGATGAGCAGACAAGACTGTAAAATAAGTAATTGTGTGTCTGTTATTTAAGTTTGAATTCCAACTGCCAAGGAGCTATCATTAATTCTTTTCCAAGCAAACATATCTTTTCTTCTTTTCAGAAGACTCTTTGTTTAATATCTCTGGAATTTTTGTTTCATTTTTTAGAGTCTTCTACCTCAGTTGCTAATGGACAAGGTTTCCCTTTGTCTTTGGCTAGATATTTCCTTCTTAAAGTCAAAGAGAAACAATGGTGCCTTTATCTATTTCTACTGGAAATGAATTGGGCCTGGTTATCTGAAATCCATGCCTATGACCAAGCAGTGAAAGGCAATGTGATCACAGCAAAGAGCTGAATGAAACACAGGAAGAATAATGCAGAATTAGAAAATTTTTAAAGTTATTAGCAACTTACATAAAAATAGGTGAAACTGACTTTACAAAGTTATGATAGTAAGAGAAATATGACATAGTTTACTCTCTTTTGCTTCTGATCTGCAAGCTGTCCTTGGTCATACCTAGGAATAGATCAATCTAATTTTGGGAAGAATTTAGTTATAGTTTAACTTGAAAGCAAGGATGATAATAGTTTCTACCTAAAACAAATCCTCTCCTTGCTCAGGGACTGAAAATCACCTTTGTAAGACTAATGAAAGGCCACGAGAATAAAATTATGACAGATGTTGAACTCTGCTAAAATGTAGGTGTAGTTTCTATAATTCCTTACTGCTCAGGACACAGGAGTCAAGTGGCCAGAGGTCACAAAATAGGTGTGTTTCTGTAACTCTTTACTGCTCAGGAGTCATGTGGCCGGCAGTCACAAGATTTGCAACTTTTCCAGTTTCTCCTATGTATAATGTCACTATTGTAGAATTTAAGATTGGTTTTTCAGATGTTTCTCAGACCTACCCCTTTGAGACTTGTGACTCATGACTCAGCTGGTCCTGTGGCCCCACCCAGAGGCAAACTCAGTGCATGAGGACCATTTTCTACAACCTATGATTTAATTTCCCAACCAATCAGCAGCACCCATTCCCTAGCCTCCTGACCACCAAAAATTGTCCACAAAAACTCTAACCTCCAAGCCTTCAGGGAGACCAGTTTTGAGTGATAACTCCAGTCCTCCTGCATGGCCCAGCCTCATGACAATAAAACTTTTACTACTGCAATGTCATGGTCTCAGTGAACTGGTTTTATCTATGCAGTGGGCAGGAATAACATGTTGGGTGATTGATTACATAGATATTAAGGAGAGAGAACAACTGGGTTGAAATTGCTTAGTAATCATCCATTCAGTCCTTCATTATTTATTTTCAAAAATATGTGGCATGTTAATATATAAAATTCTGTTAAAAGTTTAATGAAAAAGTCATAAAATATGATTTCTCTCTCTCTCTCTCTCTCTCTCTCTGTGTGTGTGTGTGTATACAAATATACATATGTAGTAGATAGGGGACAGGAAGAAAGATTCTAGGCAAGAAAGGAGGGGAGTTGCAAGCAAACTTGAAAGTTGTATTTTGATATCTCCAGAAATTAGAACAATCAAGCTTGGTACAGTGGTTCACACCTGTAATCCCAGCACTTTGGGAGGCTGAGATACAAGGATCTCTTGATCCAGGAGTTTAAGATCAACCTGAGCAGCATAGCAAGACCTCATTTCTAAAACAGAAGCATATATATATTAGCTGCAGATGATGGTGCACACCTGTGATCCCAGTTACTTAGGAGGCTGAAGTGGGAGAACTGCTTGAGCCCAGTCGGTCAGGGCTGCAGTGAGCTGTGATTGTGCCACTGCACTCCAGCCTGGTCAACAGAGTGACAGCATGTCTCAAAAAGTAATAATAATGATAACAAAGTAAAAATCATTATATTGGATATAATATTTATCCAATATAATTATTTAATTAATTGCTTAATTATTTAAAAACTATTCAATTAAAACTGTTACAGGCTGTAGGAATTAAAATTATAGATATTTCCTCATAGATCAAATTTATAAAAATGATATTTGACAGATTTGATAATATAAATAGGACTGACTAGTTTAGCAAATAAAAATATAGGACACCAGTTAAGTTTGAATTTCAGAAAAAAAAAATAATAATTTTTGTATAAGTATATCCCAAATATTGCATGTGACATACTGAAAAGACTGCGAGGCAGTTGTCTTTGCTTAAAACAAGAACTAAGTTTGACTCTTGGCAGCTGAAATTTATATTTCTACAGTAGACACACAATTACTTATCCTGTCTGCTCATTTTTTTAAAAATAAAAACTCCCCTATTTTATACAAATAGTTTTTAGCATGGAACATACTTATATATTAAAATTATTTGTTATTCATCTAAAATTCAAATTTCACTGGCATCCTGGATTTTTGTCTTAGCAACATTAGAAAATGCTACAATTACTTTAAATATCAGGAACATTTAACATTTTTTAAAAACAACCAATCCAAATGTTATGTAGTTTGAAGTATTTAACACTCAAAAAAAGAAGTGTTATCCTAGGAGAGGTTTCTTAAATGTCGTTATGATCAGTGCTTGATAGAAGCCTTTCTCAATATATCTGAATTTTATTCCTTTTCCAGCCCAGAGGACCTAATCTCACTTTTGCAAATGTATTTTTTTTAACCTTCAAATTTGCAGATCTAGGAGAGGAAAAAAGTTCTTAATATCCTTGGAATATCTGTGTTTCTCTCTCCACATTGTTTCACATCATCCTAATATGTCCTTGCCTAAGACAGTCACCTCAGTCTATCTTTGGTCACTTTCTGTCTGCCTAGTTGGGCATAGTTCTCTGGGTTGTTTCAGGGTGGGACCAGAGTCTACGACCAATCCTGAAGACTATTAGTTGTACTCCATGAATTCTTCAGATCAACAGTGACAGGAACCCTGGCTGAAATATTTATAAAAGAGTTTAAATTTCCCTGATTCTGGGTAATGTGGCTATAAATTTCTTTGTATTTTAGGATCACAATCATGCAGCCCACTACACATTTCTAAGGCTTTTTTTTTTTTTTTTTTTAAAGTAGTTTTAGTTTCACAGCAAGGGTGAGTGGAAGGTATAGGGATATCCCCAATATATAGTCTTTTATTAGTTGTCATCTCATGACTCCATATCTTTAGCCATTTTCCATAACTTTACACACACCATAGATGTTACCTTAGTACTTTCCAGAGCAGCCTATGTACAGATTGGTAAAATTCCTCTCACTTTTTCTGGATGTACTATATCCTTGATTCATTAACACTGAAGTCTTGGCAGACAGAACTATCTCAGTGTAGGTATACAGTCACCTAATAATAACATATGTTTATTACTGATAGCTATTGTACTTAGTGTACTATGTACCAAACATTCTAAGTATTTTAAATGTATTAAGTCACTTGTACATAAAGTATGTATTATCATCTTACCTTTGCAGAAGAGGAAACTAAGGAACAAAGTTAAACAGCTAGTTATTGTGGATTTGTCCATTTCTCTTTGTATGTTAGTCAACGTTTGCTTCGTATCTTTTCCAGCTATATTTAAGGAGCATACATGTTCAGAACTATTATGATCACTTATGGATATCCATGTGCAAAAGAATGAAACTTGACCACTATCTCTTATTTTATATAAAAATTAAATAAAAATGTATTAAAGACTTAAATGTAAGACCTCAAACTATGAAATTACTAAAAGAAAACACTGGGGAAACTCCAGGACACTGGATTGGATAAAGACTTCCTGAGCACTATAAGCCACAGGCACAGGCAACCAAAGAAAAAATGGACAAATGGGATCACATCAAGTTGAAAACATTCTGCACAGCAGTGGAAACAATCAACAAAATGAAGAGAACCCACAGAATGGAAGAAACTATTTGCAAATTACTAACTGTCAAAGGATGAATAACCAGAATATATAAGGAGCTCAAACTACTCTATAGAAAAAACTTAATAATTCAATTAAAAATGGGCAAAGGTCTGAATAGATATTTCTCAAAAGAAGACATACAAACAGCAAACACGTATATGAAAAGATGCTCAACGTAATGGATCGTCAGAGAAATACAAATCAAAACTACAAGAAGGAATCATCTCAACCTAGTTAAAATGACTTATATTCAAAAGTAAAGCAATAACAAAGCCTGATGAGGATGTGGGGTAAATGGAACCCTTACAATATTGGTGGGAATATGAATTAGTAAAACCATTATGGAGAACAGTTTGGATGTTCCACAAAAAATAAAACAACAGAACTACCATGCTACCTAGAAATTCCACTCCCAGGTATGTACCTACAAGAAAGAAAATCAGTATATGGAAGTGATATCTTCACTCCTATGTTTATTGCAGAACTACTCACAATAGCCAAGATTTGGAAGCAACCTAAGTGTCCATCCACAGATGAACAGATAAAGAAAATTTGGTACATGTACACAATGGAGTACTATTCAGTCAAAAAAGAAACGAGATCCTGTCATTTGCAACAACATGAATGGAACTGAAAGTCATTAATTTGAGAGAAATAAGCCAGGCACAGAAAGACAAACATCATATGTTCTTATTTATCTGTGGGAGCTAAAAATTAAAACAACTGAACTCATCGACATAGAAAGTAGAAGGATGGTTACCAGAGGCCGAGAAGGGTAGTGGGGTGGTGGAGATTGTGCAGGAAAGGGGAATGGTTAATGGGAACGAAAAAAAAAATAGAATATATAAGACCTAGCATTTGCTAGCACAACAGGGTGAATATAGTAAAAAATAACTTAATTGTTTATTTATTTATTTATTTATTTTTTTTTTTGAGACGGAGTCTCGCTCTATCGCCAGGCTGGAGTGCAGTGGCGCGATCCCGGCTCACTGCAACTTCCGTTTTTCCGGTTTCAAGCAATTCTCCTGCCTCAGCCTCCCGAGTAGCTGGGACCACAGGCACGCACCACCACGTCCGGCTAATTTTTTGTACTTTAGTAGAGACGGGGTTTCACCGTGTTGGCCAGGATGGTCTCGATCTCTTGACCTCGTGATCCACCCGCCTTGGCCTCCCAAAGTGCTGGGATTACAGGCGTGAGCCACCGCGCCCGGCC
>PVKP010000592.1:0-186016 GCA_004027715.1 Plecturocebus donacophilus | reverse complement strand
CGCTTCCAATTGCTGTTCTCCTTGTGGGGATGGGACTGGCCGAGCCCGACTAAAAGGGCGCCACCCAGTCCCGCACACTCCGCACCGAGAAGCGCCGCACGGGCCAAAAGAGTCGCGCTGGCGACCTGCGTGGCTCCCTCGCCGGGAATCTCCCAGTCCGTGGGCATCAAATATTCGTCTACAATTGCGGCTTCCACTCGCTCTATGCGCCCTCACCGCGAGCCACAATCCCGAGTCACTGCTACGCGGCCATTTTGGATCTCTCTCCGCCCGGTGATGAAGTTTTTCTGTTTCTTAGTTTTCCTTTGGCGGACGCCGGTTCCCCTCTTCCCGGGTTCGCTGCGCCCGCTGTGAAACTCTCCGTCCTCAGCGCTTCCAATTGCTGTTTTCCCTGTGGGGATGGGACCAGCCGAGCCCGTCCGTCCCGCACACTCCGCACCGGGAAGCGCCGCGCTGGGTGCCGGCAAAACAGCCGCGCCGGCCAAAAGAGTCGCACCGGCGACCCGTGTGGCTTCTCCGCCGGGAATCTCCCGGTCTGTGGGCAACAAAAACTTGTCGGAAAGTGCGGCGTCCACCCGCTCTCTGCGCTTTCACTGGGAGCTACATTCCTGAGCTGTTGTTAGTCGGCCATCTTGGATCTCTCTCGATACTTCTTGATTTTATCGCCAAGGCACCTTATATTGAAAGAAGAATAAGGAAACCATAAAAAAATGCTCTTGAAACATGGTTGCATTGAAAAATTATTTGTTTGTAATATATGTAATTTATAATGTTATATGTTATTTGTAATTTGGAACATGTTATACTCCTTCCAATTTTAAGAGTAGAAAGACTGTACCTTAGGGCTAGATCTTATGGTCAAGAATGTGAATTCAAACTTATGAAACTAAAACTGTGTTGTGAATAGATTTAGTTTCACAAAACCTGTAAGTGACAACATCCTGAAAATCTTATGAAATATAAAATTTTATTATTGTCTCACTGATAAAATCAAAAAGAGCAGAAATTCGAGACAGATTTCAGGATCACCATGTAAGGGTTACTATTTGTTGCCAACCACAAACCTTGGCAGAACTTCTTTCAAGAGTTGAAACATTCTTAGGAAGAGTAGTTATCCTGCTTGACTTCAGAGTAGATGATTAGTACTTTGCTAGCTCCTGCATATTGGTCTCTACAATATTTTGATCAAATAAATGTGAGATTTATGATATGCCACTGTAACGATAATAACTTTTCAAATACGCAGCTTTAGAGATCAGACAAGACTGGAAACAAGCAAATAGATTAGTAAATTTCCAACACAGTTCTCTGTAACTCTATTCTGGTGCTTGCTAAGAAGAATGAGGTACCAAGTATATGCCAATCTCCCGATTGGCAGGGAAACTTCACACAAGCATTTGTCACGAGATTTACTCCATCAGACAAGAACTGTTTTCTTGCCTTTTTTCAGCTTGTACAAGGCCACCTTCTTTTCTTAGCTAACTCATGGCCCCCTTCCTCCATCTTCAAAATCAGTAACATAAGGCCAAGAAGTTTTATGATACTGTATGGTTTTCTCTATTCTGTCTTCCACTTTTAAGGATCCTAGTAATTATGTTGGGTCCACTGAGATAATCTGGAATTACTATCTTGTGTTAACGTAAAATGATTGGCAACTTATTTCAACTGAAATCTTAATACCATTTTACCCTGTAATTAATATGTTACCAGGTTCCATAGGGTAAAAGGTAGACATCTATGGGGTTTTGTTGCTGTTGTTGCTGTTTTTGGTGGGAGGGAGTATTATTCTACCTACCACAATTGTTGTCATTAACTGAAGAATATTCAGACCACAAAGTACTACAGAATCCATCTGTGTTCTTCCAGGCACTCTACAGATTGTACCCAGCCTAGGGCTCTGTGGGAAACCAAAGGCACCTAGAACCATGAGGACCATGGCCAGATCCTTTGTAATCCCTAATAGCATCTTTATGAACCTTTAATGAGCTTGAGCTTGTGCAGCTTGCTTGGAGGTCAGCCAAACTTTTCTCTGGCTGTTTGGTAAGTAGAGACTGTTCAACAAATTCAAGACAAGTTCTCACCACTGTAAAATACACCAAAATAAGATGTCAAGCAGATAATTAAGTAATGGTTTATGATTTTATTTTATATACATGGTTTTTAGACTATAAATATGCTATAAAACATATAATTCTATAAGAAATAATTATTGATGGCCTAAGTGCCTGTTATTTGTGACTGTAAATAATATAGGCCCAACTTAATTGAGAGTCCAATTTGCTTTATCCATCAGAGGACCAAACATGTAGACATTAATGACCTGCATACTTAACAAAGCCCTACATGGACATATAACAATGTATTTTGAAAGTAACATTATAATCCACACAATCACTTATAAATTAATTAATTGTATTTAAATGTTCTCACTCACATATTTTCCCCTTTACCATTCTTCTGGGAATATCTGAAAAATAAGACAAATACACTTACTACCTAGTTATGCTAAGAAGTTTAATGCCCAAGAAACACATTTCCTTCATATTCAGAGACAGAACTCTAAGAATCTCTGAATGATTTTAGAATACAAAACTTCTCCACTTGCATTATGGAAAATATGCAGCAACATTGTACTTGTGATTTATGTTTTAGTTTCTCCCACTCTCCTGCAACTCTACTGAAATAATTTATTTCCTCTTTAAAAGCTACACAAATGCATCTTCTGTGCTACTTGTTTCTCTGACCCTTCTCCAATATACAGTGTGAATCCAGTCATTCTGCTGAGCAGAAACATGTCCCTGAGAGCTGTTGATAAAACTGACCAGCACTCACAAGTGCTTAGCTGGAAGCATTTTCAGTCATCACAATCCCAGATGCTATGAGTCATCAGATGTGTCTTTTTTTTTTTTTTTTTTTTGCTTTACATATATAGCACTTGGCCCTTATTTCGTTTAATAGAGTAGGTAAGTAAGCAAATGAGTTCTGTTGGTTATTTCATTTTCTCTTTTCTTTTTCTACATAAAATAAAAAATTTTTATCTCCTTTTTTTAGAGTTACTCTCCAAAGTCTCTCCCACAGATTCTCCCAATCTCAATGAAAGTAATATATTTAAATCACATATATCAAGGACAGTGCATGACAAAAATCAAAATGTTATTTTTGATTACTTTAATGTCATTTATTATACAACTAAATAACAAGTACATTTATTAAATTAATAATGACAATTTTAGTTCTTTTGACAGCCGAATCCCTCAATATAAAGACAATTAATTTAGCCCCCTTTTTTTAACTGGCAGATACCATTCTACTAAATAATCAGTCAATAAAAGAAAACAAATGAACAATAAACAACAAAAATGTGTATAAATAGTTGGTTTTATGATTGGGATACATGGAATCTATAAAAGACAGTAATGTTTTTTGGAAGATAAAATTAGGTTCACATCATTATTAAGAAATCTATATGGATAGACACTATTAATGTGATATATATTAATAGTTTATTGATATATCAGCATACATTAAATTTTTCTTATCTGTTGTTTTCTATTCTATTTATGACAGTGAAAATCTGTAAAGCCAATATTAGTTTTCACTCGAAGAGAAACAAAGTGAAGATGAAATATCAGATACATCAACAAAAATAATGTAAGTTGAGATCAGAACTTTTAGCTGTCTTTCTCAGCACCAAGTTTAAAAATTAAAGTTATTTTGGATCAGCTTTACAATTAGTTTAAAACTTTAAAACACAAAGAAAGTCAAAATGAGAAGCAGATGGGCCTATGCTTCTTTAGACATGAACTGTCTGTTTCTCCTTATGATCAAAAGAAAGGCAAGAGAGGAAAATGGAATAAAACACCCAAGATTTCACACACATTGCTACACATTTTCATGTATTCATTAGATAGCCAAATATATTCATATTGAAACACTTGTTCTTAATATGTTCATACTATCATGTTTAATGGCTTGGTTTTAAGGATATTTGATTGAAATTAGGTATTTTACACTTAAATTATTAAGGGTAGATATTAATATACATTTTGTTTATAGTCTCAGGTTTATATTTTTATAATATTTGGAGACAGTGAAAATGTTTATTTAACCTGACATTATTTCAATTGTGACACATAAATACTCTGATAGTCTATATTGCAATAAATATAAGACCCACTCAAAGGCATACTAGGTATGTATTAAATTGTTAGTTTTACCTTACATCTACTATTAAAATTATTTAAAAAAAACTGTATGTTTATTAGCAATAATTCATCTCCAAAATTTTAAGCTCATTAGTGTGGTAAAAACACCTAGTTGTCACTGAGATTAATGAAAAACTTATGGTAATTGCACACAAATTGAGAGAATATTATGCTAAGAAAAAAATTAAAAATCAAAGAAATAGGTGGGCATCCAGTAACAAAATTTTAGGATTTATGGATCCTCTTTTCTTCAAATACTGCAATATTGGACCAAATATAGAATTTAGCACTAAGGTGCCAAAAATATAGCTTACTAATAAAGACTTGCTTCTCCATTCTCTATTATGCTCACACATGCTGCAGAAATATATCAAGCCATCATCTTCTGGTTTCTAGTCCATCACTGGTATATTATTTCTCAGATCACATTATTGCCATATCTTCTTTCTTCAGGCAGAGGGTGCAGGCAATTTTCTCAATCTTATCCTGATACTATCAGTGCTACCTCACTGACAAAATACATATGTTCCAAAGACATTTATAAATCACATTTATGTCAAAAATCATACTTTTCTTACTGAATTACATTACAATCAAATGTTCTTATGAGGGAAATAATACCATTTTAAGATAAAATATTTGTTTTGCATTTTTCACTATTTTATATTGGAAGATTCTGATCACTACTAATAACCATCTGTCTCTTTCCATTTCAAACTAAAGCATCTTTCACAAGACTATGATTGTGTCATATGGATATATAAGTATTCTCATTTAAATATCCCCTATTCTCTTCTGCAGGAATCTGGACTTTATTACCTGTTCCTGAATAACTCCTTCTTGTTTTATTATCCATAAATCCTCTCAACTTCCTTTAAATATCTCTCAAATCTTTTCTCTTTTTTTCCTCCACTTACATTTCTTTGCTTAGGAACTTCCAGTCCTCATGTTAGAATGGCATGATAGCCTGTTAACTGGTTTCAGGCCTTCAGTATTACCAGGGTCCCAATTTAATATGACAACTAAAATGGATTTCTGAAACACACTACGTACATTGATTTGACGCCCTATTCTAAGCTTTCTGTATAGCTCATAACATTGACTTTTATGTTGTATCCCAAAGAATATCAATTGAAAATCAAACTGGTATTAGGAGAAGAGAAACAAAGTTCCACAGACAAATAAGCTTAGAAAATTTCAGACATAATTCTTTTCATTGCTGTAGGCTTCTCGGGGTATTTTCAAGTTGTAGGCGTGTTGAATATCCAGGAAGAGAGAATAGTATGCAGCATTTTCCAAACCTATTTGTTCATAAATTCATGGCATAGACAAGGAGGCTATAAATACCTAATACAGTCAGAAAAATGTTGGGCTTAGGAACAGTTTTAAACTTACGTGTGTGGCAATAGGAATGCCTCTAATTCTGTCCACATCTAAAACCTGACTCCTTCTTTTCCCTGTTTTCATGCTACACTGAAACAGTCACTTAGAGTCCCTCCACTGGTGATCATACTTGGTGTTTTTTTTTCGTTTTTTTTGTTTGTTTGTTTGTTTTTTAACAGGCTCTTGCTCTGTCACCTACTATCATTGCTGAAGTGCAGTAGCAAAATCCCAGCTCACTGCCGTCCCAACTTCCTGAACTCATGCAGTCCTCCCACCTCAGCCTCCTGAGTAGCTGGGACTACAGGTGGCACCATCATGCCCATTTGTGTGTGTGTGTGTGTGTGTGTGTGTGTGTGTGTGTGTGTAGAGACAACGTTTCCCTATGTTGACCAGGCTGGTAGTGAACTCCTGGGCTCACGTGATTCTCCTGCCTCAGCTTCCCACAGTGCTGGGATTACAGGTGTGAGACACCATGCCTGGCCTGAATTTGTTTTTATATTTGCCTAATATGTCCTTTCCCGAGAAAACTCTTGCCCCACTCTCAAGAATTAACACAAGTATTTCTTTCTTTAATCTAATATCTCCCTCTCCCCAGTCTGTTATTTAAAATCATTTGAGAAATCTCTGGATCTTTACAAGTGAGGCTCCAGTATCTGTTTTAATTCTTAAAGTTGAGTCTGAGAGAGTGTAAGTGCTGAGAGCCATTGCTCTGATTCTCATTAAAAAAAAAATTCATGCCAACATTGGGCCACTGTTCTAGCTGATACCCCTGTTACAACACTCATTGTGCTGCATTGTGTTAGTTTACATGTTTTATTATTAAATCAGAACTATTACTGATGTTTGTATTTCTGTAAAGTATTACTATTCTGATATAGAATAGGTATTCAGTAAGCATATATTATTGATTAACAAAAAAGCTTAGTCTAAAATTGGATTTTAACTTCCTGTAGCTATGGACATTTTGCAAATACGTATTATTTTGTAGTAGACAGGCAAAAAATTCGCATCTGCATATAAGTTCCATCATCATGAAGGAAAAACTATTGCAAACAGAAAAATTAGAAAGATAACATTATTAAAATTTAAAGAATCATATGAGTAAAATTTTATGTCCTTGTATTTGGAAAAAGACTGTATAGTAAACAAACCTGGAGGGCCAAGTTAATAATCACAGTTGCTGAAGAACTATAAATCATTTGAGCTTTGGAAAGATAGATTACACAAAAATTCAGCAAACTTGTTGTGGCAATAGTATTTAACATAATGAGATAAAAATCACTGTATGGAAGACTATGTATGAAATAAATGATTTATTTTGCTAAAACACTGTATTAGTTTGGGGAGCAGCTATTAACAAAATAGGTCTGAAAAATATTTTTCAAAGCAATAAAGAGAAAATGGACTCTAAATGTAAACAGTTAGTTTGCAGATTACCCATCTATCCTTCGAGCACAACTCTAAAAATTTGGTTAAATATAGCAATATCAGAAACCAATCAGAAATATTTAAATAAAACTAAAACCTCAGACATAACAAATTGAAATAAAATGAAGATCTTAGTAAAGAGTTACATCATCAGATTTCTAAGAAAAAATTCCCCAAGAGAGCTCATAACCCAGTTTAACCTTGGTGAAGGTTTATTGCTTACCCCAAATCCATTCTTCTCATCTTCCTTTGTAGCAAAACTGATTTGGCATTGTGTCCAGCTATATAACTTTATATTTCCAATGATTTTAGCAGAACCAAGTTGTGGCCAATAAGATATAGGTGGAAGTTTTAGATAAGGCTTCTGGAAAAGTTTTATTATGAACTGAATTTACCTGGCAGGATTTTATAGTCTTTCTGCTTCTAATGAAGACTTGACTGCTAGAGCTACACTGATTACCAATGACAATGCGAAGGTCTTGTGAATGAAAGTCACTTGCAAATTATGTTGAGCAGAGAAGAGATAGCCTGAGTGTTGTGGCATCATGGAGTCATCATACCTACCCTACATTATTTGCTTTTGCACATTTTTAGTTTATTTCATTGAGTTCATTTTTTTTTTCTGTCTATTTCAAGTGACAAAATACAATACCAAATTGAAAGACAATATTCCTTCTCAGAAGACTATCATCTAACTGGTGCTACTTGGTACTTTTTCCTAGGAATACATGCCTAAATATCTTCCCTTGACATGTAAAAAGGAAATGTAGATAAATATTATTATCGTCTGGCTTTTCTGAAGGTCCTATCTGTCCTCTGGATGACTGACATCCAACATGGCCATAAAGGAGAACCAAGTCACTATTCATATGCAATACAGAAGTATGTACAATATTCTTCCAGTACTGAGTAAAAGATACCCCGTGATCAATTAATTAGGGAGCTCCAACATTTAGAATAAGTATAATTATTGGCAAATTTTTATAAATCATTTAATTTAAGAGACATTCTTCATGCACCTGTAATTTGATCAAGGTGACTTAGGAATGCTCTTAGGGAGGCATGACCAGACTTGACTGTAACTAAGGAAACACATATTAAATTAATTATTTTAACTGTGTTCATGGAGCTTGAGGAATATATGAAGAGAAGGGAGATAGACTAAAAACAAAAGAAAGAATTGGACTGAAAGGTAAAATATGATAATATTCTGAGCACTAGTCAGTGAAGAATGTGCCTATTTAAATAAATAAATCTGTAAGCTTTATTAGCACAAGTCCAATTCTGACTGTTAGGCTGTAATAAATTAACTAAAATCCTGTTGGGATGAGTTTGACTGGACAGCGGGCAATTCTCAAGTGATTTCTCTCAGTCACTGGCATTCAGTATCTTCAAACATATCACCCCTACAGAAGTATGATTCTGTTCAATAAAAATCATAATTTTTATTATGATAAAAATTATAAACTGATTTCCTCATAAATCAGTTTTATTCAAATTGCAGCCTATTTATTCCAAAACCTGTATGAGGAATGTAATATGGGAGATCAGAAGTGTTTTGTCATTTACATTCTTGACTTCTATACAATCCCTTCTAATTGTTCATTTTCTTATTACCTGGCTTTGGTTCTACCATCAATTAAAAAATGTAGCCATTTATCTAAGGTTCAATGCTTAGATGATGCCCTTCATCATAAAACATCTTCCAGTTATTAAAAATAAAACCCTAAGAACTACAACCTCATCTCCCTACTCTCCTTTTCAGTTAAATTCATCCAATTCAGTTAATTCAGTTAAGAGCTGCTATACTTGTTGTTTTCAATCCTTTTCCTTTTCTCTACTTAATCCACTCTAATCTAATTCTTACTTTAACCTCTCCATGAAACTGCTATGTAAACATCATGAGTATCCTTCATGTTGCTACATGCAAAGGTCAGTACTCTTTCTTCATCTTCCTTGATCTATCATCATATTTCTAAACAGTTTATCACCCCCTTCTTATCAAAATACTCTTTAGCTGTTTGTTTTCCAGGACTCCATATATTTTGGAGGTCACTTATAACTCAGTGATTCCTCCTTATCAGGTCCTTCTGCTGATTTCTTCTCTCCAGTCCTTCATATTGGTGTATCTAGGGCTGAATCTTGATCCTCTTTTGTTCACTATCAATACTTATTCCCTTAGTATTCTCAGGGTTTGAAATATCGTGAGCATAACGAAATTTTATATCTCTGACCTCAACTCCTCTCTGTCACACCCCAGACTGCTTACTCGACATTGTCACTTGGATAGCTAATATCCATCTTAAATAACACCTAAAGACTAAATTCTTAAAGACTAAACTAACAAACTTTCACCCAAAGCATGTGCCACTAGAACTTTTTTCTCTCTCAGTTACTCAGCTGATGACAAATTCCCCCAATTCTAACTACCAACTCCTCCTCAAGTCTTTTCAAATCCTAATACCATCTTTTTCTCAGCAAAGCACTTATCAACTTCTAATAAAATTCAAATTTATCTATTTATTATTATCATTTTTGTTATGTTAGTGTTTTCTCCTAGTGACATGTAATCTCCATCAATAGAAAGAATCTTTGTCATTTTTTTCATGACACAAACCTACTTCCTAGCAATGGTCATGGTGCAGGGTAACTGCTCAGCAATTATTTGTTAGATAAATCAATATATAATATATTTCATGCTTCTCTTTTGTCATTTCTGTAATTATGACTTCAAAATATTATATTTTATTTGTGTCTCGTTTATTTTAAATACACAATCTTTCGGCGAGTAGTGACCATGTCTTATCTCCACTTATTTTGAGCCTATTTTACTGGAATACAAGTTTGGTTCAGAGTATACTGCTTGGATTATGAGTGAACCAAAATCTCACAAATCACCAGTAAAGAACTTACTCGTGTAATCAAATCTCACTTGTTCCCCAAAAAACTATGGAAATTATATATATATATATTTTTTATATAAAATATATATATATAAATATTTTATATATATTTTTAAAAATATATTATATATATATTTTTAAAAATATATAATTTTTAATATATATATTTTAAATATATGTAAATATGTTTTATATATATTTAAAATATATATATACAAAATATATATATTTTTTAAAAGAAAGCACTTAGTATCTATCCACACATGCTCACGTTCTCTGAAAATGTTTTCTGCTCTATCTAAGGCACAAGTATATTCCAGCAAATTAGAGCCAAGAGCTGATGCATATTTCAAAAAAAATACTAAGCAGAAATGACTAGAAAGAAGAAATGTCTGGGAGAACCTAAAAGTTAGAATACCTCAACTATCATCTCATTTCTGCAGCTCAATACCAGTGAAAACATGCATAAGTTGCTTAACCTTTCCATTAATCACTTTCTTCCTTTGTAATATAAAAGCAAAATACAAATTCACCTATTTATTTATTTTTTGATCTTTGAGACTGTACTTCCACTGTCTCTACCTTGCAAAATGGTTGTGAAAATTAAATATTAATGAATGTAAATTTATCTTGGCACACAGTAGGAGTACGATACATGTGAACTAGAAAAAAAAAGTAACGTACTAGGGAGAAAGGTTAGCAAGAGAATTTGCTCTTCAGATGTGACCCAAAGTGTTCGTATCCATTGATTTGAGACTGCCATTCTTGCTTCTCTGAACAGCCTTCGTGACTTTGAATGACACACTTAAGTGTTTTCTTTCCAATGAAAGGAAGGGATTGATCTAGATGACTTCCCAGATCTTCCCAGCACTAAAGATTCATGCTTCTCTGAGTGTTCAAGATCAAAGCAAATTTTCAAACCAAAATCAGTCCTTGGCCTTTGAACATGAAAGTTCCAGGATAATATTTACTTTTCACATTGATTTTAAAGGGTATTCAGAAGGAGGGTGAGATTTACAGTTTAACATTGGTTAGGAAATGGAAATGTACCTGATCATCCTCGTTACTTTGTATGACTTCTGGTTGGTGAGAATCCTTGAAAAGAAATAAAAGGACAATTAATGAGTAAGACAAGGATAATAACATTAGTAAAAGCAGGATGTTATTCAATATAATTAAGAACAGGAATGACATGGATACTGACAATGAGAATATCTTTTGGGTACGTAGGTATATTCCTGCTGAATGCCACCTCTGAGTGTAGACAATTTTTGCAGGATTAAAAAAAGGTCAACTAAAATAAACTAGATGAAGGAAAAATAAGAAGAAATTGTTATTAGCTCACTCTGAGAATATTAGAAGTTTAAATTTTAATAAGATCTGCAAAGAAAATATATTAAATCCTCCAGCTTATTTGTCCTTTAAAAATATTTTGTGACTCACAAAACTGCCCATTACATATTCTCCACTTTGAGCTACCAAGATGGTCATCTAACTTTTTAAAAGATGACTGTGAATGTGCTATTGTTTCTATATTGCCAACATGGATAGTGATGCACTGAGAGATTAGGCAACACACGCATGTTTTCATAGGTAGTGAGCAGCCGAAATAAGATGATACTTCAGGTTTTCTAGATCCTGGGTCCCTCCCTTAGATTTGTACTAGCCATTTCTTCTCACTGGTCATTTCTGCTTAATATTATTTTTGAAAAATGCTTTAGATAGAGGACAGGGAATGTTCTCTAACAGCAAACAGTGTAGATACTTAGGGGAAGGGTTTCTTTTTATCACTCAATGTTAGAAAACCTATTTTGATCTCAGTAGAAATGAATTTATTTGGCAACTTTATTAAATTCTGCACATTTACTTTTCTGGCAATATAACACTAGTGAGGTAGATCGGCATTAGATCTGTATTCAGCTTCCTGTCTCTCATTTCTACCCCCTTGCACTATAAGATAGTAGCAGCTTGACTACTTCTGAGCCTCTCAACAGCTAATGCTCCTGTACTCTCTCTGCCACTTGTCTACTGGCTTCTGGCAGCTCACACTGGCAAGCATGGTCCCCACTGTTTCTAGGCTCAGAGGAGCAAATGCAGACAGCATGGTGGTTAACAACACAAGTTCTAGTGCCAGATTTCTGGGATTCAAGTTCCTACTCTGCCATTTACTAGGTGTGTATGAATTTGGGCAAGATATGTATCTTCATGTCTCAGGGTTTTTAAATCTGTAAAATTAGGATCATAATTGTGCATAACTCATATAATTGTTGTAATGACTAAATAAGTGCATCAGTCTACGGTGCTTAGTAAGTGCTCACAAGTGCATACTATGATTTATTATTAAGCTTCAGTTAATTTACTAATGCTAACATTTTCATAGAAATCTCAGATTGCTTTTAAATTATTTGTTATTCTAGAAACAAAATCTTTTTAAAAAAATTGCTGATATACTATGAATAAGATAACATACCAACATTAAAAAACTGTACATTGTGTAAGTTCTTACGGTTCAGTGTGCCTCTCCTTTAACTAGTAGCCCTTCCAATCCTGCATTTCAGCGATTCTTATGGTTTTGCATTATTTTGACTGCAAACACACACAACTGAAGCATCATTCCCAATATTTCACTTTTACAATTAGAATATAATGATCCTGTGCTTTGTATTTTTCTATATATATTTTAAAATAAACCTGTTTCAGTGACTGACATTAATAATATTAAAATGCAACTGTTGTGCTAATGCTTAGAAAATATTTTTAAATAGGTTTTAAGCATGCATCAGTTATCAAGGAGATATGCCAAGGTGGCTCAGTTGATTTTTGGTGATACTAAGGAAATTCCTGACTCCTGGGCCTGCAACAGAATGAAAAAGAAGCCAGACTGCCTTTGACACTTACTGGGATATTCATCATCATTTCAATAAGCGAGGACAGACAAGGTGATTACTTCAGAAGCTCATTATCTTTCTCTAGTCCTCATGCTATAATTCTAGTACTTGTCAATCCAGAGCCAGTTTTTCTGGTTTGAAAATATGGCAAATATTTTCATAAGTCCTGCATTTTATAAGCTACTCTTAGGAGTTGGAATAAAGAAGGAAAGCACTGGGACATTTTCATGGTCAGAATATTGGTATGGTTTTCTTTCACTGAAAATAGAAGTAAAGTTCAGGATCAGACTGAATATATTTAGCCCCAAATATATTATGAATCCAAGCTTTCTTTATACTGGTCAGCAAAACTAAGAAGCCAGAGAAATGTTCTAATCTAATCTATCAAGTACAATACTCTAAGTAAGTTAACATAGATACAATTAAAGTAGTTCAATCAATATTAATTAACCCTCCTCCTGTTCATGTACATTTCTTTGGCAGAGGCTTAAGAGGAAATAGACCAATGAGGTATAAGCTCTGCTTTTATACCACTGTATTTAAGCAAAAGAAACAGTGAGAGTGATCCTAATCTAATTAGTAAAATCTGGAGAGACATTTTTAAATATCTGAGCCCTGTTCACAAATCAGGACTACTAGGATTAGACCATCCCTATCATAGACTGAACCTAAGCCTCCAGCGCTCCCTGGCTTTAGAGAGGTAGGGGCCTGCATAGGAAAAGCATCCTTCAAAAGGAGCCATTAACACCACTTCCACCAGAGGGTGCAATCTTCCTGAGACAAAGGAAGCCAGAAGAACAAACTCCCGCTCCACCTCTACAATCAGTGACAGAAGAATGAAATGGAAAGAGCTATACTATTCATAAGACATAAATTATTTTCCTCTTGCTCATGAACCCAATAAACTCAAATTTCTTTGAGTTTCAAAACCCTTTGATTGAAAGTATTTTCAACAGATTTTCATTCTTCATCAAATATTTATTGGAAACTCTGATGTATGAGGCATTGGGACAGGTGTGAAGATCCAAGAGCCAGTCAAGAAAACATGATTAGACATATGGGATAGTAGAATTTTTAGAGAGTAAGCTGCTTCTACCTTTTAGGTACCCTTTGTTAAAATGTGATTAATTTAGTTGACCATGTATAGGTCAGGAAAAGTTGAAATTCACTATGCAAAGTGATATCTAGTATAATATCTAAATAAGTGTACATTCTTGTTAGACTAAACTCTCAATCCAATTAAAATGGTTGTCTCATAGCACACCTTGCCATTGGATGTCTTTGCACAACGTTGTTACCTCAGCCTATAATCCCTCTTCCTCTTCCTCCATCCTTCCTAATAATAAAAATCAGATCAAATTTTGCCTAATCTATGAGCAATTCTCCAAGTGAAAAAAAATTTCTTTGAGTTTAAAAACCCTTTGGTTAAAGTATTTTTAGCAGGTTTTCATTTTTCATCAAATAGCTTTTGCAAAATCTAATGTATGAGGCATCAGGCTATGTGTGAAGAACCAACAGTCAAGGAAACATAATCAGACATAAAGGCTAGTAGAATTTTCAGACAAGCAAGCAAATCACTATGACACATATGTATTAGTAGTTATAATATAGGGTTCTAGGCAACTGAAAGAGAGTCATATATCCCAGGTTCAGAATGTCAGGAAAGACTACCTGGAAGATATAAAGCCTGGGGTGCCTAGGACTTAGTAAATCTTTGGTTGAAATAGTTAATGAGCTACAAATCAGAATTCTGATTATGCCAATTTGCTGCTCAAAAACTTGTAATGTCTCCTTATATTATACAAAATAGAACCTATGCTGCTAAACATTTATAGCTGCACAGGAGTTAGTCGAATGAATAGGGGCCCAGGAATGGGAAGGAAGAATATTTGTGACATAAAAAAAAACCTGAAGGAGAAAGAGCATGGCACACAGGGTAGTGGGCATACTATCTCACTCTCCTAACCCACTGCAGTATAAAACAGGCTTTATTGGCATTTATGTAAAAATACTGGAGCATCTTTAAAAAAAAAATCTTTACTGGCAGATGGTAAGTTTTTTATTTATAAAAAGTTGTCATATTCTCCAGAATGTCATATATACACAGCCTAGGGCACTGATCAATTAATTGTCTTTAATGTGATTAAATATTACACAATAGCAATATTGGAAGGAGAAAGGATCAGTATATAGGAAAATAAGGTGTTTTTATTTACTTTATACACTGTCAACTGCTATCAATTATTAATTAATGTTGAATTTAGCTTCTGTGCTTTCAGAAATTATTTTAATTTACTCTCCACTCTGACGTGTCCAGTTTTTGTACATAGCCAAATACAGCGATCTCTGTCTGTCAGAGCTCTCCACTTACAATGTCAGAAGTTGATGTAGTTTCATGCCTCAGGCATCAAAAGTCTTTCATCCTTTCTGACTATACTGAGCTAGAACTTTATCCCTTCTTTCTGTAGGGTCAGAGAAAAATGTAATTCCATCTGTATTCACTTTTACTGTGGAAAAAATGTAGCCTGGGCAAGCATAGCCTAGGAAAACATGTGGTGGTCACTTAGCAAATATCACTGCTGTCACACTTCTTTTCCTTAGAATGACATTGATAATGCCTCTCGTAAGTTTCTGTTTCTACCTTCTTTTACTTTTTTGAATTAAGAGTACACAAAACTTTTTTTTTCTTAACCAGTTGTGAGTAGTTTAAATATTTGATATTCTATCAATCTCAAATTCCTAAGTGTGCAATTCCTGAAAACAAGGACATTTTCTAACATAACTACAATATGACCATCAAAATCAGGAAGTTAACACTGGAAAGCAAATATCACCTGTTATAGGCTGAATTGTATTCTTCCCCTTAAAATTCACACATTGAAATGCCAACCCTCAGTACCTCAGAATGTGATTATATTTGGAGATAAGGCTTTTAAGGAGGATATTAAAATGAGGCCTAACCCAATCTGATGAGTGCCCTTATGAGAAGAAAAAATTTTGACACAGAAAGAGACACTAAAGGTGAAGACGCACAGAGAAATGATGAAATAAGCAACAAGAAGAAAGCAATCTGCAAGCCAAAAAAAAAAAAAGAAAGAAAAAGCCTCAAAAGATACCAACATTGCCAGCATCTTGATCTTGGAAATGCAGCTTCTAGTGCTATGAAAAAAATATATTTTTTAATTGTTTAAGCTACCTAGTCTGTGCTATTTTGTTATGAAAGTCCTAGCAAGCTAATATACCAATAAATATACAAAACCCATTCAATCATTTTAACTTGTCCAATAATAAAATGTATAGTGAAATATCCAAACGACTTTCAGTTGTATTTAGTCATATTTATTCTCAATGAATATGGAATGGTTCCTTGTTCTTCCATTGACTTTCATGACTGTAACATTTGAAGAATACCCTTTTGCAGAGCTATTTTACAGAAATATATTCAATTTCTGTTATAGTTCCTCTTGATTAGATTCAAGTAATACTTACTAATTTAGTCACTGAATCCTGTTTTGGACTTTGTCCCGGAGCTTGTGATACGAAGTTGATCACTTGATTGGGGTTTTGTTTACTGTGATTATCTAATTTAAAGGTAGTCCTTTTTCTCTTATTATTGTTTAAGTTTGTTGTTGGTGTCTTATTTTTCATGGAGAAATAGTTTGAGACTATGTTAAGTATCCTGGTTGCTATAGTTTGGATGTGTGTATCCTCCAATCTTTATGTTGAAATTTTATTCCCAGTGCAGAGGTGTTGAGAGATGAGGCTTAGTGGGAGGTGTTTGAGTCATAGGAGCGGATTCTTTATGAATAGACTAATGTCCTCTCTCAAGAGTAAGAGAGTTCTTGCAAGAGAACTATTAGTTAAAAATTGCCTAGTATCTCTCTCCTCTCTCTCTTTATTCCTCTCTTGCTCTGTGGTATTTGCACATGCCAGATCTCATTTACCTTCTGCCACAAATGGAAATGGCCTGAAGCCCTGACCAGTTGCCCAACCTTGAACTTTTTCAGCCATCAAAATTGTGGGCCAGATTTTTTCTTTTATAAATTACCCAGGCTCAGGTATCCTTTATAACAACACAAAACAGACTAAGACACTGAATCTCAGCAAAATTTTAAGCACCATTTTTAGTATCCACAGATGATTCTTGCCTAAATCAAGTTTTATGATGTTTACCAGATGGTGCATTTTTAATTCCTTCATTCCTTCTACAAATATAGTTTTCTTCCATAAGGGAAGATTTATCTTCTCTCCATTTATTTATTCATTCACTTATAAAATTTATATTTTTATTTATGTTAATGTTTAAATCATACCAGATCTTAAAAATGGGAGTCTCTTCAAGCTGGCATCTGTGTTCTTTTGACATGTCTTCAACATTCTTTGATGTTTTCCTTTACAGCAAGATATTCCAGGCTCATCTGTTACTGCCTTACTCCTAAAGTTAGTGATTTCCTCAAGAAACCCTGGTTCTTGTTAGTGACAATTATATTAATATTTAGAAGCCAAGATCCAGCTATTAAAGGTGTCACTTCTCCCACACCCTTTCAGTTTAAGGGACAGAAAATATGTGTGTGTTTTTGTGTGCATGTGTTATGTGCGTGTATATGAAACCATGAGATCACACGAATACCACAAATACCTCTTACTGCAATCAATATCACAGGTTTTTTCTTTTTATATTTATAGCTTTCCTCTCTAACAGTGAGAAATATGGCTGCTCAATATTTATCAATGTAAATAGACTCAGCTCTTATGTATGTAAAAATCTGTTTCTGATAGTATCCAGTGTGAACACCCTCTGCCCCTTTCTTAGACTGTACCACTCCATGCTTGGCCACTACCACAACCCTGTTTTTGAAAATCCTTTTCCTCTCCTCAGGGTAGCAACTCTACTTCACCAACACATGACTAACTTGCTCTTACCCCCAGGTGAATTATTCAGAAAGATAGAAAGCAAAGAAACATATGAACAATTTTTTAAATTAAGTATTTTTTCTAACTACAGAATTAAAGATGTTCCAGGTATCTACCAAAATATGAGTGAAAGTAATCCCAAAATTGCAATAACCTTTTTCCTATAACTGTTCAATTAGGCAATCTTATTGAATTATTCTAATGAGATTACAAACCTGTGAGTATTTGGACAAGCCCTCCCCACCTTTAGCTTTTTCATTCTGTTTTCTAAGTTTTTGAAAGCAGTTCTGTTTTTGAAAACATTTGTTTTCTGTTTTTGAAAGCAGTTCTGTTTACCTGATTGAACAAAGAGTCACCTGGGAGCAAACATCTTAAATTTATAAAATTTCTATGTCACATGTATCTTAATAAAATTGAAAAAAAATTAATGCGTTAGTCATACTTCACAACAATAAAATCATAATCTCTGGTATAAGGCCCAATCACGGGCATATTCTCAAACAGTTCATTTGTTTCTTTTTTTTCTTTTTCTTTTTTCTTTTTGTTTGTTTTTTAATACAAGGTCTCACTCTCTAGCCCAGACTGGAGAGCAGTGATACAATTTCCATTTGTTTCTATCTTTCTGTAAAATGTTCTCCCACTCTTTAAAATTTACTTACCATAAAAATAACATATGACCTAAACTTACTGTAATAGGCAAATACTAAACTTGCCTTTATACTCTCTACTACTCCATGGGATTCTGGTTTTATATAATCTCATTCCCTGTAATGTGGGTAGAATTTGCTTCTAGCCTGTGTGTGTGTGTGTGTGTGTGTGTGTGTGTGTGTGTGTGTGTGTGTGTGTGTGTTTACATATATATAATGTAAAGTAATTTTTACAGATGTAATGCAGGTTCCAAATCAATTAATTTTGAGTCAATCAAAATAAGATTATCTTGGGCGAGTATGTGTCTTAGTCTATTTTCTGCTGCTATAACATACTAACACCAACTAGGTAATTTATATAAAATAAAATTTTATTCTTACAGTTCTGCAGGCTAGGAAGTCCAAAAACATGGTGCTGGCATCTGTTAAGGGTCTTCTTACTGCATCATCACATAACAGAAGTTGGAAGAGCAAGAGAGACCAAGGTGCCAGGGGCCAGACTGTCTTTATAACAACCTACCCTCAAGATAATCAACCTGCTCCCTGGATAACAAAGTTAATTCATCCATTCTTGAGGGTTCTGCGTCCATGACCCAATTACCTCTTATTAGGTCCCACCTCCAAAAACTGCTGCATTTGGGATTAAGTTTCCAACACATAAACTTTTGGGAATACATTCAACCCTTAGAAACATGACTTAATTAGTTAAAATCCCTTAAAAGAGGGACTGGGCACTCGCTAATGAGAAAGACTCCATCTTCATCACTGGCTTAAAAAACAAAACAAAAAACGTTAAGCTCCTCTATTGTGCGAAGCCCTATGGAGAGGGGAATGTAGCAAGGAGCTGCAGAGTGCAAACAGCTACTAGAAGCTAAGGGTGTCATCTTGTTGACATCTAACAAGAAATCAGAGATCTCAGTCCTACAACTACAGATAAATGAATTCTGCCAACAACCTGAGATCTTGGAAGATGATCCTTCTCCAGCAAATCTTTAAGATGAGGATGCAGCCTGACCTATACCTAAGTTGAAGCCTCTGACACCCTAAGCAGAGGACCCCATTAGGTTGCATCCAGACTCCTGACCCACAAAAACTGTGAAGTAGTAAATGTGTGTTGTTCAAAGTTGCTAAATAAATGAGATGATATATTATGCAACAATAGAAAACTAATACAACTGCCAACATCATTTTGGCTGCTGGGCAATATTCTCATTCTTTAAAAGGGATTTATCTTATTTGGTTATAAAGATAGAAAAAGTAAAGAATTGAGCCTAGGGTAGATGATCAGTAAATATTTTTTATTGATTGGAAATATCTGATACAAATTATCTGTGGCATAATGAATATGTAAATTTCAGTGAAATTTACACTTTCACGAAGCACTTTTTATATCACTGCCTTCATTCTTTGTGCTGAAAGTCAGTAGTTAGACATATTTTTTTTCTAATGGGTCTCTTATACAATGCATATTTCAGTCCCCGCCCCAACACCACCACCAGAAATAATATGTTAAAACTTAACCAATAGTAAAATGGTATTAGAAGGTGGGGTCTTAGGATGTAATGAGGCCATGAGGGTGAAGCCTTCATTATGGAATTAGTGTTTTTATATGAAGAGAGAACATACGAGAGATTCTCTTGAATAGATAAATAGATACAGATAGATAGATGTAAATAGATATTTTTCTTCCTCCCCTCTTCTCTCTGCCATGTGAAGATACATCACAAAGATGTTCATCTGTAAACTAGGAAGAGGATTCTCAGCAGAAATCAGGCAAGTCGGTCCCTTAATCTTGAACCCTACAATGTCCAGAATTTCTGATAATAAATTTCTGTTGTTTAAGCCAGATAGTCTGTGGTATCTTGTTATAACAACCCAAGCTGACTAAAATAGGGTCATGTTTTTCTGCCATGGACATTAGTGAACGATTGTTATAAAAATAAATCAGTGAGGGTAAAATATAGCACTGAGAGCATTTTAAATATTCTAGTGTTATCTTCTTTAATGAAAACAACATCAATTGAATTAAGCCCGACTTAATCCCATTCATTCATACTTACTCAGACCGTCAACATATACATATTCTTCAATCAGAAAATCTATGAAAATTCTTTTTTTTTCTTTCCTCTAGTGTAATATGTTTCTTACAATGTCTATAAATGAACTTTTATGCAAATATTCATAGGATGAAAAAAAAACTCTCTTAAGTAAAATTTGGCCTAGAGGTAAAAATAAAATATAGTAGGTTAGAGCTGGAGATTATAAAAACTTCTGAGCAAACTTTGAAGCTCCCTGAAAGTACTAGAGCAGCTTTTGATAAGTGCTATCTCTTTGTGCAAGTGTCTGATTTGGTCTTAAATTTTGTCACTCTGTTTATTCTGCATAACTTCATACTTCAGCCAAATTTGTTTCCATATGTTTTATGTACTCTGGGCCTAGTATTCTAGTTCAAAATGGGCTACATGCCTTCACTGTCATTTCTAACTACTATTCTATTTGAAAATAAGTTCATGTTCTACCTTCTCTATAAGAAAGACTAATTAATGCTCCTTTGAATTTGTGATAAATAATACCGCAAACTATCTTTCTGGTAAAAGGAGGGAGGAAATGAGGAGACTGTGGGAAATGAGTTACTCAAGGCAGTTAGCTATAAGATTTTCGTTCATTTCTTATTTTTTAAATAACTTCAACTTTTACATTACATTCAGGCAGTACATGTGCAGGTTTGTTACATGGGTATATTCTGTGAAGGGTGAGAATGTAAATTAGTTCAGACACTATAATTTTTTTCATTATTGAATACTCTTTTTACAGCAGTTTTGGGTTTGTGGCAAAATTATGAGAAAGGTTGAGAGATTTTCCACATACTCCCTAACCCCATACATGTGTATTCTCCTCCATCATCAACATTCTCCACCATAGTGGTACATTTATTATAATTGATGATATTATATTGACTCATTATAATCACCCAAAGTGTTAAATTTACATTAGGGTTTGCTCTTGGTATTATACATTCTATATATTTTGAAAAATGTGTAATCACATGTATCTATATAGTACCATACAGAGTATTTTCACTCCCTAAAAATCTTCTTTGCTTCACCTATTCATCTCCTCTCTCTGTAGAAGCTTGGAAACCAGTAATCTTTTGTAACATGCTATAAGTGATATTTTATGGCTATAAGATTAATGGTGGCCATAAGGCCCACTCAAACATCTTGCAGAACCAATGCTATGTGACATTTAGCAATAAGATATAACATGGCCTGGAGGCTTTTAATACTGGCACAGGGATTACTAGGTCTCTATAATGACAGCATTTAAAAACACTGCTTGCCCTAGAGACAAGGCCACCTCAGCACAGATGCAACTTTTGTGAACCTTAAAATAAAGCTTACTCTTACAAGGATAGGCTAAACTCCCTTTATGAAGCAAATGCCTGGTAACAGACCTGGACTGAATGTAGGTGTAAGAAAGGGGGAAGAATTTCCTAAACTTTGAGAATGGTCTCCAGATGGAGACCCTCCTAATCAGGCACTCCTCTAACCCCTGACTGTACATGGCCCAGGCTACGAGCCAGCTCTCGCGGTCCATCTTTTAAGAGTACTCCCAGAATAAACATCAGATTCATCTTTAGTGTGAATTGCACCAAAGAAAACATATCATCCCTGGAGGAGTTGATTAACAGGGGCCACCCAAGACCCCTAAATATGACATCTTTTTGCCGTCACCATTGTTTTGCCTCCTTAAGAATGTAATGTTATTGAATCATACATCATGTAGCTTTTTTCAGTTTCTCTTCTTTCACTTGGTAATGTTTATTTAATGTTTCTTTATCTGGCATGACTTAAAATTTCATTTCCTTTTAGAACTGAATAACATTGCTCTGTCTAGATCGGCTTATTAACTCAATCACCTATTGAAGGACATCTTGGTAGCTTTCAAGTTTTGGAAAATATGAATAAAGTTGCTATAAATATCCATGTACAGGATTTTGTGTGGACATAATTTATATTGCTAGGTTTTATGGTACAGTATGTTTAGTATTATAATAAACCAGGAAACTGTCTTCAAAATTAGCTATGTAATTCTGCATTCCTACCAGCAATTAATGAGAGTTGTTACTATCCACATTCTTGCTAGCACTTGGTCTTCTCAGTGTTTTAGATTTTGGCCATTCTACTAAGTGTGTCGTGGTATCTTATAGTTGTTTTCTCTAGGGGGATAGAACTAATGGAATAGGCATATATACAAAGGGGAGTTTATTAAGTATTAACTCAGATGATCACAAGGTCACAAAATAGGCCATCTGCAGGCTAAGGAGCAAGGAGAGCCAGTCCGATTTCCAAAACTGAAGAACTTGGAGTCCTATGTTCGAGGACAGGGAGCATCCAGCATGGGAGAAACATGTAGGCTGGGAGACTAGGCCAATCTCTCTTTTGATATTTTTCTGTCTGTTTATATTCTACCCATGCTGGCAGCTGATTAGACTGTGTCCACTCAGTTTAAGAGGGTGGGTCTGCCTTTCCCCACCCATTGACTCAAATGTTTATTTCCTCTGGCAACATCCTCACAGACACACCTAAGGTCGAATCCTTCAATCCAATCAAGTTGACAGTCAGTATTAACTACTACAAGTCCACCCCTTGTCAACTTAAACCCATATGCACCTCCTGAGATTGCATATACTTTTCAAATAAAGAGAATAATAAGGTCATAATTATACCTAATGTAATACAACTATCCTTTGTACAACCAGAAATGCACCAATCCTCAACCCAAATACTATTACATAAAATTAACAATACTTAAATGCTGATATGAAGTCAATAAATTTTATGTCACATGATAAAGGAGAAAGGAAACAAAATGAAGGTATTTTCTTAGTACAAGTGTATACATGAACAAACATGTTTCTAATAAAAGAATGAGGAAATATTCATGACAATTACAGTCCTAGTTTCTGCAGCTGATCACATGGTCATAGCTGGTATTGATGACTACCTTCTTCTACTACCCATTCTGTATTCTCTTTGCCTTCAGCAAGCATCCCAGCTGGTCATGTTTTTTTTTTTTTTCCTGGTTGAGTGACCCAAATCTTCATTCCTGAAGTGTCTGGGTCATTTGTAGTCCTGCCTGAATTAGGCTATTGTAGTTTCCCATTGACTTTAATCACAAGACATGGTAATATTAAGAGACACCTAATGGATCTCCTGTATTTCATGCACATTCTTTCTTACCAACATTTTGAAGTAGTTGACTGATTTCATCTTAACAATCTGGGCCAATCATCCCAGCCAACACTATAGGCTTCTTAGCCTGTTGACTTAAAGGTAAGAGGAGCCCAAAGTGTCCAGGTAGCAATCTTATCTTCCAGTTTAATGGAATCATTGAGTGTTTGCTTAGTTCTTCCCTACAGAACTAGGACCTCTAGGCCAGCAAAACGTAATGTCAGAAGAAAAGGAAGCAAATATTTTGCTAGTGCTGGTAATGGTGGTACAACTCACCATCACTGCTGATGATGCCATATTGTTTTTGATTTACCATTTTTCTAGGTAGAGGCAGCTCTAATGGCTTCCATTTGGCCTTTACCACCATAACAGTCTTCACTCTACCAGTCAGGGAGCCAATGTGGGAATTCTGCCAGCGGCTCAGTATGTCTATGCCAATTATGCATTCTGGCACTGGGTAAATGATCACAGGATGAGTCTGGGGACCACCATAAGTCAGACCTAGCTAAAATTCCATTAATTATCTGACCTCCACAAGCCCTACTTTAACTGGAGGAAAGTAATGACATTTTGAGTCCCTTGGAATTAATATCAGGTCAGAGCCAGTGTCCAGTAGCCCCTGAAATGTCTGATCATTTCCCTTTCCGCAATGCACAGTTACTGTGGTAAAAGGCCAGAAGTTTCCTTGGGGAAGGATGATAGAAAAAAAACTGCATAATTTGTTGGTACTGTAGTGGGGTCCTCCTTCGAGAGGAGCCAGCCTTCCCTTTATTCAAGGAGTTCTGGGTCTATAAACTGCCTCAAGTCTGGACATTGATTGAGGGGCTGTGATTCTTTGTTTCTGGAACTCAAATTAGTCTTTTGTTCATTCGACCTAGAAGATTTCTGCTTATATAAATCAAGTAGGAATGCAGTAGGCATCCTATCAGTTTCATTTCTAGGAACACTGTGATTAATTAGCCAATGCCAGAGCTCTACACAAGTCAGACTAATCTGATTGCCACTTTCCCTCTGTCGTCCATTTGGTAGCTATACCTGCCTTGCCTTTGATAGTCGAGTGCTGCCACTTGGCTCTTGTCACCTTGGGATACAATTATTCTCATTGTACTTAAATTTAGTGGTTGAGTGACTGCAGTTCCACTGTTAGCTCTGACATACAGAGAAGAGCAATTACAGGGCTCTTCAAAGATGCAGGTGTTGTCCCTACAAATGTATTTTGCAAGGCATTGGTGGTGGGTATATCTTCTGGACCATTCTATCTTGGATGAGTATGTCTAAAGTAACTTATCAACTCCACCATTCCAATCTCCCTAAGCCTTTGAATACTTTTCTCAAATTAAACCAAAGGAGATCAGGTATTTCCAGCTCACTCACAGTGAGCCATTTATTAAACCATATTTCAGCTAACCAAGCAAACTAGCCTTATATACCTGGGTTTGTTTTCATTTTTTCTAGTTCTTCCAGGTGTTATGTTAGATTGTTAATTTGAGATCTATCTTTTTAATGTAGAAATTTAGTGCTATAAACTTTTCTCTTTATACTACTTTTGCTGCATTCCAGAGATTTTGGCATATTTTGTCTCTGTTTTTATTTATTTTAAATAACTTTTTTATTTCAGCCTTAATTTCCCTTTTTACCTAAAAGTCATTTAGGAGGAAGTTGTTTAATTTCCATGTAAATGTAATTGTGTGGTTTTGAGAGATCTCTGGTATCTATTTCTAGTTTTGTTCCACTGTGATCCAATAGTATGGTTGGTATAATTTTGATTTGAATTTATTGAGATTTGATTTATGCCTTAGCATGTAATCAATCTTGGAGTATGTCCCAGGTGCAGATGAGAAGAGTATATATTCTGTGGTTGATGAGTATTCCATAGATGTCTATTGGGTCCAATTGGTCATGTGTCTAACTGAAGTCCAAAATTTCTTTTTAGTTTCCTGACTCAATGATCTGTCTAAAGCTGTCAGTGGATATTGAAATCCCTCACTTCTATTGTGTGGCTGCCTAAGTTTTTTTTTTATAGGTCTAGAAGTACTTGTTTTGTGAATCTAGGTGCTCCATTGCTGGGCACTTATATTGAAGATAATTATGTCTTCTGGTTGAATTGAACTGTATATCATTATTTAACGTCCTTCTTTGTCCTTTTTTAAAACTTTTATTTGTTTAAATTCTGTTTTAACTGATAAAAGCATAGTGATTGCTACTCTTTTTTATTTTCCATTTACATGATAGATCTTTCTTCAACTCTTTACTTTGAGACTATGGCTGTTATTATGTATGAGATTGGTCTCTTGAAGACAGCAGATACAGATGAAGGGATGTTTTTTCAATCTATCTTGCCAGTCTATGCCTTCTAAGTAGTGTGTTTAGACCATTTACATCGAAAGTTAATATCGATATGTGAAGTTTTCATCCTATCATAAACTTGTTAGCTGACTGCTTTGTAATTTCTATTGTGTGGTTGCTTCATAGGGTCTGTGGGATATGTACATAAGTACGTCTTTTGTGGTAGCAGGTATCATTCTTTCATTTTCATGTTTAGAACTTCCTTAAGGATCTTTTCTAAGGCTGGTTTAGTAGTAAGAAATTTCATTAATGTTTGTGTGCCTGGAAAAGATTTTATTTCTCCTTCACCTATAAAGCTTGGATTGGCAGGATATGAAATTCTTGATTGGAATCTCATTTTTTTAAAATAAGAATGCTGAAAACAGGCCCTAAATCTCTCCTGGCTTATAAGGTCTCTGCTCAGAAGTCTGCTGTTAGCTTGATGAAGTTCCTTTTGTATATGATCTTATCTTCTTCTCTAGCTGCCTTTAAGATTTTTGCTTTAACATTGACCTTGAGTAATCTGGTGACTATATGCCTTAGTAATGTGCATTTTGTATAGTATCTCTCAGGTGTTCTCTGAATTACTTGTATCTTGATGTCTACCTCTTTAAGAAAAAAATAAGAAAATTTTCTTGAATTATTTTCTCAAATTTTGTTCCAGGACATTTCTTTTCCTCTGTCTCAGGAATGACAATAATTTATAATTCCATATTTCTTGAAGACTTTGCTCATTTTATATTCTCTTCCCTTTACTTTTGTCTGTCTTGGTTAGTTTGAAAAACTAGTCTTCAAGCTCTGAATTTCTTTCTTCTCCTTGGTGCAATCTACTGATAAAACTTTCAATCATATCTGGAAATTCCTTAAGTGAGTTTTTTATTTTAAATTCCAGAAGCTCCACTCTAACTTCTCTTTAGGATATTTATCTCTTTATTTCCTGGATTGCTTTATATATCTCTTTGATATCTCTTTGTTTTGATTTTCAACCTTGTCTTGGATCTCATTGAGCTTCTTTGCAGTTCATGCTTTGAATTTTTTATCTATCATTTCAGAGTCCATTTTGGTTAAGGACCATTTCTGTAGAAATAGTGTGGTTCTTTGTGGTGTCACAACATTCATATTTTTCATGATGCCTGAATACTTGTGTTGGTTTCTTCTCATCTAGTAATGTTGGCATTTCTCATTTTGTAAAATTATTTTTGAGTAGTTGAGATTTTTCTTCTTTTACTTTCTTTCCTTATGTTGTTTTTCTTTCTTTCTTCGTTTTCTTTTTTCCCCCTCTCAGGGGTGTGACTGTAGAGGATATTTGGCAAGGTGTTTTGGCTTTGCTTCTATAGCCTTATTCATGTTTGTCACCAGGTTTTATATTGGGCTGCACAATTCAACCTACAAGCAAGTAGATGAGACTGATGGGTAAGAGGCAGCTGTGGCCAATGTGGTTGACTATATACTTAATTTTATTTTCTGGGAGAATCTCTGTTTCCTCAGATAATAGTCTGATTCATGGAGTGCACAGTGAGTGG
Organism: Plecturocebus donacophilus; assembly: GCA_004027715.1. Taxonomy (NCBI): domain Eukaryota; kingdom Metazoa; phylum Chordata; class Mammalia; order Primates; family Pitheciidae; genus Plecturocebus; species Plecturocebus donacophilus. The sequence goes on along the minus strand of PVKP010000592.1, from coordinate 158,566 downwards.
TGTGAGCTGCTTCCTCAGCCATGAAGGGTCTGGGGCAAGTTGGGCAGGGCTGGACAAGGTAGGTTCACCTACAAGGTCTATAATGGCAGGCACAAATACCAGCACAAAGGGAGAATCCAGAGGATGGCTTCCAAGTACCCAGTGTTTTGCCTAGGTATGGAGCTGGGAATGCTCCTCACTGCCAAGTTCTCTGCACAGAGATGGAGGGCAGCCTAAGCTCCTAATCCAGTTGAGTGGGTGCTCCAGATGCCTGGATATCTGCCTTGGCTTGGCATGGAGTGGAGGAGAGCCCCCTGTTCCAGTATCTCTCTACAGGAATGATGGGAATGTTCAGACTGCTATTCCAAGTAAGTGGGTGCCCCCAGTGCCTGGAGATATGCCTGGTCATGGACTCTGGCTGCTGATATAGGCTAGCAAGTGTTCTGAATGCCTGGACATATGCCTGGGCATAAAGTAGAGAGGGCTCTCCTTCACCCAGATCTATGCACAGGAAGGGCGGCTGAGGTTGCAAATCTGGGCAAGTAGGTGCTTTGAATGTCTGGAGATCTGCCTAGGCATAAAGCAAAGGGCCCTCCTGCACCATGATCAAGGTCCAGGAAGAGTGAGGCAGCCCAGGGTGTTGGTCCAGGCAAGTGGGTACTACAAATGCCTGGATCTATGCCTGTGAATGCAGTGGAGAGGGCCACGCTGCACCACGACCTCAGGGGAATAGGCTGGGGCATCCAGCAATGACACATACAGACCAGTTCCAGGTTGCCAAGTTTGCCCTGGGCTGCGAGTCTCATCATGTAGGAGAAACTGCAGCTGAGGCAGCTCTCCTCCCACTCTAGGCCCGTGATGAGGGAGAGCACAATTCCACTTCCTACTGCTGGGGCACTGCCCAGGGTTCTGGCTGTGGGGATCAGTACCCAACTCTAGAGCAGGCACTCCAATTTCTGGCCTGAAACTAAAATGTCTGTGTAGGCACACTGCCAGTTTATCAAGGAATGGCTGACTATATATGCTCCCAGATTTAAAATGGTGTTCTACTCTCGGTTCTGGATCTGGGAAAATGACTGCAGCTTTTTCTGGTATCTTTCCTCATAGAATCTCCAAGTTTCTCCTCAAGTTAGCTCTAGGGCTGGAGAGAAACAAAGTTCTCTCTGTCAGCCTGGGTTGCTTAGATGCCCAATGAAAAGGTAAGTCATAGAGGAAAGTCCTCTGTCTCTCTTGCATACTAGGGCTTCACTCACTTTTATCAGCTGGACTACATCACGGCGCCTGTTTGCCCATGTTCTACTCCCTGAGTAGATGTCCTTCACAATTTCAGTGAATGCCCATTTTTTAGTTCAAAAAATTCAGGGTTTATCTTTATTCACTATCTTTCTATTTCCAAGTAGCCTAGCCATGCTAAAAGTTTATGCCATCTTGAAAAAAAAATCACACACACACTTTTTTTTTTTAACTAGCTGGACATAATATATCAGGTGAAAAGAACTGCTATAAATAGAACTTTAGTAATGTGGGGGGGCGGGTTCTATAGTCCTACAAGTGTTCTATTAGCCCATGATTTGATCTCAGTATTTGAGTAAGCTGATGTCTCCGGACTGTGAATTTCACAAATGTTTTTCAGTTTTTTCCTGCCTTAGATGGGACAGGATAGCTATAATGAGCTGGAATTTGGTACTTCCATTCTCTTATCTGGAAAGCTAGAGATCACTAGAGTTTGATATTTCTATCCCCCAGGTTAGGTGGGCTCTGATACAAACACCACAGCAGGTTAGAATCTGGTTAACTAATTTCTACTGGGGCTATACCTTGCTAAAAAGAACAGAGTACTGTAGCATATTTCAAAATATTTTCTTTTCTTGGTCTCTTGCTAGAAGAATGAGGGGACTTTTCTCCAGTCTTTGTGTGAGAATATAGTTGAGCCCCTGGAGCTAAATCTCAAAATACTGGGGACGCTCTCCTATTCTTGGGCCACTCTTGAGTTTTTACCTCTCACAGTTGTCTACATTGAACCTTCAGCAATTTATCATTGCAGTTCAAGTTTTCATATCTGTGGTAGTTTCAGGTCATGAGTCTGCTCTGGTAAACCGTAATGCCCAATATTTGCCTGTCTGTCTTTTCAGTCTTGGGGGTAGCAGTTTGTCCTGTGTCCTCCTTTCTCTTTCAAATCTAAGAAAAGTTGTTGACTTTTGAGTCTGTTTATCTTTTTACCTGTTGTTAGGACAGAGTGGGAACTTCCAAACTTCTTAAGTGTGGAACCAGAAACCAGCAGTTCCATGTTACAAGGTTTACATGGTAAGAATCTTAACAGAGAAATTTTCCTAACTCTATGTCAACAAATATCCAAGCAGATGTTAATTATTTATGATAAATAGGATTTTGGATCAAATAATTTGGAAAAATGTTGAGTTAAAGAAAAATTAAGCAAATTTTTTTAACTTTCATACTTCTTAGAACCTTTGTTGTAAATCTTCAAGATTACAATTTAGGCTGCAGGATTTCCCTAAACCTTTTCAATTATTGAACACTTTATAACGTAGAAAAGAAATTGGGTCTGTTTACAGACGCTATACCGTTAATTCTTAAAGTGTGGCTCCCAGAGCAGCAACTTCTGCATCAACATCGGGGTGCTTGTCAGAAATGCAGATTCTTCGGCCTCACCCCGCAGTACTCAATCAGAAACTCCGAGGGTGGACCCAGAGTCTGTGTTTGAACATGTCCCTCAGGTGATTCTAATGCATGCTGACGTCTGAGAGCCATTGCTTTATTTCACGTAGACTTGAGTAGTCCCTGCCTAATATGGCTAGGTTTTGTGTCCCCACCAGAATCTCATCTTGACTTGTAATCCCCAGGTGTTGAGGGAGGAACCTGGTGAAAAGTGATTGGATCATGGGGGCAGTTTCCCGGATGCTGTTCTCGTGAAAGTGAGTGAATTCTCACGAGATCTGATGGTTTTATAAGTGTTTGGCAAGTCCCTCCTTCGTTCACTCGTCTCTCTCCTGCCACCGTGAAGAGAAGGTCCCTGCTCTCCCTTCACCTTCTGTCATGATTATAAGTCCTGAGGCCGCTCCTGCCATGTGGAACTGTAAGTCAATTAAACCTCTTTCTTTTCTAAATTACCCAGTCTTGGCCGTTATCTATAAAAATGTGAGACTAGACTAATACACTACCCATGCTTTCTTTTAGAACAGATATTCACTGAAAGGAATATTTTTAAAGAGTAAGTGAATTAACACTGAGAACTGTGTAACCACTGACATTGGAAACACAGTTTTTCCCTGTGGAGTTGTAAATACTTAGTTTAGAGTAATTAAAGAGACATGAACAATGTTTAATGCCGCTCAAATATTTCACTAAAGACATTGACTCTAAAATCAAAGGTGTTTAATTGATAGGAAAAATACAGATAATTTTCCACTCTCCAGTCTGTCAGTCTTTTAATTTACAGCATAAGACATTTCTTTTCAAATGAACATCAAGGAAGTAAATGTGCAAAACGTTAACATCTGTTCTGAAGTAATTTGTCAGCGTTCCCATACACAGATGAGGTGAAACTTTCTTAAACGCCCATTTAAGCCACTTAAGTTTGCATGTGTTGGTAATGAATGTTAGGTACTTGACAACTTGTGTTGTTTGCAGGGAGATTCTAAAATCCCACTGAATATGGTAGTGTATCACAGTTTTGTAATTATCAATAAAAATATTTATGCAGTAGCAAAAGGTTTACTGTATAAGCATATGCATAAGTGTGTGTATGTGTGTGGCAGAGTGGAGTCAGGTATTAGTTCTTATCTGTATTGCATGGAAAGAAGCAATAACAAAGTTTGGGTTGACCAACTATATCTTACCTAGATGGTCCAAAGACTAGATAGGCTGTTTGCTTTTTAAAAAAATGGGATACATGTGCAGAATGTGCAGGTTTGTCAAATAGGTATATATGTGGCATGGTGTTTCGCTGCACCTATTGACCCATCCTCTAAATTCCCTCTCCTCACCCCCACAACGCCCAACATGTCTTGTTCTGTGTTGTTTCTCTCTCTGTGTCCTTGCGTTCTCAGTGTTCAACTCCACCTTATGAGCGAGAACATGCAGTGTCTGGTTTTCTATTCCTGCATTAGTTTGCTGAGGATAATGGCTTCCAGCTTCATCCATGTTCCTGCAAAGGACATGACCTCATTCTCTTTTATGACTGCTAGTACTCAAATATTTTTGTCAAGGAGATACCCATTATAGTAACCTACTGGGCCATTTAGTAAGAGATAATTCTGTTGTAGTTAGAGAGATCATAAAGGTCAGCAGATTGTTCATAATTAAGTATTTAAGGCTAGAGCTATATAAACTAAGACCAGTTCTCCATAAATATATTACTTATTTAACTAGTTGTTTTGGTGTGCTTGCTGTCTTACCTGTATTGAAAGCTTAATGTGTTTTAGTGTGGAAGAAGGTCTGATATAAGATCCAGTGGTCTTATATTTCTACTAGTCTTTTACCAAAATTATTTCCCCCATAATTCAGCCATGTTAGCTCAAACAATGGGCCTATGGAGCCAAGTAGCACATAAGTAAAGAAACTAAAAAAATTCTGTCAGTGTCAAAAGACAGGAAATTCTATTTTACATTAATTACTTATGTTTTGATATGGAAAGATTATATAAAGTGAGCTAAGCTATTAGTAGCCATTCACTCATAGGCTGCTTATTGCTATTAACTTTTCTCAATGGAGATTATTAGCTAAGTTTCACTTTTCATGATAATTTCCACTTTTCATGATAGTTTTCAATTTTCATAATTTTCACTTTTCATAATTTTTTATTTGACTATTCATTTATCATCAAAATAACTGGACTTATACCCATTGTTAGTTGAAAATGTGATAAAGCATTTTTAAAGCCTCAAAAATGTCCAGCATTTAGTGGGACTGATGCTTAGTGCATATTCTCAAATATCAGTATGTACTGCTCAAGGGAAACATGAGGATCTAAGATTACTAAGTACTTTAGTAAAACTGGAAAAAATATCTATTGATTATTTCATATGCATGATTAATTTATTTGCTTTATCCATAAGATCTTTGAATAGCAAATTGAAAGAGAAAATCAAAAGTTGTGTGTGTGTGTGTGTGTGTGTGTGTGTATACACACACTCATATACAGAGTGCGTATATATATATATATATATATATGGAGTACATATATATATATATGGAGTACATATATATATATATGGAGAGAGAGAGAGAGAGAGAGAGAGAGAGAGACACACATTTGATCTTCTGCCATCTCATGGGATTTGTCTTAGTTCTCATGTCAGAGCTCTTTATCTAGGGAATTGGGTGGGGTAGAAATAGTAGGTGATAGTTAAAGTCTTCTTCAGCTTAAAAAAATAAACTGTAATGGCTGAAAGTAGAATTTTCAAACAACTGGAAATTACCCTAACCTAGGCTTTGGTGGTATGAAGAAAGCTTTAGCTGAGAGAAGAAAAAGCAGACCAATTCAAGAAAGTTGAGATGCCTCGAGGTGTTGATCTTGGGACGTTCTCTGTGCATGGTGGAGACAAAGCCCTCATCAGCAAATAACCCTGCATATTGAAGCATGCTGTGTAGTACAGACTGTACACTACACTTTTCAAACTAAAAAACAGATTGAAATGTTACTGTGGGAAAGTTTGTGGTTAGTAGAGTATGATTGACATCTTTGGTAAGCATTAGTGCTATATGCCAAATACAGTTGGTTTTCTTCCTGAGTACTGGGTAGTATTTTATTTTGCTCCCTTTCTTGTGCTCATATGACTTGGTTTGGACAATGTTTAATAAGAAAGGAAGTGCATGTCACTTTCTCACGGAAGCTTTTAGAGTTGGTGAGAGACTCAATGTGCTTTTTGTTTCCCTCTGCTATGGTGCCTGGAAACATTCCAGTAGCCTGGGTCCTACAGTGTTCACCATGCAGATCAAAGCCCTCCAATCGGCCTGAAATAAACATGTAGAATGAGAAGAAAAAAAAAAACAAAACCTATGGAATTTCTGGGGTTTGTTGCTACCACAACATAATCTAAACTAATAAAAATCCTTGAGCAGTGTCCTCAACAGAATTTGAAGACAAGCTCTTTTTAAAAATTGATACATAATTTTGTACATACTTATGCAGTATATATGATATTCTGTTATGTGCATAGAATGTGTAATTATCAGGTAAGTGTATTTGGGATAGCCATCACCTCAAGTATTTATTATTTCTTTGTGTTGAAACATTTTAATTCCTCATTTCTAGCTATTTTGAAATGTATTTATTTGATAACAGGGTATGATGACTATAGTTAACAATATCTTGTTATATATACAACAATATATATAACAGAGTATGGTGACTATAGTTAACAACAATATCTTGTTATATACACAACAATATATATAACAGAGTATGGTGACTATAGTTAACAATATCTTGTTATATATACAACAATATATATATAACAAATATATTTCAAAATAAATATATTTCAAAATAAATATATAGTCACCATACTCTGTTGTCAAATATTGGAACTTATTCATTCTATCTAACTGTATGTTTATACCCATTAACCAACCTCTCTTTATCCCCTCTACCCACCCCCCATACACTTTCAGAATTTGATATCTCTTATTTTACTTTCTGTCTTCATGAGATCAACTTTGTTATCTTGTGAGTGGGAACATGTGATATTTGTCTTTCTGTGTCTGGCTTATTTCACTTAACATAATGACCTCCACTTCCATCCATGTTGCTACAAATTACATGATTTCATCCTAGTTTATGGCCAAATAGTACTTCTTTGTATAAAGTAATAGACAACATTTTTAAGTCCATTTGTCCACTAATGGACACTAGGTTGATTCCATATCTTAGCTATTGTGAATAATGTTGCAATAAACATGTGAATACAGGTATCCCTTTGATATACTAATTTGTTTCCTTTGGATTAATACCAGTAGTGAGATTTCTGGATCATATAGTAGTTTTATTTTTATTGTTTTTGTGAAATATCCATACTGTTTTCCATAATGGCTGTATTAATTTACATACCTACTGATAGCTTGTGACTTTTCTAGATCCTTGCCAGTATTTGCTAGATTTTCAAAAGTAGACATTCTAACTGGGCTATTACTAATTACTATTACTAATTTTGAATTTCTTTAATTAGTGACATTGAGCACTTTTTTCCCATACCTGTTGGTCATTTGCATGTCTTCTTCTGAGATGTCCCTATACAGATCCTTAGTCCATTTTTAAATGGGATTGCTTTGCTGTTTTTTGAATTCTTTGTATATTCTGGATATTAGTCTCCTGTCAAATGAATAGTTTGTAAATATTTTCTCCCATTGGACAGTTTGTCTTTTCATTCTGTTGATTGTTTCCTGTGCTGAACAGAAGCTTTTCAGCTTAATATGTCCAATTTATCTATTTTTATTGTCTGTGCTTTTGAGGGTTCTAGACCAATGTCCTGAAGTGTTTCCTCTATATTTTCCTCTAGTGGTTTTATAGTTTGGGGCCTTACATTTTAAGTCTTTGATTCGTGCTTAGTTGATTATGTATAATGTGAGAGATGGGGTTCAGTTTCATTCTTTTGCATGTGGATATCCAATTTTTCTGGCACCATTTATTTAAGTTTCCTTTCCCCAGGGTATCTTCTTGGAACCTTTGTGAATATTATCTATTGCTGTGTATTTGGTAGCAAAAGAATTCAAGGATATGATGGCATTCCTATAGATTAAGGATATGGCTCTTCTTTTAGAATTTTTTGCAACATATGGAACCCAACAGAGAGAGGGAGCCCCAATGGTACCTGAAGTTGAAATTCTTACTGTGGGAGAGGCTTTAATGTAAATTCAATATAAAATATATTTTAGGTTTGTGCATTAAGATTGCCACCTGTTACATATATTTTGTGTCTGGAAATCTCTGTAGCTCAGTATAACAGACCTGCTCCGTCAACTGCCTTATTTACTTTGACTTGTAAGATTAAAACTTCAGCTAATACTCCATGCCCTGCTCCTCAAAAGGACTGTTGTATAAGTAAATATAGCACTAGAAATAAGTACATCACTAAATTATTGAATGTGTAAAATGTGTCAAGCAATATGTTAAGCAGTTTACATGGATTATCACATAGGTTCCTTTCAATAAATCTGTGAGGGAGATACTAACCTCATTTACCATTTCAGAAACTTGGAAGTTATACATGTTTAAAACTAGCCCCAAGACAAACAGCTTGTAGGTGAGAAAACCAGAATGACAGTCCAGGTCTGCTTGATGCCAATGCCATTGCTCTATGTAGCCCTCATTAATCATCTCTCACTTGGGTTACTGGAACAATTTTCTAACTTCTGTTTCTGCTTTTCTGATTTTCTTCTTTATCCCTCCTATTTTAGATAGAATGATGAATAAATACTACAAATATGACCTTGTAAGTCCTTTTGCTAAAATTGTGCTGGCTTCCAAGTGCTTTTTACATAAAATATAAACTCCTCATTGTGTCACATAAGGCCCTCAAGGACAAGGGCCCCGTCGTTTCCTCTACATAAAATTTCTACCACTTCTATCTTTCTATTTTATGTTCTTCTAATAGTAGAGTACTTTTGCTCTATTAATGCTACTGATTGTCACCTTGCTTTATACGGGGTCTTCTACATGCAATGCCAGGGAAGATCTTTCAGGGGAAGACCCATATACCTTTATGCCCAAACCCAGCAATAATTTAACAAGACGACATAGATATTACCGTTCCATGGAAACTTCTGCAGTATTCCCATCTGGATTAGAAATTCCTATTCTCCCATGGAACTTTATTCAGGGCCCTATTGTTGCATCCATTATAATTTGGGTATATGAGCCCTGAAATCAGAAAAACTCACGAGTTTAAATATCAGCTCTGACACTCTTTAGTTAAATATATTTTAAACAGTTATTTAACCTCTCAAAACGTCAGTTTCATGGTTGGTAAAAATAATGTAAGCATAGAACTTCCTGTACAAATTTTTATTGTTATGTTTGTATTAAATAATGAGTTAATATAATGCCTTAGTATAGTCAGAGTTTAATAAAATATTTGTTGATATTTGTATTTCACTCAACATGCTGTAATATGATTACCTAAATTTCAGTTTATAAACTCCTTAATGCGAGGAGGTATAATTTTTTCTTCTTTATAGACCCGTGCCTATTGTAGTTGACTCTACGTAAGCATTTACTATTTAAATAAATCTGTAAAAAAAATTAGAATGACATTTAAAATGCTCAAACTCAAAGGCATTAACGTACATTCAGGTTTTCTTGGGATGCCAGAAAATATTAAAAACACAGTTCAGGGTTTTGGACAAGAGGAAAATAGATTCTTCTTCTAAGACTGTATGAAAGAATAGAAGAAAAATATGAGGCCTGCTCAGATGACAAAAGGACTCCTGGATTGTCCCAATATACACAGTAAAGTAAGTGATCTGCTCTGACTAAGATTAACGAGGAAAAAATGGAAGTTTATGAGCTGAAGAGATTTGGAACATTTTTGAGAGCAATGAGCCAAGGAATCAATGAGGAAGAAATATCAGGCATGCTGAGCAGTGGTCACCGCCAGCTTACACCTGGTTGGTATAAATATTAAGAAGACCAGGTCTACTTGGTTCTTTATTCAGCATGGCTGCAGGCATAAAGAAGGTGGCCTTCATAGTGGATCTCCTAAAGAAAATTATCAAGGGCAACGCAAAGTGAGAACAAAAATTAAATAAGTAGGATAAGGAATTATACTGTAATATTTTGCAATAGACCAATCAGATCCAAAGACATTCGCACGTATTAAGGCTTCTATAAATATTTTTTGAAAAACTTTTAATATGGGTAGCAGGCATGCCATTTTTGCTTATATATTTCATGCATAAAGCCCAACATAATGAATAGAGTATTCCTTTCAAAATGTAATACTCCTGAGGAGAAAATATTTTGTGTTTGAATTGCAAAATTTCTCAATTCTAGTTTCCAAATATACTTAGAAAAAAATTAATTGAAATCAGTAAATGACTCTACAAATAATGTCAAGCTACCTTTCTTTGCTTAAGTGTGTTTAAAGGGTATTACATTTAAAGAGAAGAGAATAGCTCATGATGAAATGAATCATCATTTGAATTGTTTTTGAGGATTGCAGTAACTGCACTATACATAACGAATTAAAGTCAATTTAGAGAGTTAACCTGTATAAACATAATCTATTGTAATATGAGTAACACTGACAGGCTGTACAATAAATTAATATAGACATATGTTGTTGTTGTTTTCCCTGAATTTACTTTAACTTATATGTGTCTTTAATGACATAATGGGAAAGGGGAATGAAAAGGGAGAAGATGGTAAAGAAAAAAGGAATAACTAAGGGAAGTAGGCAGTGTAAGCAAAACCTGGAATTTGGGCATTTAAATTTAGAGAAAAAAGAAAAATGAACCATTTCTTTTGGATTATTTATTTTGAATCTTCCAAACTTGTTTGTTTGTCTCGAAATTACCTTTTGTAGTACCATAGGATAGTATGATAGAACAGATTATAGGAAGAATTAACAGTAAGTGAATGGCTAGGCTTAGGGGTGGGAAGGTGGGGTTTAAACACTTAAAACCATTTAAAGCACACATAGACTAACATCACATGTTATCACTTATTTGTTGGATGTAAAAATCAAAAACAATTGAAATCATGGTCATAGAGTAGAAAGCCCTATCCAGACACTGGGAAGCGTAATGGAGAGTTGTCAGGGAGGAGGGGATGGTTAATGGGTACAAAATAAAATAGAATAATACCCACTCATTGATAGTACAATGAGGTGATTATAGTCAATAATACCTATGCATTTAAAAATAGCTTAAATAATGTAATTGGAATGTTTGCAGCTCAATGGATAAATGATTAAGGGGATGAATACATTATTCTTCAATATGCGCTTATTTCACATTGCAAGCCTGTATCAAAAGATATTTACCCCATAAATAGATATGCCTACTATGTACCCACAAAAATTGAAAACGTGTGTGTGTGTGTATTTCAATGTGTGTCTATTATATTATCAACTACAAGTAATCAGTAAATTATAAAATAGTGAAAGATGCACCAATTCATGAAAAGCCACAAGCCCTTGAAATACAAGTAAGTAAAGAAATCAGGCAGAAATATAGAGAAGAAAACTTGTATGGGTCATGCGTACTTAGCTTATCACAAACGTTTTCTATCTGGTTAATTCTTTCACACGTTAAATTTCTTAAATTATTTGATCCCATTTTCTCCATATTTTTTCACCCATCCTGACAATAACATTGTGACCATTAAAAGTTAGTTCTTTAAACTGTTTTTTCAGTAATTTATAAGAAAAAGAAAGCTATATTTAGCATTGCATTTCCAATAATACCAGTAATTATGTCTTTTTAAAATAAAAATGATGCTAGTGATAAAAATCAGTAGAATGGAGGGGTTGAGCTTTCTTTCTGATACAGTAAAATTCATTAATACATCAAAATACTATGATGGCTATTAGTCAATCTTCTAGATCATGGAGAAAAAATATGTCTGGTCTTGCAGATAATCTGGAAATGTATGTTAATCATATGCAACTTTTTAGGTACCTTATGAAGACAATGATAAAGTATCTAAGAAGCACAGAGAACAAAATAACTAAATCAGAAAGTTTGCCCAGTACCCTTCAAACAAAACATACAATTCTATTTGTACTTTGAATAATAATGGAAAATAAATAGAAAAAAATATCCTGAGCATAGGGCCTACACTGTGGCAAGACCTGCATCCAGAGAGTAGGAAACATATGGAAGCTACCTTTCAAGTAGAAATGAACAGGAATCGGTCAATTACAATGGGAGGAGCATGGAAGAGAAATATGCCAGTGTTGAGTGTTCTCAGAAATTTCATATGAAAGGCAAACTATTAATATACATTGAGTAAATTTAAAAATCATCTAATAGTCTCTTTTTGCTTCTCCCACTAATTGACCTTTGGCGAAATCATTATGGATATCCATAAGCATAGAAGTTACCTGGATTTTTTTGCAGAAGGAGTGAAATGAATGACTGTTCAGGTTGTGCAAGTCGGACTGACTTAATAGGAGATTTTTCAAATTTATTTCCAGTTGCATCCAATCTGATAATTCAAATAGTTCATTTAGGGGAATATTGAGTGCCTTTTAAAAAAATCTTTACTACTAAATTTGTACCGTTTGGCGAGTACATGGCACAAGATGGACATTTAATTATTTTGAATAATTGAATGAAGAGAGAATGCCATGAAAACAGAGTATCAAATCAAAGCTTCTAACGGAAGATCAATCTTGGTAGGAAAACCAATGAGGAATGAGTTTCGGGAAAGTAGACATGCATGAAGTTAAGGAGGTAGCCAGTGACCTGATCTTGAGGCTTTTGCAGGACATGGTAAAACATTTAAATTTTGTTCTAAGTGGGATAGAAATTTTTTGAAAATTTTTGCACAAGTGGTGCATGGGTGTGTGGCATCATCTCATTTTGTTTTTTGAAAGATCATTCTGTCTGTTGGTTGAAGATTATACCATCTGCATGAGAGACTTAAGGAGAATAATTAGGATGCTATTTCATTATCTTAGCTTGGTTGAAAGTGATTATGATAGAGATCATAGCAATGGTTACATTTGGAAAGTAATCAATAGGAATGACTGACAAATAATTGTGCATGTCAAGAACAGGTAGAATGAAGAATGGCTCTTAGGTGACAAGTTACCATAAACTTAATGTCTAACAACACATTATCTCAGTTTCTGTAGATCAAGAATCTAGGCACAGCTTGACAGCAGCCTCTGCTTGGGTCTCATAAGGCTGCAGTCTTTATCTGTAGGCTCTGGGGAAGAGTTTGGTCCAACCTTACTCAAGTGGTAGGCAGAATGCATTTCCTTGTGGTTTTAAGATTAAACACACTAGTTTCTAGCTGCCTATTTGCTTGTGTTGTTCCTCATTAGCTGGAGACTGCCCTCAGCTTTTTGCCGTCGGAGTTTACAAAACATAGTTGCTTACTTTTTTAAAGTTAGCAAGGAGATTCTCTAAGGAAAGTCTGTTACAAGATTATGTAACAAATCCAAGAGAGTGATATCTTGTCACCTTTTCCACATTCTACTGGATTAAAGAAAGTCACATGTCTGCCCCACCCATCAGGAGAAGGGGTTAGACAAAGTCATGAATACTAGAAGTCAGGGATCATGAGGGGACACTCTTGAATCTTTCACAGGTGGAAATGTGGCTGAGTTTCTAAAGACAATATTATACAGCTGAACTGACTCCGGGATCACCTACTATAGAACTTTACCTTACATGTGATTTTTAAAAATCCTTACTCATTAAATCCACTTTTGTTAAGGAATTCTGCCACTTCCAGCCAAAAAGAATCCTATCTGACACAGGGACATGAAAGATTAAGAACTTCTCACTTGAGGATCTCTATCTTCTATTTTTAGGAGAGGAAGATGATATGTTTGGGCTTTACTATAAATGAAAGTTTAACATAGCTACTATAGTGAGCGGGAAAGGGGGATAGTTAGGATCACATAGAAGGAAGTTCAGGTAATGTTTAGAGACCAGGTGACATTAAAAAGTCAGTATTTAATTGCAATCTGAAAACTGCATTTTTACCCTCTATTTAACAGACTGGATGTTAGAAAGAACATGAGTGAAATAAACTCTCAAAGTAGACTCCACATCCTGCATGGCATAGGATTTGGAAAATTAAGAAAATTACTCTTAAGAAACTGAAAGTGAAGCCATCTTCTTAGGAAAGAACCAGGTGTAAGTAAAGAGGAACAGAGGAGGAAGCATTCTGTAACATGTTAAGAGGTTTTGTTTACATGAGATTGGAGTTCTTGGGTGGAGTTCAAAAGTTTAGTTTGGGTTGGAAGATGGCTTTATTCAGAGAACAGAGAGACATATGGGGACAACATTATTGAAGAGAACACATTATCAACCACTACAGGATTTATCAGATTTGCTGCCTTTAACAAAACAAGACTTCCAGCAGATAATCAAGGCATTTGAAATCCCACATTACCGCTATATCTTGCTTTTGTGACAGTTTCACGATCTGTGTTAGGGAAGCATCTGCCAGGCTGAGTGAGCTGTCATCTACTTCCACAGGAGCATCAATTATGGGTTTCTTTCATTTTATCCTCAACCAAACATTCTCTACTGTGATCCACCCTCAAATCTATGGATTTCCATTCAGTTGCACATCTCTTTTGCATGCAGAATACTCCTTCATCACTTCTGTTTCTTCTATCTTTTTAAGAAAATGATTTAATCAATCTTTAGCCTCTTCCTTAAAAAGTTTCCATGACAGATAGGAAATATTAACTGAATTGTGCGAAAATGTCTTCTTTTGGTAGTGTATATTATCTGTTCTCAGTATTTTTATCTTCATAACTAAGCCCCTCTTAGTATGTTTCCTGACTAGATTTTTGATGACTCCAAAAGACATGCTGGAATTTGGCTCTTACTATTGTTTGCTTCATTTCTCTTTCTATTTCTTGCCTTTAATTTTCTATAGTATTCTACTTTGCAAAACCTTTCTTTTAAGAGAGTCAGTCATTTAAAATTTTAAAGTGATTTGTACATATTGGTTTGAGTCATGACAAATTTATTTTTTCTAGGTCTCAGATGTCCTCATTTATACTTCCAATGGTACTTACTATTGTTGAAGCTGTTTTTATTAAACTATCCTTTAACATATCATAGAGAAGAGTTTATTTAGAGAGAACTAAAATGTCTTTGATCATAAGAATTACAGTAATCATCAAACGTGGTGGATTCTAGGCACCCAACAAATCTTTTTACTTTGGGTACAGCCTCAGAGAACATAATCCTGCCTTCTGCACAGAGTCAAACTATTATAGGTTAGAATTTAGAGGCCAATCAGATTCAACCCCTTCTCAGGAATGCAGATTGGAATTTCATGAGAGATGAGGCAACTTGATGACAATGCCTTGGTTATAACTACTTAGGAACTCCTTATCCCTAGAGCTGTTTTGGTAACTGCTTTTAAAGAGACTTTGCTACTTCATTCTTCCTTTGCATTTTGAGTACCATGTAACTTTATAATCTACTTGGTATGTAAGTAAGCTAAAGTCAATTGCTTCCTATTGCATGTACCCACAATAACCTTAAAAGATACAATCAATTTGTTAGTGCTTACTAACAGAGAACTGGTCAATGCCCAAGGATAGCACAGTTGTCCAGTATTTATTTAAAAATCTCTGCCATAAATTAAAGTTGAATTTGAACAAAACACTATAGGTGAATCAGTGAAAGTACATTATCATTTCTGGAAAAATAAAAGAATGTGTACAAATCATTCAAAAATTGAATTATAAAAGCATACTTCATATATGTTTTGTCTATGAACTGTGATTATAGAGTTATGTCTCATTTCTTCAATGTGTCATAGAAGTAATTTAATTACTAGTTATATCATGTTTATTTTTTAAGAACAAAATTTTTATGTCCTGCATTTCTGTGGCAATTCCTTTTTTGAGCAATTTACTGAGGAGGGAAAAAAAAAAGGAGGTAAGATTAATCCATCTCTTATATTTACTCCAGTTCAGTCTATAAAGTGAAATGAAGGTGGTGGGAGAAGGCAATTAGAAGATTTAGTTTTCTCTCCAAAAAGCTCAAAGTACTTATCTATCATTATTCAATTGATTTTGTAGGATCCCCTTGAGAGTTGAGGAAAACAGCTATTTTATAACCAGAGAAATTAATGCAGAAAGCCACATGCTCTGTTAACTATAAGAGCAGGATTAGGAATCACAACTTTTGAGTTTATAAAATATTATTAACCCATTAAATTATCCTGGATTCTACTATTTATACAGCTTCTTCCTATTAACTGTGCTTCCAATGTAGCAATGAAGTAAATGGCTAAAAAAATCTTTTGGTTTAAGATGAAAGCAATCAGTTAGTGTCAATTAACTTCATTCATGGATCAACCCCTGTCTTTACAACTCTTTACAAAACGTGGATCATTGTTAAAATGTCACATGCACACTGATTAGGCAGAAACATTTTAAAAGTTGCAGTTACTTTCTTTAGTCTTCTATTAAATATATTATGTGTCTATTGTGTCTTTCAATGTCATCTAACTTTGATTTTCTACGTTTACCATCCCCTTCAGCCAAACTGTTTATTCTCCATGAGAGAAATGTTACTTTTTTCTTTCACACTTATTTTCTCAACATTTGTTATTTTTTAAGTCATGCTGTTTCACCTGACATAATACCATCTCTTTCATTTGAATCTACCCAAATTCTACTTATCTTTCCTTCTCTATAACATCTTTCCAGGAACTGCAAATTAAATTATTCTTCTCACTTTTATATTCCAGTCCCATTTCTGTCTCTGTTACTAGGAATGTTAGTATGCATTGCATTGCTTCCTTTTCCTTTAAACATTTATTCAACCTTCGTTGTTACTTCCTGTACTTACAGCTCTTCTTCCCAAAGAGATTCAAATCTTCCAAGAACAGAAACAATGATTTGCCTTATTCTAGGTCAGATAACAATTAGGGCAGTATTTTGGATTTATTGGGTGCTTAATAAATGAACAGTTAAAAGGTGTTGATTTAATAGCACTGTTACGTGAATTTGAGCTTTCAAAATTAGAGGAAATTTTTTAGAATTATTGACTTGTACCTCTTAATAATGTAAAATGTGGTAATTCCATATTGTTATATCTTAAATGAAGAATGTGTTAAAAAAATTTGTAACTTCCTAATGCTAAATAAGATGTCATCAGATAGCAGTTTAGATGGCATATGTAGACTAAATAGCACAAACACTAGAAACACCTTTATATTAATATTGTCGTAGTTGAAACTAGGATGTCATATTAGTTGATTTGGCATTTTAATCTGTTGTCTAGGCATTCATTGGCTTCTTCATGAACAGACAAAGGCTATGCCAAAACATACCTTTAAAATCTTATTCTCTACCTATGGTTTTGACCATAATCTTCTATGATTGTTATTACCTATTGTCTTCCTTATTGTATTTCTGGCAGTGATCAACTTCACAATTTTAAACCTTTTATACAAGTGCTTACTCCAGCACCTAGATCACCTCATTTCTCTTAAGTTTTTATATATATTTCCTCTTTCTTTACTCAAAAGTTTACACAGTTAATTAAACAAATATCTCTTGAGTTATTAGCAGCAGACTGCTGGGATAGCTGCTACCAGTGAATCTACTGATTATGTCAAAATATTTCATAAGGCATAACATATGAATCATTTTATCAAGGTATTCTGCTCTAGGATTTTATCCTAAGAAAACTGTCAGAATTAGGCAATAATTTTAATATACAAATATATTTATTATAACATTATTCAAAATGCCAAAATATTGAAAACTGAAATAGGGAAATAAATATGTATTCACAAATATGAGTCAGCATATTAATATTAAATAATGTAAAAAGGTAATGAGTTTTAAGTGATAAATTATATATATTTATGGAGTACAATATGGTGTTTCAGTATATGTATGCATTGTGAAATGGTCAAATCAAGTTAATTAACATATATTTATCATTTCTCTGTGCTGAGAATATTTAAACTCTTCCCTTTTATTTATTTTGAAGAATACAATACATAATGATTGACTGTAGTCACCATACTGTGCAATAAGCCACCAGAACATATTCCTTCTATCTAACCAAATCTTTGTGCCTCTTGACCAGTGACCACTTCCCCCACCTACCCAGCCTCCAGTAACCACCATTCTATATTCTACTTTTAAGAATTTGACTTTTATAGATTCCATATATAAGTGAGATCATATGGTATTGTCTTTCTATGCCTAGTTTATTGCACTTAGCAGAACATCCTCTAAGTTTTTCCATGTTTTCACAAATGACAGACTTTTCAGCTTTCTTAAGACTAAATAGTATTCCATTGTATATATGTATCACAATTTTAAATCCATCTGTCCATTGAAGGTCACTTCAGTTGTTTCAATATATTGGCTATTATTAATAATGCTGCCATGATCATGAGAGTGCAGATATTTCTTCAACATTACTGATATCAATACCATTGGACATATACTCAGCAGTGAGATTGCTGGATCATAATTTTATTTTTAGTTAATTAAGGAAAATGGATAGACGTTTTCCAAAGTGGATGTACTAATTTAAAATACCACTAACAGTGTGCAAGGGCTCACATTCCCCCAGTACTCATCAGTACATATCTTTCGTCTTTTGATAATAGCCAATTTAACAGGTATTAAGTGATACCTTATTGTGCTTTTAATTAACTTCTCTGATTAAAGATGTTAAGCCCTTTTTCCTATGTTTTGGTCTTTTGTATGTCTTCTTTGGAGGAATATCTATTCAAGACGTTTGCTCATTTTTAATATGGTTTTTTGTTTTCTTGTTATTGAGTAATTTGAGTTTCTTATGTATTTTGTATATTAGCCTCTTGTCCAATGTATAATTTGCAAATATATGCTCCCAATATATGACTTGTCTCTTCACTGGGTGAAATATTTCCTTTGCTGTGCTTACGCTCTTTAGTTTAATGCAATATCGTTTGTAAATTTCTGCTTTTGTTGCATTTGGGTTTGGGCTCTTATTCAAGATATCACTGTCTAACTAATTGTATGAAACTTTTCCCTTATGTTTTTCTTCTGGTAGTTTTACTTTTACAGGTTTAAATTTTCAGTCTTTAATAAATTTTGAGTTGATTATTTTATACTGGGTGAGATAAAGGTCAAATTCTATTACTGAGCAGGTGTATATCTAATTGTTCCTAGCACCAGTTACTGAAGAAACAGTTCTTTTTTCTGCATTATCTTTTCCACATTTTGTGTTCTGGCACCTTTGTCAAATATCCATTGGCCATAAATACGTGAATTTATTCCTGGGCTCTTTATTCTAATCTACAAATTGATATGTACATTTTTATACCAGTATCTTGTTGTTTTGATAACTATAGGTTTGCTTGTTTTGCTCAAGATGGCTTTGGCTATTCAAGGTGTGTTTTGGTTCTATACACATTTTAGAATTTTTTTCTATTACTGTGAGGAATGAAATTGTAATTTTAATAAGGATTCAATTGAATCTGTAAATAACTTTGGGTAGTATAGACATGAAAACAGTATTATTTCAATCCATGAATGCAAGATACTTTTTCACTTGTGTCATCTTCAATTTTTGTGTCAAAGTTTCATAGTTTTTAATATTCAGATCATTTTGCTTGTGGGTTAAATTTTAATCCAAAGTAAATTGTTTCTTTTAATGCTATTATAAATGGGACTGTTTCTTTAATTCTCTAATTTGTTTTTAGTGTATAGAAATGCTACTCAATTTTTGCATGTTGGTTTTGTATCCTGTAACTATTATGATTTTCTTTATTCTAAGCCTTCTAGTTGAGCCTCTAGGTGTGTGTGTATGTATATATATATATATATATATATATATATATATATATATATATACATACACACACATGTATATGTATACACACACATCTATGTATATATATACATACATACATATATGTATATACCCACGTGTATATATGTTTATATATATAAATACATATATGTGTGTGTATATGCACACATACACACATATATATAAATACATATATGTGTGTATATGCACACACACACACACACACACACACATATATATATATAGGTTCATGTCATTAGCAAACAGATAATTTCACTTCTTCCTTTTCTATTTGAATGCCTCCTATTTCTCTTTCTTGTCTACTTGTTCTGGCTAGTATTTCAAAGTACTGTGTTAAACAGAAATGGTGAGAGTAGGCATCCTTGACTTGTATCTGAGTATCTCACCTAAGAGAAAAGGCATCAACTTCTCATTATTTAATATGATAGCTGTGAGTTTGTAATAAATGGTCTCTACTGTGTTGAAGAACATTCCTTCTATATTTAACTTGTCAAGAGTTTTTATCAAGAAAAGCTGTTGAACTTTCCCAACTAATTTTTCCATTATCTATTAAAATGATTATATGGATTTTGTCATTTACTCTGTGAACTTGGTGAGTCAAAATTATTTTTTAGTTTTTCAAAATTTTGCATGTACGTGGTGCATATATTTGTGGGGTACAGGAGATGTTTTGATAAAAGCATGCAATGTGAAATAATCATATCATGGAGAATGGGGTATCCATCCCCTCAAACATTTATCATTATGTTACAAGCAACTCAGTTACACTCCTTTAGTTATTTTTAAATGTACAATTAAGTTGTTATTGGCTATAGCCATTCTGTTGTGCAAATACGGTGTGTCTTACTCATTCTGACTAATATTTTTTTGTACGCATTAACCATTGTCACCTCCCTCCCACTGTCCCTACTACTCTTCCTAACCTCTGGTATTGACTCCTCTACTCTCTATGTCCAGGAATTCAATAGTTTTGGTTTTTAGGTCCCACAAATAAGTGAGAACAGGTGATGATTGTCTTTCTGTATCTGGCTTATTTCACTTAACATGATCATCTCCAGTTCCATCCATGTTGTTACAAATGAGAGAATCTCATTCTTTTTTTAAGGCTACAGAATACTGCATTGTGTATATGTATCACGTTTTCTTTATCCATTTATCTGTTGATGGGCAATTAGGTTGCTTCCAAATCTTAACTACTGTGACACAACAGTACTACAGCAAACATGGGAATGCATACATCACAGCAATAAATTGATTTCCTTTCTTTTGGGAATATATCCAATGATAGGATTGCTGGAACATAGCATTGCTCTATTTTTAGTTTTTTGAGGAACCTCTGAACTGCTCTCCATAGATTTTTGCATTCCCACCAATGGTGTAGGAGGGTTCCTTTTGTTCTCAACATCTTTGTCAGCATTTGTTATTACTTGTCTTTTGGTTATAGGCAGTTTTAACTGGAGTGAGATGATATTTCTTTGTATTTTTGCTATGCATTTCTCTGATAATCAATAAGATAAATGGTGTGGCACTCCTTATCATGTGCCTGTTTGCCCTTTGTATGTCTTCTTTTGAGAAATGCCTGTTCAAATTTTTTGATCAGATATCAACATTTATCCTATTACATTGTTTAAGCTTCTTACATATTCTGGTTATTAATCGCTTGTCAGAGGGGTAGTTTGAAAATATTTTCTCCCATTCCGTGGGTTGTCTTTTTACTTTTTGGAGTGTTTTCTTTGCCATGAAAATGCTTTTTAACTTAATGTGATCCCATTTAGCCATTGTTGCTTTGGTTGCCTACACTTGTGGAACATTGTTCAAAGAATGTTTGCTCAGACCAGTGTCCTGAAGATTTTCCCCAAGGTTTTCTTGTAGTAGCCTCATGAGTTGAGGTCTTAGATTTAAAACTCTAATCTATTTTGGTTTGACATTTGAAAATGGTACGAGATAAGAGTCTAGTTTCACTCTTCTGCATATGGGCCTCCAATTTTCTCAGCATCATTTATTGAACAGACTGTCTTTTCACCAGTGTATGTTTTTGATACCTTCGTCACAAATGAGTTTACTGTAAGTATATGAATTTGTTTGTGGATTCTCTTTTCTGTTCCATTGGTCTGTGTGTCTGCGTTTACACCAATACCACATTGTTTTGGTTATTATAGCTCTGTACTATAATTTGAAACCAGATAATGTGACTCCTCCAGTTTTTATTTTTTGCTTTTGTTTTTTCTTAGTACAGATTTGGGCATTCTGGGTCTTTTTTGGGGGTCCATATAAATTTTAGGATTGTTTCTATTTCTGTAAAGAATCTCATTGCTCTTTTGACAGGGATTGAATGAAATCTGTAGATTACTCTGGGTAGTATGAACATTTTAGCAATACTGATTCTTACTATACATGTTCATAAACATGGAGTATATTTTCCTTTTTTGTGTGTCCTCTTGTTTCATCAGTTTGTTTTACACTTTTTATTCAAGAAATCATTCAGTTATGTGGTTAAATTTTTTGGTATATAATTTTATTTGTGGTTATTGTAAATAAAAATCACTTTTTAATTTTTTTCACATTGCTCACTGTTGGTATATAAAAATGTTACTGATTTTGGTAAGTTACTTTGGAATCCTTCAGTTTTACTGAATTAGTTTATTAATTGCAGTAGTTTTCTTGTGGAATCTTCAGGTTTTTCCAAATATAAGATCATGTTCTCTGTAAACAAGGATAATTGTATTTTTTTCTTTTGAATTTGAATGCCTTTTATTTATTTGTCTTGTCAGATTGCTCTAGCTAGGACTTCCAGGATGAAAGTAGTCATCTTTGTCATGCTCTAGATCTTAGGAGAAAGGTGTTCAGTTTCTTCCAATTCAGGATAATACAAGCTGTAGGTCTCTCATACATGACTTTTATTACATTGAGATATGTCCCTTCTGTGCCCAGTTTTTTGGGGGGTTTTAGGATGAAGCAATGTTAATTTGTATCAACTGTTTTCTAGCATCGGTTGAAATGATCATACGGTTTAGTTCCTTCATTCTGTTTATATGGTGTATCACATTGATTTATTTACATATGTTGAAACATACTTCCATCCCAGGAATAAATACCACTTGGTCATGATGAAAGATCTTTCTAATGTATTGTTGAATTCAGCTGGAGAGCATTTTGTTCAGGATTTTTGCATCAATATTCATCAAGGATATTGACTTGTAGTTTTCATTTTTTCAATGTCTCTTTTTCTGTTTTTATTTTATTTTATTTTAATATCAGATTAACACTGGCTTTGTAGAATGATTTTGGAAGTATTCTATTTTTCAGAATAGTTTGGGTAGGATTAATATTAGTTATTCTTCAAATGTTTGGTTTGAAGAATTCAGCAGTGAAGCCATTTTGTCCTGGGCTTATTTTACTGGTAGGCTTTTTATTATGGCTTTGGTCTTGTTACTTGTGATTGGTCTATTTAGGTTTTGGATTTCATCCTGGTTCAATCTTGGTATATTGAGTGTGTCTAGGAATGTGTCCATTTCATCTATTTTCAAATTTTTGGAATACAGATGCTCTTGTTAGCCAATAATGATCCTTTGAATTTCTGCAGTATTAGTAGTGATGTCTCCCTTTTCATTTCTGATTTTCTTTATTGGGATCTTCTCTTTTTTTCTTAGTGTGACTAAAGACTTTTCAATTTTATTTAACTTTTCAAAAACAACTCTTTCGTTTCATTGATCTTTTGCACTGTTTTCTTGATTTCAAATTTACTTTTTCTCATTTAATCTTTATTATTTTTTTCTTCTAATTTGGAGTTTGGTTTGCTGTTGCTTTTCTAGTTATTTAAGATGCATCATTAGATTGTTTATTTATTTATTTTTTCTTTTTTGATGTAGGTACTTATAGCTATCAACTGCCCTCTTCTGCTTTTCCTATGTCCTATAGGTTTAGGAATGCTGTATTTCTATTATCATTTGTTTTAAGAAATTTTTACATTTTAATTTTAATTTATTCATTGACCCACTGTTCAGTCAGGGGCATATTGTTTAATTTCCATGTTTTTTTATAGTTTCTAAAATTCCTCTTAATTTCTAGTTTTATTCCACTTTGGTAAAAGAAGATGGTTGATATTATTTCAAGTTTTTTTTTTTTTTTTTACTGTTTTAAGACTTGTTTTGTGACCTAACATATGGTCTGTTTTTGAGATTATTTCATGTACTGAGGATGATGCGTTTTCTGTAGTTGTTGCACGAAATGTTTTGTAAATATCTTTTAGATCAACTTTGGTCTACTGTGCAGATTATGTCTGATGTTTCCTTGTTGATTTTCTATCTGAAAGATGTCTGCAATGCTGAAAGTGGGATGTTGAAGTCTTCAACTATTTTTGTATTGGGGTCTATTTTCTTTTTAGTTCTAATATTTTCTCTGTATATCTGGGTTTTACAGTGTAGGGAGCATATATATTTAAAATTGTTATATCCCCTTGCTGAATTGACCCCTTTATTATTATATAATCAACTGACTTGTCTCTTCCTACAATTTTTGTCTGGAAATCTGCTTTGATACAAGTATAGCTCCTCCTGCTCTCTTTTTTTGTTTCCATTGGCATGGAATATCATTTTTTAAATTTTCAGTCTGTGTGTGTCTTTATAGGTAAAGTGTGTTCCTTGAGGGTAACAGATTAAAAGATTTTGTGTTTTTATTTATCAAACCAGTCTAGGTCTTTTGATTGGAGAATTTGGTCCATGTACATTCAATATTATTGATAAATAAGAACATACTCTTGCCATTTCATTATTTGTTGTCTCATTGTTTTGGTGTTCTTTTTTTTCTCACTGTCTTCCTGTAGTGAAGATGCTTTTCTCTGATGATATGATTTGTTTTCTTGCTTTTTATTTTTTGTGTATGCATTGTATGTTTTTGGGTTTTAGGTTACCATGAGGTTTGCAAATACTATCTTATATAAGTCACTATTTTAATCTGACAAAAACTTACCACTTTTTTCACAAACAAAAGCAAAAAGAAAACTAATGAAAATTCTATGCCTTAAATTTATTACTCTGCTTTTTAACTTCATTTGTATTTTTATCTTACCATACTACATATATCTTGAAAAGTTATATTCTTTTTTATTCATTCATTTTTTGTTATTTCTACTTTGGGAGAAGAGTAGTTTACACACCACAGTTACAGTGTTATAATATTCTGTGTCTTTCTATGTACTTAGCATCGCCAGTGAGCTTTTTACCTTCAGGTGATTACTTATTGCTCACTAACATTCTGTTTTTTCTGATTGAAGTTCTCTTTTAAGCATTTCTTGTAGGATAGGTATGGTGTTGATGAAATCCTGCAGCTATTCTTTTTCTGGGAAAGTCTTTATTTCTCCTTAATGTTCGAAGGATATTTTGGCCAGCTATATTATTTTAGGGTAAAAGTTTTTTTTTTTTTTTAATTTTGTTTTGTTTTGTTTGTTTGTTTTTCTGTCAGCATGTTAAATATGTCATGCCACTGTCTCCTGGCCTGTAGGATCTCCACTGAAAAGTCTGTTGTCAGATGTATTACAGTTCCATTGTATATTATTTGTTTCTTTTCTTTTGCTGCTTTTAGTATCCTTTTTAAATCCGTGATCTTTGGGAGTTGAATTATTAAATGCCATAAACTCTCTTATGCTATCTCACTGTTTTTAATTAATTTTTTCTTTTTTGGTTCTCAGATTAAATAGTTTCCGGTGACTTAGCTTTAAGTGTACTGATTTATTCTTCTACTTAATCTAGTTTGTTGTTGAACTTCTCTATTAAATATATCAGTTTAGTTACAGAATTCTTCAAGTGTATGATTTCTGTTTGATACAGTTTTATAATTCCAATCTCTTTATTGAAATTGTAGGTTTGCTGTTACATTGCTCGCTTCACCTCTAGAAGCCCCTTTATTTCCTTTATTTTCAGTTCTCTCTTGGATATATCACATACCTCCACTTCATTCATGTCAGTTTCTGGAGATTTATCCTGTTTTTTATATATATATATATGTTTTATATATATATATATATATATATATATATATATTTATATATTTTATATATTTATCCTTGTTTCTTCATTATTTGCCTTCTCTTTATTTCTCAACTCTTCATGTGGGTTTCTATGTATTATATAACACAATGCACTTGTCAGACTGGCCTCTTATAGGAGAAAGATTTCATGAATCTTTTCTGGTCTTGTTGTAAGGTACTTCTCAAATGTTTGTGTTTATACAAACTGCTATCTTTGTTTCTGGTGATTTCTTAGAGATTACAATGTGCCATCTCCTGTCAGTATCCCCAAGATTATTAAGGCAGAAGCCAGAGCCTTTACTTGTAACTGGGAAGGTTGGAGTGTTGAACATTCCAGTTCCTTCTATCCTCGTTATAAAGCTAAGATGGGTGTTTATATCCCATTCTCTCTATGCTCATCTACTATACTAATTTAGGGAGATGATCTGTGACAAACGTCTGTGCTTGAGTTAAGGCTTTACCCTCTGATTTGGGGAAATAACTGCTGGAAGTGGGCCCACTGTATGCCCATCATTTTGGTTTTCTGTGGTTTTGGGCCACTCAGGAATGGAGAACACCATCAACTCCCAGATTTACATTGTTGAGGAGACAGATTTTGGGGTGGGATCTATAAAATTGTGGCAGTGGGTACATAAACTTTTTCCAGGAAGAGTAGGTAGACCTGGATTTATCACTGCGGCAAGCTGGAGAAAAAGTTTGGGAAGTGCCAAGCTCTGGCTCAAGCTGCCATGTGGCTACTGTTTGTGTGCTCCACTAACTCCCCAATGCAAGTGTGTCAGAAGCCACGTCATCAAGTAGCCACTGCATTCCATTCTCTTTTTCTGTATTGCTCCCATAGTGTGTAGCCTCTGAAAGCATCTGCCCACCACTTTAAAACCACCTCTATGTTCTGTGACATAAGGAGACTTATATTTGCCTAGTCCCCTGCTGTTTCCAGAGTCCCTCAGGTAGTAATTGTAAAAGTTGGACTGTTCAATATATGGTATAAACCCCTTCTGGAAAGAAATAAGAAACTTCATTTTTAGAGTTCTCTATCGGCATTGTCCCTTGAGGATAAAGCCTCTAAAAGTGCTCATATGTCTATATAGACAGCTGCTCTTCGCTGTGGTCTAGAGAAACATGAGTTTCTCAGTTCCCTCTGCTGCCAGAGCTAGGAGGTTTAAGATGAATTTTATCAAGTGGAAAATATAAAAGCTGAAGTGCTCAATATATGGACAAACTCATTCCAGAAAAGATTAATAAACTTGGAGCTATTCTTGGGACAAGCCAAGGAGAAGGCTCAGGATGGGGCAATCTGCTTCTCAGTGGGCTATTTGTCCCTTCAATTCTCTTATGTAAGTTAATTAGAAGCCAGGCTGCCAGGTAGACACTGGAAGAGTGCATCATAAAACCTCTTGATGGAGAAACAGGGAGTTACATATTTTAAGCCCCTTCTTTACACTTCTCCCAGGGAATGAGACCCCTGGAAGCACTTTCACTCACATAGAAAGCTGCTTTTTTTTTTTCCTGTGGTCTAGAGAAACTTAAATATGCCTAATTGACTCCATTCCCAGAGTTGTTGAATTAAGAGTCAAACTGTGGGGGACCTTAGAGTTAGAGCACTATATGTGATGAGGTACAAATCTTTCTCTCCACATGGAGAAAGCTGGGTGTTGGGATCTCGCTTCCTGGTTGTATAGCTCTTTGTCTGAAGCAAGGTCTGTGTCTGAGGGTGACAAGATTTTTCTACCCATCTGGTGTGGATTTCTTTATTTGTCCTGTGAGCAGGGGTCTCCCAAATGGTTTTTTACTTTTTCTCAGAGAGGAATTATTTATGAATAGAAGTCTGTTTCGTGAATTCATAGGTAGAGAGTCAGGGGCCTCCTATTCTACCATGTCACTGAGGTCACCCCCTTTAAAAGGATAACTTAAGACAATCATAAATGGAAAAACATATAGCTATATGGCATAATTTATTTATTCGGAAATAAATATAACTACTCTCGCACTCTTTTGGTTTTTATTTGCATGGAGTACTGTTTTTTACTCACTTTCAGTCTACGAGTGTCTTTTAAGGTAAAGTAAGCCTCTAATAGGCAGTATAATTCTTTTTTAAAAAATGTTATTTTGCTCTATGTAATTAGTGATAGGCAAAGACTTACTAGTACCATTTTGTTGTTTTCTGACTGTTCTATAGATTTTATTCCTTGCTTGCTTCCTTTCTCTTCGGGTTAATATTTATGATAAAGCATATTTATATGCAATGTGCCACACAAAATTCAAGGCCCTGTTATTTAGCCATAAATAAATAAATAAACTCCATGCCTTTGTGAAGCTTATAATCTCATTGTCAATATAGATAATAAAAGATAAGCATATAAATATAAAGTATTAGGTAGTAATTAACAAAATAAATGGGAGCTGGACTCAAACAGGTGCCATTTTTAAGGATGACCAAAGAAGACAGAATTAGTCAAATGAGTATGTGAAAAAGAACACTTCAGACAAAGCAAATATTCAGACCTTAATATTGGAATGTGTT
The DNA here is from genome assembly GCA_004027715.1 of Plecturocebus donacophilus. Lineage (NCBI taxonomy): Eukaryota > Metazoa > Chordata > Mammalia > Primates > Pitheciidae > Plecturocebus > Plecturocebus donacophilus. Next base: position 130,532 of record PVKP010000592.1, on the reverse strand, counting down.
TGACATTGAATGTAATTGGCATTCAAAATGAGCAAATGAATGAAAGAATGAATTATTCAATTATTTTAACTGATTCTGGGGTTACATGAGTTTTATTGATCAGCTCTATAGAGGCATGTCCTATTAGCTAGTTCTAGGCTTATAATAATTGCGTACCTATCATGTGCCAGGCACTTTTTCCAACTTATTTGGAATTCTCATTACAAATCTAAGATTTTTTTATTATGCTTTTCACTTTTCCTGATAAAGGAACTGAAACTGAGATGCTAATATATTTGTCCATAGTTGCATAATCCAGGATTCAAACACAGCCGTATATTGTTCTATATCTAAAGCTCTTTCTACCATGTTTTATCGCCTTTTATGACCAGTGAAGATAAAAGAATGTACATTTCCATTAGACAAGTAAGAGGTGTCCCAGTTATGTACTCCTAATAGAAAGTAAAAATTTATATGTAAATTTCTTTACATACTATAAAATGTAAATGTAAATTAAATTTTAACATACTTAACGAATTTTTGCTAAGGATAACAAATGAATATAATATCAAATATAATTTTGATGCAGATATCTATAATTTATCTTCTAGGAATTTTTAACAGTAATTGTTTCTGTTTACATTCTACCTTTAATGTTCTTAATAAGAAAATTAAGCATTCTCTATTTTTAGAGATGTATCAGTCTTCAGTATTATAGTTTAAGACAATATTTGAAAAGTTTACATTTGATACCAAAATTTACCTAATACCTACTCCAATCAATAGATGACAATTACCTCTAAATTGTAATCACTCTGTATGGAACTTACTTAGTTCTCTCCTGATGATCTTAAGGGAACTGAATGAAGTTCTTTTCCTTGCTAGTAAAAAGTTATCCTTTTTCTCAGCATTTCTACATTTCCCTCATAATTCTTCATTTTTGTTGTTTATAATAACAAATCTCAGATACCCTAAGCCTCATCTAACTCTTACCTGATGGACTCACTTGTCAGTCAAAGCATTCTGTGAAAAGCAGCCATTTATATTATTCCTCATATCCCTCTCAACCTACCCCTCCCTCTTGATCAATTAAAATATTTAGCATTAAAATAATTGATTTTATTCAACAAAGTTTGACATTACAGCTTTTCAATTAAGAGCCAGGACTTTGATGTCAGACCTGGGTTGAAATACTAGCTTCTGCTCTCATAAGACTTATATATAAGACTCCAGCTTAACTGTTGAAGCCTTTGGTGCTCAACTGCAAAGTAGAAATTATCATATTTTATGCCACATCTAATTGTTAAGGATGATTTTTTTAAGTAAATTCCTTAAGAAAGTATCTGATTTATAGTTAACACATAAGGGATTGTAATTATTTTAAGTCACTTTTAAATATCCACTTCCAGTTTTACTATTTTTAAGGATGCCAGGTCCTTATTTGTCCTGAAAATATTTAAATATGAATATCAGCAAACTAAAACCTGATATATTTTTAAAGGAAGTTATAAAGACTATTTATGCTTGAGAATATTTGTTCTGTTCTCTATGTGAACAAATATGCGTAAAATTTTTTCTTTTAAACACAGTATTTTGACATATAAAATATAACTCGAAATATTGATTAAACTATGTTGACACTTTGATTTTTAATTAGAAAGCTCCTGGTGTAGTGAGGAAAGTTTAGATTTAAAATCAAACAGTGTTAGGTTTTATCGTATCTAGCTGTGTATCCTCCAGGAAAGTGTTAAATCTCTGTGAACCTCTGTCTTTTCCTCATTTCTAAAATGCCCTGATTATTTATGATGATGAATTAAAATAGTATATTTTAATAAACATACAGAGGAATCTCTCTCTCTTTCTCTCTCTCTCTCTCTCTCTCTCTCACACACACAGACACACACACACCCCACATACACACAAGTTTACAAAATGGAATTAATCAAGAAAATATAAGAAATTACCAAATTATGAAATTAAAGAGAGAAAGGAAGAAAGGAAGGATGAAAGGTTGCCTTTTCATGCAAAATAGAAAAAAGCACAAAATCCAAACCAAGATATACTGTTACAGATACCATCAGAATAAATTTAAAAGTCATAAAAGACCACTTTGCTCAACTATAATTTATGAGACCTGTATGAAATGGATGATGAACTGATTATATGCAGTATTTTCCAGGCTGAGGGGAAACATATATTTATTCATTTTGATGGGAATATATAGTAATATAACCTTTATGGAGAGCAATTTGGCAATCTACTAAATTTTAAAATTCACATACACTTTGACTCAACTAATCCATGTCTTGAGATTTATCCTACAAAACTCTTACGTGTGTGACATGATGTATATATATATATATGTAGAGAAAGCAATTTAAATAGGTGTTTTCTATATAATGTTGGGGTCTTAACAAAGAAATACTAGGTTAGTGCTAAAGGAAGAATGAAGTAACTCTATATATGTTGATATAGACTAAAATATAAGTTCTTTAATGAAAAGATCAAATTACAGGGCAAGAACATAGTAACCTTCCAAAAAATTAGTAAAATTTCATTTATGTGTATACACACACACACAGACTTTTCTGGAAAGTAATAAATTGACAGCAGTGTTTGCCTTTAAGAAAAATTGCTAAGTACCTCAGAAACAGGTTAGGCTGGGATAATTTCTTTTGACTGCATTTATTTTTAATTTTGTATATTTTTTGTGTGTACTATAGATTCCAAAACTAAAATATATTTTAAAAATTATACATTAGTTATTTTAGTGCAGAGACTTAAACACTACATTTTCTGTCTTAGATTTTCAGTCTGTTCATTAGCATAGTAAGAGATCTAGAATTCAACTTCAACTGAAGATAATTACTTATGATGTACTTCATACAGAACATTATATTAAACCCTGGATTTATAAGCAGGAGCAATACTGACTCAGCCACCACTCTCAGAAAGCTTACTTTTCAGCTGGGAAAACAAATAATGATCATACAATTTTTTTTTTTTTTTGAAACAGGGTCTTTGTTGCCTAAGTAAATATTTTAAACTTAGTTTTATAAAGCATGTTTTCAAAATTATTTGACTGAATAACTATTTTAATGTGTATCACTTCTAACAATACTTGAGTACACTTTAAGAAATACTACGCTATAGTACTGTCTTCCCTACCAGTGAGAACTTTCACCAAGAAATGACTGATCAAATAGAAAAATAAAAAATGAAGAAGGAAGAGGAGGATGAGGAATATAGGTTTAATATATGCTTAATCAAAAGAAAAAGAAATAAACTTATTAAACTTCTGGTAACATGTCAATCTAAGACCCATTTCATCATTGATACCCTATAGAATTAAGATTAAATACTGTTATGCCAAGCATTTCTCTAGCACTGAGCAAATGGCTAATAAATATGAGCTAGTATTGATATAACTGTTAAAAGTATCCTCATAAAATATGTAGATAAATCTGAATGAAAAATATGAATCATGGTATTTGAGTCCAAGACCATATGTATCCAAGATAGTGTTACACAGAGATAGAGATCAAAGATTAAAAGCAAAATGCATGTAATTAGTGTTGTGGTTAGGTTAACAAATCCTTTTCACAATTCCATTTTTAGGCCACTCTCTAGTGAAATTTGTCTAGAAGTGACCACATGGCCCAGTTCCAGCCAGTTCAGTGGAAATCTCTGGGTAGAGCTTCCAGGAAGGAATCTTTTTGTTGTTGTTGTTTGTTCATTTGTTTGTTTTTTGAGATGGAGTCTTGTCCTGTTGCCCAGGCTGGAGTGCGGTGGCACAATCTCAGCTCACTGGAACCTCTACCTCTCAGGTTCAAGGGATTCTCCTGCCCCAGCCTTCCAAGTAGCTAGAATTACAGGAATGTGTCACCATGCCTGGCATGTATGTGTATATATATACATATACATACACATATATATACGCATATACACACACACACACACACACACACACATATATGTATATAGTTGAGATGGCGTTTTCCTTTGTTGTCCAGGCTGGAGTGCAATGATGCAGTCTCAGCTCACTACAACCTCCACCTCCGGGTTCAAGTGATTCTCCTGCCTCAACTTCCTGAGTAGCTGGGATTAAAGGCATATGCCACCATGCCTAGCTAATTTTTGTATTTTTAGTAGAGATGGGGTTTCACCATGTTGGCCAGGCTGGTCTTGAACTCCTGACCTAAGGTGATCTGCCCACCTCGGCCTTCCAAAGTGCTAGAATTACAGGTGTGAGTCACCACGCCTGGCCTGTATTTTTAGTAGAGATAGGATTTTGCCATGTTGGCCAGACTGGTCTCAAACTCCTGACTGCAAGTTATTTGCCCAGCTTAGCTTCCCAAAGTGCTGGGAATTACAGGTGTGAACTACTACCACGCCCAGCCAGGAAGCCTTCTTAAAAGAAAGAGGCTTGTTAGGCCTGCCTCTTTTGTCCTTCACCATTTTTTTTTTCTTGCTAGGAGTATATAAATAAGTACAGCAATCATCTTGCAACTTGGGGTGGGGGTAGAAAGCCGTGTGCTAGAAATGGCACACCAAAGTATTAAAAAGCCTCTGGTTTCTGATAGCCTCATGAAGCTCCTACACTAGCTCTGGTCTGTTAGTGACAGATTTTTTATTAAGTGAGAAAAATAATTCCATACATGTTAGTTGGATTTCTGTTATTTGGAATGAAATGCATTCCTGGCAAATAAAAAGAGAAATGTAACTCTGAGAAACATTTTTACAAAACTGTATGTTGCAAGAAAAGCAAGGCTAATATAAACATAAGTAAGCACAGTCATGAGGTAATCATAGTTCAAAATCTATACTAAAAATATTCCAGAGATCGTACTCTTTGCATGTAATATGTATGCCTTTGATAATGGGTAAAAAGAGTTTCCTTTAATTTTCCATAACAGAATAGTGGTCATGGAACACTGAAGTGGTCCTTGACCAGTGAGGGACAATATATCACAAACTCCCACATTTTTTAACCCAAAGAGATAATCCAAGTACTTGAAAATTAAATCAAAAGTATTGTGACTTTTTTTTTTTTTGTCTTTTAATCAATAGGCCTATGGTTATACCCTACTTGCTGAAAAAATATAAAGTCATTACTGGAAGAGTGCCATTTTGTTCCCTGAGACCATGGGTTCCTGCAGTATAGGGCCATTAGGATTTATTGATTTAAAAAACAAGCATTATTGAATATTAATGAGTACTTAATAGAGTACTTTGTTGAGTGCTGGGAAAGAGAATGCGAGGATGACTAATTTATGATAACTGTATATTAAGTAATTTTCAGGGCTGGCACAGTGGCTTATTCCTGTAATCCTAGCACTTTGGGAGGCCGAAGAGGGTGGATCACTTTAGCCCAGGAATTTGAGACTAGTCTGGGCAACATGATGAAACCTTAGCTCTACAAAATAACCCAGAAAACTAGCCAGGTGTGGTGGCATGTACCTGTAGCCCCAGCTATCTGGGAGGCTGCAGTAGGAGAATCACCAGCACCAAGGAAGTTGAGGCTTCAGTGAAACTGACTGTGCCACTGTACTCCAACCTAGGCAAAAGAGTAAGACCACAACCTAGTAAATAAATATAGGTAAGTTTCAGTCCAATAGGAGAGCCAGACACTCACAGAAATGTCACACAGATATGATCTAAGGAAGCTAAGAGTACCAAAATCAAGATAGAATAGTCCAAACACCTTATGAATTGTTCACTTGCTTTGGGAGTGATGGTAGAGGGCTGTCAAATGTCTGGTCAGGATCAACCTGCTGTTCCTCAATCCCAGAATCACTGACATAAGGGAAGAATGTGTCTTCCTTCTCAGACCCACTCCCTCTACACTCTCTAAGGAGACTGTTAAGTGCGTGGCAGGCAGGGGTTGGACTTCAAGGCCTTAGAAGTATCTTCTGTTTCTCTCTTCTTGTTTCAGAGTTCTGTAAACTAAACGGGGCCAACTGTTGATTCCACATACAGGTGAAATGTCCCTACAGGAATAATTTTCTCTCCTCTTTCTCCACCTAGAGAAGAGATTTTCAAACAGGTGACTATTTCCATGTTGTCTCTGCATGTCTCCCTTCCAGTCTTTTCGTCTGTACCTTATTCTCAGTTTATTTTTTAATCGTAATTCAAATCCAGTGGTTGGAATAAAAACTATCCCTCCTGCAGGAAGGCTGCCCTTTCATTCTCCACATATTTGAATTTTTTAACATAAAATATACATTATTGTAGCTCTTTTAGACCTTTCATTTCCCATCTGCAAGGGATGATATTCCCACCATCTTTGAAGTTTATGACTTGCCACTTTACCTCCTTTTACCATTTCTTAACAATTGTATTCCTCAGTGGGGCATGGCAGTGAGCTACCATTTTTCCCCTCTACTGGCATGGCAGTCTGGGAGCTTTGATCAAAAGGGAGAAGGTGCTTCAGGATTTAAGTGCATGATTACCCAACACCTTACAAATAAATTATTTGATCTCTTTTCCTCCCACAGGCTGACATTTACTTAGTGATTCATTCTCCAGACAGTGTCAAATTCCAGATTCACCACACATCAAAGGATTTAACCCCCAACATGCCATTTTCTGATATGATTGTTAATCCCTATATATTTTATGCTGGACTGCCACTAAATGTGTTCTTCAGTCTCATTAATGTCTACATTTTCTTGAATACCTTTTCTCAGTGTTTATTAATCCTTTCCACTTCATTGGTGTTCCAGTACAGCAGTGTTACACATCCAATTAAAAATACATTATTAAAAGTACTTTCTAACTCTTTAATCAGCACTCTCAATATCTTTGGCAACTTATCATCTTTCTAATCTTAAATTGCTATAAATTTCTGAATGTGGTAATTTCTACACATGCTCAGAGCTGCTGGAAAAAAACCATATGAAGTCTAGTACTAAAGTATCTTAGATGTCAACCACCCTCTTTTCACCCCACCACACAAACACTTAGCAGACTCTGAATCTCTGCCCAGCTATTCCTCTTATTCTCCATAACTATTTTTAAGAAAATAGTATTTCTCAGTATTCTTAGCCTGTGTGTCTTACGCTAGTTGGGCTGCTATAAAGCGATGCCATAGATTAGGTAACTTATAAACAGCAGAAATTTGTTTTTTATAGTACTGGAAGCTTAGAAATTCAAGATCAAGGTGCAAACAGATTTGGTATCTGGTGAGGGCCCTTTCATAGAGATTGTCTTCTCAATGTATCCTCACATAGTGGAAACGGCAAGACAGATTTCTGGATCTGCTTTTACAAGGGCACTAATCCCATTCATGAGGGATCTGCTCCCATGACCTAATGACTTCCCAAAGCCACACCTCCTAATATTATCACATTGATGATTAGATTTCAACATATGAATTTTAAGGACACACTTAAGACCATAACTCTGCACTAGCCCCAACCTCTTTTTTTCCTCTATTACTAGAATAGCTTGCTTTTTACTCTCAGAAAAAAAAAAAAAGTTTAATCAATTATCTGCCTCTTTTATTTATCCAAAGAAGTTGAGGCTACAGTGAACACTGACTGTACCACTGCACTCCAGCCTAGGCAAAAAAGTATGACCACAACTTACTCTTTTATTCTCTCTATGCAGACTATTTTATCACCTTCTTTCTCAGAGAAAAAAATCCCTCTACTTGCCTAACCCTAATTAATTCAATGGTATCTGAGTCAGAGTTTCTCAAACTTTAATGTGTTTATAAAGTTCCTGGGGATCTTGTTCAATGCAGATTCTGATTCAGTAGATATGGAGTAAAGCCTGAGATTCTAAAAAACTCCCAGCAGCGTTTATGCTCCTGGGCCATTAACGATCCCAACACAGTAATAATTACTTTTACTGGAGGAAGTGGCTCATGAAGGCAAAAGTGCCTGGGACCCAGGAAGGTGATTGTATAGCCCTAATCCTCATCTCCCTAGCCATAATAACTGGGAAATTCTCTCATGATTCTTCATTGTCTAATGATTGCTCTAAAATAACATGTTGATTCTATTTTTGTTTAAAATCCTTCAGGGTTTTATCATACAGAAAACAAGGTTAAACACTACCTCTTACATGACCAGTGCTTTAGAGATCTTGCTAGTATCACTTCCTCTTATATATCTAGTGATCTTTCTAGGTTAAATTACTGGCAAATTTTTTGTGCTTGATATTCCATGTTATATCTACAGGTACTCTCTTCTGATTGGGAAAACAATTTCTTCCCAGTTAGTGTAATTTTTTATTCATACACCTCAAAAACTTTCCCAATTTTCTTCATGTAAACATATGCAATCCAGACATACAGCTCAACATATGATTTTGTAACTGCTTATATTTTTGTGTGTCTCAGTTTAGACTGTAGGCTCCCAGAGAGTGGAAACTTTGTCTTCAATTCATATGGCTCTAGTGCCTGGCAAAAATAGATATTTAACAAATGTATGTTGGATCTTGAAATACATGAATGAATAACTTGAATATATATAATTTAGATACATATTTTATTAAAAATGTAAATATTTAGCAACCATACTTAAAAGTGACATAATACTTTTAGCCCACATTCACTATCCATTTCTGATTCTGGTTATAATCTGTCACTCTACCTCTGAATGATCAAAAGAGCCCAAAAAGGAATAATAAGTTGACATAAATGGAGATATGCTAATTACAAAATATGACATTTTTGGTCAATGCCAATGTTTATAATACATGATGTTAAAAATGCAATATTAACCCCAGATATAAACTAATATAAAACATTTGCCTATTTAATAAATTATCTGATTAAAATATCTCAAGAGTTTTCTTAGCTCTGACCTACATTGGAAACCTAAATAATTTTTGAAAGTGCCCACAGGCTAAGAAAGTCAGTAAAAGTTAAAAATTCTCCATATAATTTTAAAACTAAAATAGCATTTTTAAATGAAACTAAATGATAGAGAAAGCATTGTAACATTTTCTTTACTACTTTTCTTCTGTGATTATTGATAAGACATAAGATTAGTTATGTAAGGGGTTGGCATGAAAAATGAAATCATCAAAAATTACCACAATGTTTCAAATAAATATATTTACATCATCGCTTTTATCTACTTTAATTTTGCATTACAGTCATTCATTAAATAATTCAAGAAATACTTACTCAGTGTTTACTATATGCCTAGTGCTGTACTGCATATGGGAACACTGAGAGATTGAAATGAGAAATTTGCAATTTAGCAGAACATGTAAACAAAAATAAATGAGTGTTACCAACTGAATGTGTTCCCTCGAAATTTATATGTACAATTCCAACTTTCAACGTGACTGTATGTTGAGACAAGGCTCTTATGGAGGTACTTAAAGTTAAATAATTTAGAAGGGTAGGGCCTTGATTCAATAGGATTAATGTCCTTACAACTGAGACACCATAGACCTCCTGTGCTCTTTGTCATGAAAGGACATATCAAGAAAGCAACTGTCTGCAAGCCAAAAGCAGAAGTCAACTCTGCCAGATTTTGTTCCAAGAATTCTAGCCTCCAGAAGTGGGAGAAAAATATATTTCTTTTGTTTAAGCAACCCAGTATATAATGTTAGCCCAAGAACACTAATGCCATGAAGGATATGAAAGAGGGATGCATGACATTTTCAACAGTAACGCTGAGACAAATTAATGGGAAAAATTGTTTTCAAGAAATGGTGCTACGACAAATGGATGTATTCGTACAAAAGAATGAAGATTTACCTTCCCTTCATTTCATGTGCAAAAATCAACTCAAAATGGGTCAGACATCTAAGTGTGAGTCATAAACTATAAAACTCCCAGGAGAAAACAGCTATATAAATGTTTATGATCTTGAATTAGGCAATGGTTTCTTAGATATGGCACCAAAAGCAACACCAGCAAAAAGAATAAATCAATATATTGAGCATCATGAGAATTAAAAATATCGTGCTTCAAAGAAAATTATCAGGAAAGTGAAATGGACAACCTACAGAATTGGAGAAAGTATTTGTAAATCACCTATCTAATAAGGGCCTAGTATGCAGAATATGTTTAAAAAACTCTTACCACTGACCAATAGAAAGACAAACAATTCAATTAAAAATATATAAAGTATTTGAATACACATTTCTTCAAAGAAAATTTACAAATGCAAATAAGGATATTAAAATATATCAATATAATTTATAATTTGGGAAATGCAAATAAAAACTAAAATGAGATGCCACTTCATACCTACTAGGATCATTATTATCAAAACAGGGATGATCACAAGTGTTGGTAAGGATGTGGAGAAATTAAAACCCTAATACTTTGCTGGTAGATGGTAAAAGGATTCAGTAGTTTTGAAAAACAATGACAGTTTCTCAGGAAGTTAAATATAGAGTCACTACACACTCCAGTAATTATATTTTTAAGTATATACATAAGAAAGTTGGAAACATGTATCTGCATGAAACCTTGTATGTGAATGTTCATTGTAGAATGATTACTAATAGCCAAAAACTGAAAACAATTTCAAATGTATTTTAACTGATGAATGAACAAAATAGGATATATAATACATAGTATATAATAGAGTACCATATTATTTAACCATAAAAAGGAAATAAGAGCTATTATGTGTTACAACATGTATGACTCTTAAAACATAGCAAGTGAAAGGAGACACAAAAGATCACATATTGCATGACTCCATTTATATAACATGTGCAAAATAGGCAAGAGGGACAGAATGTAGATTTATGGTTGCCAAGGGCCAAGGGAAGGGGATAATTAGGCATAATTGCTAATTATTGTTTCATGTGATAAAAATGTTCTAGAATTAAATAATGGTAATGATCCTGCAACACTGGACCATATATAAAAATGAATATATTAAAGTGAATATATTAAATATTACTGAATTGTACATTTAAAAATAGCAAATTTTATGGTATGTGAATAATTGTTCAATTTATTCAATCAAAAAATAAAAGTGATAAAGATTCTATGAGGTCACAAATGAGAGTCACTGACCAGATTTCGGAGGTTTAGGAAGGTTTCCACAGAGGTATAAGCTAAGATCAAAAGATACACCAGAACTATCAATGCAAGTGTGTGTGTGTGTGTGTGTGTGTGTGCATGTGTGTGAAAGAGACCATGGGACACAGCATGTATTATCATTTGGTGTACTACACTGTGGTGGGTGGAAACTGCTAAAAGACAATTTAAAACAGTAAGTAGGCATACAATCATGCAGAGACTTAATAAAGCAAATATTTCTGGACCCTTACAGGAGACATGAAAAGGTATTTAGTAGATGGGTGACTTCATTACATGGAAATGGGTAACTCATATTAAGAATACTAAATCTTTTAGAATAACACTGCCAAAATTCAGGCAGGAGAGCTTATACTTGGTAAATGGTGCTGGAACTTGAGAAAAAATACTTTCAAAAGCATTAAGATGGAAGACAAATGAATACTTATTACTAAAGAAAATTTCAATGTTTATGTCAGGTAGAAAAACTATGCATTCCATTTCCAGACTATAGAATTAATCATTATTCCATAAAGATGCTTGTAATGGTCTCTATATTTAACATGATGATGAGAAAAATAAATTAAATACATTTCTTTTTTCCCACCTCCTACAATCCAGCAAGTCTCTGAAACTCCTGAACTTGAATTTTAAATGCTTAAATGTCACCACCAAAAGGAAAAATAAGTTTTTTATGCAAAATAAAAGATATATATCTGTGTATAATAATATACTGATAAATGTTTCATTAACGTAAATCAATAATGTAAATAAACCCAATATAAAAATTAATAATTGATAATAAAATAAATGCTGTTCATAGTGTAGTTTTTTTAATTACATAAGAAATTGATTATGAAAACGAAATTTTTGCGAATGAGGCTAGATCCAGCTGGGATGTGCCTCTCCCAAAGAGAAGAACCAAAATATCAAGTAAACTACACTTTGAAGATACCTTTTGAGAGAAAACACAAAAATTTGACAGGTAAGGGAAGACACCTTGGTTGAAGATGAATGTGCAGAGCATCCTACTCATGGATGATTGGCTCCAGATCTGGGCCCTGAATCCAGAAAAGACCCAAAGTAGGGATAAGTGAAGGAAAAGTGGGGCACCACATTCTTGCCACAAACATCTGAGAGCCTAGCTACAGAAGCTCTCACAAACCCTCACACATACCCCCCATGATAGCCTTTGGACTGACAGGGAAGCTGCCTAGAGAATACATAGTTTCATTGCTTGAACCCACATGGAGCCCAGAAAAATGCAACCCTATGTAGGTGCCCACTCCACAGGACCCTCCACCCTGCACTAAGCAGCTGGAGTTTTTGCATTTGCCTGAGAAAAGAGGGACAGGCTCAGGCATGTTCATGTGATGAAGACAGTTTAGGTCCCATCACCATTGCTATGGGACCAAGATGCTTCCAAACCATGCAGCCCCTTGCTTGTTGACCCCTCCCAAGACTGCCTTTCTGGCTGTCCCATAGGGTGGGGCCAATAGACTAGTCTCCATTGCCCTATATGAGTATTTTATTGGTAACCTGGGAGCAGTTCACCCCTATCATAGTCACCACTTGTCGCTGAGGGGCCAAAGGACAAATGCGCTGGCCTGGACCAAATTCCCCAAGACTCAAGCACACTGCTCAGCATGAAGATCAAATGTGTGGCCGGATCTCAAATGGGAAAGTAGCCCTCACTGTCAGAACAGAAAGAAGAGTATAGCACTGGTTAGTATGGTGGCTCAGGAGCTGGATATGCCTCCCTTGAAGTGATTGGACCAGAAACAATGTGTTGTCATTGTCAGTTTCCTGCCCCCAAGTGACTCCTATGGTCTGAAATACCTGAAGTGGCAAAATCTGGGTGCAGAAGGCATAAGATGAGCCTAACTGATTGGGCCTATTGCCGGGGCTGGACTCTGGAGGGAGAACCATCAGGTTGGGTGTGTGTGTAAACTTTGTAGCACATCACTGCTCTCATGTGCAAGTGCCACCTAATGGTCATGGGATCCACCTGCATGGCCTACAACTTTTGCTGATATCAGTGTATGGCACTCAGCTGGCCTTTACCTGCAATCACCACCTACTGGACTGTAGATTGAACTGCATAGTCCAGTATTTTCTTGTAACAGAAGTACACAGTGCTGGGGAATAAGAGAAGCCTATCAAGAACTCCACCTTCCCAGCCCTGTAGGAGGTAGTGAGCCTGACCATAAGCACAGCATATCACTAGTACAACTCACACACAACTGTCATTTGAGAAAACCACTACACTTAAGCTATCTATAACTAAGGAAGCCATACACATCCTTGCCCCACTAAAAGCACAAAGAAGCAAATCTAAGGAACCCTACCCAATATATGCAACAGTATTATGCTCAAGAGAGATAAAACCTAACATAAAGGAAAGTAAATTAAAAAACAACAAGAGCTTCTACAAATGAGAAGGAAGCAGCACAATAATTCCAGCAATGTGAAGAAACAGAATGTTGTGACACCCCCAAAGGACCACACTAGTTCTCAAGCAATAGATTCTAACCAAAATAAAAATTATTAAAGTATAAAGAATTTAAAATATGAATTATAAGAAAGATCAATGAAATCCAACACACACAAAACATATATATATATAATATGTGTGTGTATATATATGAATTATAAGAAAGATCAATGAAATCCAACACACGCAAAACATATATATATATAATATGTGTGTGTGTGTGTGTGTATATATATGTATATATAAATGGGTGTGTGTGTGTGTATGTGTGTGTGTATATATATTTTTTTTTTATTTAGGAAATAAAAAATTCACTGAAAGAATTTAAATCACATCTGTAAGTCTTAACAGTAGTTTAGGCCAAGCCGAGGAAACAGTTTCAGAGTTTGAAGACCAGTCTTTTGAATTAACCTAGTCACATAAAAATAAAGAAGGTTTTAAAGATGAAGAAAGACTTTGGAAAACATGGGATTATTTAATGCAATCAAATCTAAAACTTATAGGCATTCCTGAGAGAGACAAAGAAAAAGTAAGCAAATTGGAAAATATATATGATGAAATAACACAGAACAGTTTTCTAATCTTGGTAGATAAGTAGATATTCAAATAAGAAATTCAGAAAACACCTGCAAGATAATAGAAAATGAGCATCATCAAGGCATACACTCTTCAGAATGTCCAAGATCAATGCTAACAAGAACAACAAAAATCTTAAAGGTGGCTAGACAAAAAGGCAAAATCACAAATAAAGGTAATCTCATCAGACTAACAGCAGACCTCTCAGCAGAAACCCCACAAGCCAGAAGATACCAGGGGCCTATTTTTAGCTTTCTTAAAGGAAAAAACTACCAGACAATAATTTTATATCCTGCCAAACTAAGCTTCATAAACAAAAGAGAAAGTTTTTCCCAGACAAGCAAATGTTAAGGGAATTTATCACCACCAGATTAGTCTTACCAAAAAAATGCTGAAGAGAAGACTAAACATGAAAACAAAAGGATGACACTTGCTATCATGAAACCACACAAAAAATATGAAGTTCACAGATCCTATAAAGCAAATTCACAGTTCAGACTACAAAGCCACTAGCTAATGATACTATGACAGAAACAAAATCTCCCACATCAATATTAACCTTGAATACAGATGACCTAAAAGTTCTATGTAAAAGATGTCAATTGGCAAATTGAATACAAAAACAAGTTCCAACCATCTGCTACCTTCAAGAGACCTGTCTAACATGCAATGGCGCCTATAGGTGTCAATAAGTGGATGGAGAGTAATATGCAAATGGAAAGCAAAGAGCAAGACTTTGTTTTTTTATGTACTCAATATATGAGTTTTTCTGTTTTTTCTATGTTCTCACATGGGATAAGGAGAGAGCAAGAACTAAGTGGGGAGTGCCACACACTTTTAAACTATCAGATCTCCTGAGAATTTGTTCACTATCACAACACCAGCAAGGGAGAAATCTGCCCCCATAATCCAATCACCACCTGTTATGCTCCTCCTACTATTCAACATGAGATAGGAGTGAGGACAAAAATCCAAATAATATCATTCCATTTCTGGCCTCTCTCAAGTATCATGTTCTTCTCACATTGCAAAATACAATTATCCCTTTTCAATAGTCCCACAGTCTTCACTTATTTCAGCATAAACTCAGAAGCCTACAGTGCAAAGTCTCAGGTTAGACAAAGTAAGTCCCTTCCACCTATGAGTCTATAAAATAAAAAACAAGTCAGTTACTTTCAAGATACAGTGGGGATAACGGCATTTGGCAAATGCTCCCATTCTAAATGCGAGAAATTAGCCAAAATGAAGGGACCATAGGACCCATGCAAGACCTAGGCAGGTAGTCATTAAATCTTAAAGCTCCAAATTAATCTCCTTTGATTCAATGTCTCATATCCAGTGTATACTGATGCAAGGGGTGAGCTCCCATTGCCTTGGGTTGCTCTGATCCTATGGCTTTGCAGGTTACAGCCCCTGAGGCTACTTTCATGAACTGGCGTTGAGTGCCTGCAGCTCAATGCTAATGAGATGCATGGTGCAAGCTGTCGATGGATCTACCATTCTGGGGTCTGGAGGATGGTGGCCCTCTATTCAAAGTTCCACTAGGCAGTGCCCCAGTGAGAACTTCAGGAGTTCCAATCCCAGGCTTCCCTTCTCACTGCCTTTGCATTATGTAGATATTCCGTATGTTATTGACCACTAGTTTTTTTACCCATCGATGTTTCTTACCTAACCAATGATTACTATGTTTATTAAATGGTTATTTTTCTAACAGCATCATTCTTCCCCGTTCAGTGTTTTGCATGTTACTATAAGGACAAGCTGTAATTCTTTATTTATGTGTTCCCTTATAAGCTGGTAAATTTCTACTTGATTGAATTGGTTATAATCCATTACTATCATTATATATGTTAATGCCAAAATTATCCCTGATTCAGAGGGAGCCCTTGAATATTCCTGTGACCTTTTTTTCATGTACTCATTAGTTTTTGAGCACTTTCATAATTTCAGGTCCAATGAGATGTCAGGCTTATCTTGTACATCCCCTACCATAGACCTGAAAACAGAGATTTCTCCAGAAACTTAGTTTCATATGGTCAAGAAATCACAGAGACTACACCTGATAATCTTCCTCCTCAGGGACTGAGAACCAAAGACACAGTTAGAAGGGGATAAATCCTATTCAAAGTGTGCAGCAATGTACACAAATTCAGACTGAAGACATGCTCTAGTCTCTTGTCAAAAACACACCAGTGATGCTAGGTTTAAGTCACAAGCTTGGTCACTGTTCAACTACCCAGTTGATGTGGTCAGAGGATAGGAGAAGGTATTTTCTAGATGGAGAGGAAAATGATAAGCTAGAGTGAAAGGGCCTGGTGTGAAGAGTTATATCCTCTTTGAATGGGTAAGGAATTAGTGGATGAATCCACTCCCAAAGTAGAATAGTAAATAAATACTTAATTTTCTAGGAGATAAAATTAGGAATTTTAACATTAAGTGTTCTTTTTAATCTTCTCATTTAGCACTCAAGGAGAGACATGGAAAATTTTTTAAAAATCATGTTTTGTTTTGTTTTGTTTTTCCTTACAAGGCCCATATAAAATGAAAGAATATTATATAATTTTAACATAGGTCCCTTGATTGCAATTCTGTAAGTTTGGGAAGATAAAATATAGTCAGATTGTGAAAGGTCTTGTAAGCCATGGCAAAATGTTGACCGCGGATAGTTATGGGTTGAAAAACTTGAAAAATTGAGAGATATAAAGGGAAACTCATAAACAGCTAGATAGGTAGATAGACATGTAGATTACAATATCCTGAAAGCATCAAGGTAATATACTTAGAATAATGACTTCAATGTGATATATTTTAAATAAGAGTTAGATTTACATAATGCCAGGGCTCCTTATTTCCTTCCCGTCTACATGCAGGTTGTAACAGTCTACATGATAGAAGAGTTCAGTTTTAAGCAGTATGCGTTTGATTACAGGCGGCCCACCACAGGAGAACTGATGACTATAGAACTAAGAAATTCCTGTATGGACCATGGACAGTAAATAGCGACACTTTGCCCAATTATCTGCTTTATTATAGGCTGCTCTTTGATGACAGCCAAGGCTAACTTGATATAAATCGGGTTGCCAAATTTAAAACTTCAAACAGTAAGATGTGTCAGTGAAATCACTGTGTCAGAATGGAGCAAGTAAGCACATGCAGCCAGTATAACATGGGCAGTGGATTAAGGGATAAGGCCCAGGCACCAAGAGAAGGCAAAGCTGCTAAGCCACTTATATTAATAAAAGTTCCAAAAAGAAATGGATGGCACACACATATCAGGATAGTTTGATGGAGAAAATACATATTAAAGTGTGGACAGAATGCTGGGAATTTATAAAGAATGACACAAAATCCACAGCAGAAAACACAGAGAAGTTACCACTCCTCAATGTGAAAAAGTAAATAGTTATTAGAACGTGCAAGGAAAAAATATTGTGGAGAGGCTCACATTTAAAGAAGCTACAACTAACTTCAAGGAGTGAAACCCAACTAAAATATCCAAGCAAGGAGAGAATGAGGAGGATCTGTACCTGACATTAAACTCTTTTATACCTTTAGTCTCCTGGGGCTCACAGACATTCCTATAGTCTAAACAAAGCAAATACCACTGGTATAAAGCAGGGTGAGGAAAAGTGGAGAGCAACTCTGATTGGGAAAATGGAAAAATAACAGCAAAGCAGATTTCACCACTGATCAAACACATTGAAGAGCCAGGGAATCATCTGCCAGTAGGTTAACAGTGTCCCCAAGTATCTAGGCTGCAAAACATAGCTTTCATGAACAAGAATTTCAATATAATAATGGTGCTTTTCTGGAAATTAAAGAACCTGTTGCTCTTGGTTATTTTTTTCTTTCATAACCAAAATGTAGTCCAAAAATGATGTTATCCCCTAGCCTTCTTCATAACTCATTATAAATATCTATAGGGGTTTATCTGTCATTTCAGCAAGTTTTCATAACATAAAGGGGAAAGAAAGATGTGTGTCCATGTCATGTATATTTATATCAAAAAGCGTTGCTCTTATATGCATGTGGCTATCTTTGTATTTGGAAAATAAGACAGTAAGAACTGATAAATATATATAAGTGCTTTGATATTTTCAATAACATTTATAAAAATATATTTTAATATAGTAATCCAATGCCTAGCTATGTGAAACAATTATTTCTTTTTTATATGCCTGAATTTGCTTTTAATGATACATTCCTGTGGATGGAAGCAAAACTATATCTCCATATTTTTAATAACTGCAGACAGAGTTCCTGCTGAGAATATTAGCAAGCTACTGAGATTAATTTTATCTTATTAGAACGTATATGCTATATATTTCAAATTGAATGAAAAAAGCTTACAGCAAGATTGAAGTTAATGCAAAAATATGGCTTAGAGATATAAAAGATATTGTAGAGATAGGAAAGAAAATAAAAATCATGTAAATTGTGCAGAGAAAGTAGATAGCATCCATTAGGTACATGAGCTGTGTTTATTGCACTCTCAGTTAAATTCTAAACCTGTGAAAATCTGTATTTAAAATGTAAAGTATGGATTATACAACACTTCTTTTCTGAGACACATATACACACATGCATGCGTGCACACACACACACATGCCTAAGGAAAAAAATTGTTTTTTACAGAATTTTACTAAGGCATAAAATTTACCCCATGTATTTTGTCTGTACTGTTATGTCAACACTGCAGACAATATCGTCAGTTTTAATTTTCTAAAAGACAAAAAATACTATTCAATTTTGCTTTTGAATAGCAAAACTGTTATTTGAATTATATATGCATAGTTATTGTGTTAAATAAATGTATTTAAAAAGATCTTTGACCTGTTTCAGTTACTTATAAATATTCTATAAATGTTAAAATGAAATTATTAGTACAAAGAAGAGAATACGTTAAAACAATAGCTTAATAAAGATATTTATGACTTGAGACAATAGATCTATTTAATTTATAGTTCTATATCTTAGTACTGCGATGAAATTTAGAGACATAAGAAAAACAGATAGTTAATACATCTGTTGAATTCCTTTCTCTTTCAAATTTTGCAAGTCTTGAGCCAACACTTGGCACTTTTTAGATTTTAGTCAATTAGTACTGAAATTCTTGAGGATGAATTATAATGCATAAATTCTCTGTTGTTAGTTGAAATAAGACCCATATGCTTTAAATGCTAAATGTGAGAAGGGAAAAGTTATATGCCTGCTTAGAAATTATAAGAATTATCCTTAACTCTCATTCATGTGGAATCTAATATATTTCACTGCAGTCATGGGTAATAGGATTGCCTAAAGTTATGGTTCATATTGTTCTCAAAAATGTTTGATTTTGATTTAATGAGATTATTTTGATATCATTGTATATAGACCAATTGTCACTCAACTGAGTATGATAGCAGAATCTCCAAATTAAGACTATCTTGATAATATTACTGAAGAAAAATGACTTGTGAATCAGTCACTTGGAGTATGAACATTTATGACATTCTTACAGAATATGCAAAACATGTTATTTTTGCACCTCCAGAGCCACTTTCTACTTACCTCAGAAGGTTGACCTGTTGGGAATGTATATCAAGAGACTCCCTTGCTCTCTTGTTTTCAGTTGGGTTTAACCAATGAAGAGCACCAGGAAAAAAACAAAAACAGAGAAAGATTAGTGAGTTCAGGGTGTTCTTCCTCCTCTCCCTCTTTCTTGGTGTGTGTTGGCTGATTGTCTCAACTGAAAGTAAACTGTCAAGCTGCCCCTCTGTGCATAGGTCTTTTTCACTCCAAGTTCCAGTATGGTTCATTTAAGTGGGTTCATCAAATTTGCTCAAATAACTATTAGACATGGCATCAGTTGGAATGCAAATAGAGCAGGCATGGAGACAAGAGTTAATTCATGATACTGGAAATTGCTCACTTCCTTTTGTGATCCTTGATATGTGAGGTAAGGAAAAAGAGAAACTGAAAGCTGTATATAGCCAAATGTGAGAATGAACAATTAAACAGCCTTGATGGCAACTCTTAGTCTCTAGCTCCTGTAATTGACAT
Organism: Plecturocebus donacophilus; assembly: GCA_004027715.1. Lineage (NCBI taxonomy): Eukaryota > Metazoa > Chordata > Mammalia > Primates > Pitheciidae > Plecturocebus > Plecturocebus donacophilus. The sequence continues at coordinate 110,439 of PVKP010000592.1, read as the reverse complement.
GCAGAGTTCCACATCTAGCTGACAAAAAAACTACACAGTTGCAGTGACAAATAACTATTTAGAGTACTTTGTTTTTTTCCTAAATCAAATGCACTGGGAGAAAGTATTAAGACTCAGAAGTATGGATTGAACATTTGTGAGGGAAAGACAAAGCCGATAAAATCCCTTTGAATTCCGCTTGCCACAAGAAGTAGACCTCCTTCTTTTCTTCACTTTTCCAACCATTAAGAGCTTTGCTACTTATTATAAAATATTTCATTTGGAGCAGTTGTCTCACAAGCAATTTCACCCACTCACTCCCATTATACATTCTTAATGGCCCTAGTTTCTTCATGAAAAATAGATATCAATCTGCAATTTAAAAAGTTATTTGTTCAGGCAGAAATGACTATATAATCTGAAGTAACCTATGCGTATTCCAGAATAGTATAGCCACCATGAATGGAAGTAGATTATAAGAGTATTAGACCATAAAGAATGAAATAAAATTGATTATGTCGAATGTATATATGTGGATATGTTCATTTAACATTAAAAATGAATGTTTTTGGTTGAGCAAATACAAGCAGCATTAAAAGTCTGCTAAGTTAGCAAATTCAAGCCTGGAGTCAAAGCTGGTTTATAGATATGTGGGTAAAATGCTTTAATTTCCCTAATATGCCATAGGGGAAGGAGTCTAAACATTCAGGGAGATGGAAATATTGAAGTGAATATGTTTTCTCTACTCTTTCTTAGCCAACCGCCATACATAATCATATCCAAAAGAAGCTTCTAAAGGTATTCTTTTAAGTAAGACATTAAGAAAATCACTAGTGGCTGAGTGTGGTGACAAACGCCTATAATCTCAGCACTTTGGGAAGCTGTAGATCACTTGAGATTAGGAGTTTGAGACCAGCCTGGCCAACATGGTGAAACGCTGTCTCTACTAAAAATACAAAAAAGAAAAAAAAAATAGGCATGGTGATGGGCACCTGTAATCCCAGCTACCTGGGAGGAAGAGGCAGGAGAATCGCTTGAACCCTGGAGACTGAGGTTGCAGTGGGCCAAGAAAACGCCATTGCACTCCAGCCTGGGCGACAGACCGAGACTCTGTCTCCTCCGCTAAAAAAAGAGAGAGAGAGAAAAGCATTAGTGAAGAAGATACCAGCATCCTTGAAATGCATAGTGGTAATCAGTCTTGATAGGACAATGACAGTGGTGGGAGGTGCTTAATTGGGATCGAGTTATCTGGTAGCAATGGAGTGACAAGATGCAGGAGAGTTAAATGCTAGAGGAATATGGTATCAGTAGCAATTATCATAAGAAGTCACAGAAATGGAGTAATAGTCTGGAATGTTTTAACCTTTTGTCCTTATAATGTAATTTGTGAATTTTTTCTCCTGGATTTTATTTAAAATTTTTTCTTTTTATCAGTCATTTCAGATTTTTTTAAAATGCAGATACTGATAGAAGCCCTTATGATATCATATTTTATTAATCAGAAAACTATTTTTTGAACTGCTAATTGTTCAACTTTTATAAATGCTTCTTGTTTTTGGAAAGAATATATATTCTCTGTTTGTTTCCACATCTGTGTATGTGTATGTAAGTAATTAAGATAGCACTTTTATTCAATTTTCTATATCTCCATTTATATTTTATTTACTGAATCTGACTTCTAACAGAGTTTAACTTAAACTCTTACCTCTTGATTATCAATTCACCAGTTTCCTTTGTGCTTTTGTCTGCATATGACATGAAATAATATTACTTTCACTGCATATGACATGAAATAATATTATTAAGCAATATTAATTTTGTGTCATATGTTTTTGGTGAGTTTCTGTTTTGTTGTTTTCTTAAAATCAGTATCCTCCCTCTTGTTCACTTGAATGCTTTTCACATGATTAAGTTCCGTTTGATACCCGTTGAGATGATTTTAGAGTACTTAACAATTTTAGTAATTGCTTTATTTTGATATTTGGTGAATTAGAGGAATTGATTTTTGATATAAAACCATCCTTGCACTCCTGGAATAAGCTCAACTTAGGCTTAATAAAACTTTAAAAAATATTACCAAATATGTTTGCTAATAGTTAATTTATAATATTTGTAACCATGTTCAAAAGTAAGAACGGCCTGTATTTCTTCTTTTTCGTAATAGTATTTTTTAATTATAATTCTCTGATTACTAGTTTCATAAAATGAATAAAAACATCTTTGTCCATTTTTAAAAATGGTTTCTATTTCAAAATTATCTTCAATAACGTTTAGAACTTTATTCCTAGCCATCTGTATTTAGTGGCTCTTTGGCTGATATTTGAGAAGAAATTATATTATTAAAATGTATAAACCTGTCCACAGTTTTGTTTTCTCTTGAGTCTGATTAGTCAAGTTGTAGTTTCCAAGGATATTTTTCATAATGTCTGTTTTCATATTTAGTGGCACAAACATTAGATTTTTATCTTTCTCTTTTGTATTTATGCTTTTGTTCATGTTTTAGTTTTGTTCTCTCTTATTTTGATTAATTTTGCCTAAGGTATGTTTATTCTGTTATAATTTTTAATAAACCATTTTCAGCTTTGTTAATCTCCTATAACTTTGTTTTCTATTCTTTATTTTTTGTCATTTCCTTTTTCCTACTTTTTGTTTACTCTGTAGCTCTTTTCCTAGCTCTTGACCTTATTTTTATTTTATTGTATTTTTCCAAATACAAACTTCTATGGGTATAATACATCTAAAAATGGTTTGGCTATAGTTTATATATTTGTTATGTATGTATGATTTTAAGTATAGTTCTATTTTTATTGCATTGTGGTGAAAGATTGAGATCTTCATGATATAAATCTTCGGAAGTGGTCTATGTTTTCTGTTCGGACTGCCTAATCCATGTCAAATGTTATACCTTGCCCATGTATGTACATAAAGGTTATACATCATTCATAAATACATCAAAAATATTGATATTATACCAGATGTTCTCTGCCCTTACTAATTTTCCTTTTTTATTTATCAATTTCTGAGAAGTATTAAAATTTACTCTTATGATTAAGATTTTTCAAATAATCCTTTCAATTCTATTTATGAGACTGCTATTTTGAGTATTTTAATTTAGAATTCTTATACTTCTTATGTATTAAAACATTTACAAGTTACAGTATAAGTATAAAAGAAGATATAACTATGGGGATAATAATCCCATCCATTTTCCATTTTTCTTATTTAATTTCGTAACAAACTGCATGTTTGTATTTCTTTTATTTGATACTTACATAGAGACCATTTTTTCCCTCGATATTGCTTTTTGCTTTAAATAGAATTTGGTCTTTTATCTATATTGTCCACACTGCTTTTGGTCATAAACCACTTGTAAATTGCATACACTGATTTTGCTTTCAGATCCAACTTGACAATTTTATGCTTGACTAGTTATTTAGTGCACTTGTATATATAACATACTGTATCTGGGTAGAGGGACAACAGCGGCTCAGCTCCCTCCCTGTGCTCACCAGGAATGTAACCGGGTCGTGGTGCAGGGGCTCAGCTCCCTCCCTGTGCTTGCCAAAGATGTAACTTGGTGTCCTCAGATTCTTGGGCTTACATGCCCCAGAAATGGGGAAAGGGCCCTGACAGTGCAGTGAGCTTACTGTTCAAGTAAATATCAGACCCAAAGAGTTTAGCAGAAAGCAATTTATTAGGCAGAGAGAGAGAAAGAGAGAGAGAGAGCACCTCTATGCTGCCCTGGGAGGGGAATCTGAAGGGGATATCCATATAGGGAGAGAGGGAGAGACAGCTCCCATGCTGCTGTGGAAGAGGATCCCAGAGAGGGAAATCCACACAGGTAAGGAGCAGGGGGTTTTAACCCTAGAGTTATTCCCTCCTCATTCTTGTTCTTGTCCAATGAGAAGAGTTCTTTCAAACTTTCTGTGGAGTGATTTATCTTCAACTCTGGATTGGTTGCTTGGGCCCACAACAGAGCCCCTCCTCTCATGGCTATTGGTGGGCTTTCTGAACAACACAAGCTCACCTGGAATTTCTACCTAGCCCACGCACAGGAAAGTTAGACGAAGAACTTTACATTTGAAACCCTTCTGGTCCCCGGATGGGGGTGTGGATAGAGGTATGGTGTTGGGAAAGTCCTGTCTTTGAAACACAGGCAATTTTCCTTAATACAGACCCTCAGTCCCCACTCTGAACAGGAAAGTCCAACTGCTGTTAGGACAAGGGCATCTATCACTCTTTATTTCCTGTTGAATTGGGGCATAGAAGGGGCCCTGCAATTGAGGTTTCCTTCAGAGGGGAATTTTCCAGGGGTGCAGGTTGATCCAGAGGTCCATGATAGAACTTATGAGCCAAAGACATCTGGGGTTCCATTTGCAGGACCATTTGTGGCCCTTTGGCTTTAATTCTAGAAGTGAATTTGACAGGAAGATTAAAGATGAGAGGCCCAAAGGCCAGCAATCATAGAATGGTTATAAACCGGCCTAGGAGAGAGTAGAGCCAGGATATCCAGTTGTTAAACAAGCTTCATGATACCGTATCTTGGGAGTCTTTAGCCCTGTTTTTGATTGCTCCCTGAGTTCTTTAACTTTGGTTTAAGACAATACCCAATTGGTTTACAAAGTAGCAGCATTCTTTTCCTAGAACGAGACAGGTTCCTTCCCTGTCTGCTGTTAGCAGATTCAGGGCTCTTCTAATTTGAAGAGCTGTGGCAGCTAAAGAGTTGAGCTACTTCTGCAGAGAGAATTAGCAACCTTTTCCATGTTATTTAACTCCTGAGATAGCTTACAGTGACTGAGTAAAGGTGGTAACTTTTCTAATGTCTGTACCAAGTTCTCCTATTATTCTGTCCCCTCCCTACTATGAAAGGAATAATTGGAGTTCAAGAGTCTGGTTGCAAATAGCAAAGTTAAGAGTGATAGTCTTGTTAATCCAGGATGTAAGACTCATGAGTAGTTACTTTCCTGGGAATCTCCTCTGAAGAGCAAATATAGATCCTTTAATGGCTCGTAGGTGTACGAAGGGTCATCTCCTGGAACTTTAGGCTGCAGAATGGAGGGCCTGTGATTTTCTTTAGGAGGTGTCCAAGGCTTCAGCCAAGTGTGATGAATTCACGAGTCAATTCTCACCATCTTAACTGCCATTGGGGTAGACAGAATAACCCAAAATCGTCCTTCCCAAGATGGACCTAGAGAGGAAGAGTCTGAGGAGAGAGGCATACAAGCGCTAAGTCTCCAGGGCAGAGCAACTCTTTCCCCTTTTCCCTAGGGTGTCCTTTAGGTAGGGTCCTAAGAACCTGTTGGTATTAGGGCTCCTCAGACAGTTACAGACTTGGAGGACAACTGTCCAGGACAGGAAAGCAAAGCTGAGAAGGCTGCACCAGTGTCCAGGAGGAGATTGACTTCCTGGCTCTCTATGGCTAGCTTTACCCAGCGCTCGGTGAGAGTAATGGCTTGTGCTGGTGCTTGCCCTGAGCATCCTCAGTCCTGCTGTTGGGTCATCTGGTTAGCCACCTCAGGCCCTGGGAACCTTCATTCCCTGGGACAGTATGATTTCCAGTGATCCCCTTGGCACACTGGGCAAGGACAAAGAGGTGGTCCATTCCTCTGGGGACAATCTCCCCTACAATGTTCCATTCCGTTAGGCCACAGTGGTAACAAGCTCTGCCAGACTGGTGGCAAACCCAAGCCTTTCCCTCTTTTGAGAACCTCAGGTCTACTTGCTTAAAGGCCATGACTAGGGCTGTAGCTTTACTTTGGTCTCTCCTGTTCTTCAGCCTGTTCCTCCTGGTGTCTATTATAGAACACTGAGGTTGATAGATTTAGTAATGATTCTAGGCTCTGTTCTGGCCCCAGGGCCAGCTTCTGGAGCTTCCTCCTAATGTCTGCTGCTGATTGCATAATAAATTTGTCTTTTAGTATTAACTAGCCTTCGATGGATTTTGGTGACAGGGGAGTATACTTTCTTAAGGCCTCCCATAAATGCTCAAGGAAGGCTATTGGGTTTTCATCATTTCCCTGAGTTATGGTGGATAACATTGCAAAGTTCATGGGCTTTTTCCTCGTTCACCTTAATTCCTCAAGTATGCGGGTTAATAGGTGCCTACAACTCCAGTCCCCCTGTTCTGAGTCAGCAAGGGTCTGTGCTAGGGACTGCTTGTCTCCCAATAGGAAATCTATCCTTTTGTCATTTTATTATGTATTTGACTAAGATACCAGGTGTCCACAAACTCTTGAGTCTCTGCTAGAGCAGCCTCTCTCTCATTGCTGGTTAGGGTTTGACTAAGCAATAACATGATATCTTTCCAATCTAATTTGAAGGACTGACATAGGCCCTGCAGAACATCTATGTATTTGTCTGTGTCTTCCGAAAATTTCCCCAAGTCTGCCTTGATTTGCTTTAAGTCAGAAAGTGGAAGTGTACCTTGGTTGGGCCAAATTCTCCTCCTACTGCCTGTAGGGGGCAGAGTTGGGATATCCTAGTAGCCTGAGGTGCCTTGGCTGCCTCGGCCTTCCCTGATTCCTTTTGGGTTGTAGGACCAGAGGAGACCTGGTCAGCATTGGTGGAGCGAGGAGCCACAGGTTATCCTAAATGTGGGAGTGGTCCTGAGGGGGGCGAGTAGGGTATAAGTTACAGGCTTTACATAGCTGAGGACTGTTCCTTAGAGAAAAGAAAACTTGCACATAGGGGACCTCCATCCATTTACCTTCTCTCTTACGGAACAGGTTTAATTGTAGAAGGATGTTATAATTTATACTTCCCTTAGGAGTCCAGGTTCCTCCACTTAGCAGAAGGTATTGCGGCCACACTGTTTGGCAGAGTAAAATGAGCCGCTTCTTCTTCAAAGATTGTGTATCAAATGGTTTCAGTTATCTGGCTACACTTTAAGGGTGGTCTTGCCTTGGGAAGAGTAGCACCCATCTGAAAGTGAACACAGGAATGCCGGCATCCCCGGTTATTCCTTGCAGCTGCTAGGCCTGGGGCTTCTCCCAGTTATAGCGCTTTGTAATTTCCTTGCCCTAGATATGTGCTCATCTTCTGGGTCCCCCATGTGCTGAGTTTAATCATGCTTACCGGCTTCATGGGCACATGCTCACTGTTCAAACATCCTTATTGGCCATCATAAGGACACAGGGACTGCTGGGATCCGTGGCCCTATACCAGTGTATCCTTGAAAAACTAGGGCAGTGAGGCTTGGGTGATGGGTGCCAGTATTCCCCAGCAAGAGTTCAATTTACATAGGCATATTCATAAATCTGCCCTAGGAGGATAAACTCCTTGGGAGGGACTTCTAAGCACAACAATCTTAAAGAAGCCTGGCTGGCCACATGGATGAGGCCACAACAATCCCTCAGGACCCAGGCCTCCTCCCCCACCCCACCTTTCATTATGGGAATATGCCCTAGAGTTGTGGGGTCTGTAATTAACTACTTGAGCCTTGGACCAGGTTTGACTATGGTATTCTAGAAGGAGAAGTTCTGCTGTACAGAGAGCCAATCCTAGGCAAGACAAATTGCACGTCATTAGATTCTGGCACCATTCAGTTCGATTGGGAAATTTGCGAATGACAAAAAGACACAGTGTTCTATAGCCCCCCGGTACCCACTGATTGACTTTAGCTCCATTTGGACTTAACCTAACACTTCAAACTAAGGGGTGCAGGAGGTATAAGCCTGAGGGCACCACGGGCATGGGTCCCCAGGCTGCCATCCCAAAAAGCCTTCGTCATAGCAAAAAGGGCAATTGCCTTCTGTGTAGGGAATGCCTTAGAGGAAAGAGCCAGGAAAAAGTTACCTTAGGTAAGTCTGGACCTCGGAGGTGTGGGTTAAAAGTGTGGGCATGGCTTGCAGCAAGCAGCTATTTTTAGCTACAGCTGCAGTGGCCTCACAACACACACCATGCCCCATGGGCTCAATTCATGGCCTAGATACATGGCAGGTGACCCAGTGGGCCCTGGCATTTTGGGTCAGTGGGCCATGGGGGGCTGCATGCTCTCTGGGAGTGGAGCAGGTGTGGCTGGCCCCAGTGGAGGCTCACACAGTTTAGCTCACCAGCTCCGCTCCACACGGCTCTACAGTGAGGGCAGCAACGGGGACAGCTGCAGCATGTGGGGCGAGAGGTCTGGTCGGCCAAGCCCCCTTCCCCTCCCTGCCAATATGTGCCCACTGGCACTGCCAGTGACTCGGCCCAGAGAAACAAGAAACAGCAAGAAAAGGGAATTAGTTTGGACAAAGCTGGCACCTGTACCTTTAGGTTTGGCTGCATGCTATTGAAAAATAGGGTGAGACCTGCAAAGGAGAGCACGAGCTCCCAGTCCAGCCTGCCCACAGCTGCAAGCACCCAGCCACTGCTTCTGCGGCTCAGTGCCGCCACCCCCCGCATGCAGTCCCACACAGACCTGTCATTTCTCCTTAACAGATTGAAGAGAAGCAAATAAGACAGATTTTAGCAAGCCAAAGGGGTCTGATACACCCACCTCTCTGAGATAACACAGTCCCTCACCACATTTCTCCTGGCTGACTCATCAAAGATGTAGCTAGGTGACAGGACAACAGGGGCTTAGCTCCTTTCCAGTGCTTGCCAAGGATGTAACTGGGTCATGGCACAGGGACTCAGCTCCCTCCCTGTGCATGCCAAATATGTAACTGGGTGTCCACAGGTTCTTGGGCTCACTTGCCCCAGGAATCAGGAATGGGCAATAGGCCCTGGTGGGATGGTGAACTTACCATTCAAGTAAAATACTGCAGTATTTCTACTTGCTTTTATAATTCTTGAAGGTTCTACTTCTCAACTTTTTATTATGCTTTTGTGTTTTCTATTTTACCTGCATTCTTTGGAGATGATTAAGATTTTAAAAAATTAAATTATTTTCCAGCTATTGCTCTGAAATCTGTGCATTCTTTTTCTACTTTAGTTGTAATCCTTACATTTTAATATACATCATTTTTACAACAGAGAATAAAATTTAATAATATATCTTGTTTTTACTTACATAATACAAGCATCTTAGAATGAGTTAATTCTATTTACTACTCTTTCATGTAGTGAACGTTACATGCTGTCCTTCTGTGAAAACTTCAAATAAATACATTTGTTATTATTGTTTGTTTATTGTTTATATTATCTAAAAAGTTTATGCATCATTTCTTTGTACAACTATTTGTTTCATCTGAGTTCATTTTATTTATTCTTGAGAGACATGAATTAGTGTTTTAGTAGTAATGCATCAGGGGTTTATGAGTGGTAAGCTCTTTATGCCAAAAACCAATCTTTATTTTTCTGTTATATTTGGATAGTTGAGAGTATTAAGTGCTAGAAAATATTTTTCTTAGCATCTTGCAGAGAGTATTCCTTGAGTTCTGGCTTATATGGTTGCTGGTAAAATCAATATATCAACATATTATTTCTTTGAGGGTGATCAGTCTTTCTGTTTCTAAGATTGCTTTGACTTTGTAGTTCCATGCTTTCGGTACATGTTGATTTTCTTTCTTCCTTCATTCCTTCTTTATTTTTTATCTTTCTTGATACTTAGTTCTAGATATAAGGATTGATGTATTTTTAGAATCTTAGAAATGTTCAAATATTGCTTCTTTTGTATTTACTCTTTTCTTCTAGAATACCTATTAAATATATGCTGAAATTTTTATTCTGTTTTCTATTTTACTTAACACTTTCTTCATATATTTCATTTTATCATCTTTCTTTGCTGCTTTGTGACTCTCTTCATGTAGTGTTTAATTTGTGGTTTTACTTGCCTATTAAAATTTTAATTTGTAGTATTTCTATTTGGTACTATTGAATTTTGAGACAATTTTTGTCACTTGGTTTTAATTATTTTTTTAACTATTCATTTTCAATATATGTATATCAATCTAAGAGTTTTGTTATATAATATTCTTGGCCTCAAATAATGCTGTCTGTCACTTCTGGGTGGGTCTCATTCATGGCAACTTGTTTCCTAGCATATTTGTAATTTTAGGATATAAAAATTATTTCAGGAATACTTTGTCTGTGGAAATCTTCTGCAGCCTGGATTGAACTACTTTTTGTCCAGAAAGGTTTTGCATTTGTTTCTTCCAGGTATCTCAGTGGTATAATTTACTTAAGACAAGGTTTGTTGTTATTTTTGCTAGTTTTTTAAGCTGGAACTTCTTAGACCATGAAGGTGTTGCTAAATTTGTACCACATACTCAGATATGACAGACTAACATTTTAAAAACTTTTATTTAAACAGAAAAAAGTCTCATAACTAAGACTAAGAAAGAAAACTTTGATTTCTCACTGTGCTTATGAGTTTTTCATCCTAGTTTATACATTTGACAGTAGTATAGCTTTTTGAGAGTTCTGGGTGCAGGCAATACAATCAACTCTCTACTCTGTGAGAGTCCAAGCCTTGTCTCCCTTCTCTACTAGGTAAAGCCCTAGCAGGAACTCTGAAACATTGGCTCCAGCACTTACCACTCTGATTTTCAGTTCCATCTTTGTTGTAGTTCTCTGGGTAATCTCACACACCTTATTGTAATTTCAGTGAGGTGGTATTTAAAAGAATATTGGTTTTATTTTTAATCATTCCTAGATATCTTGAAACAGGAAGTCATTTAGATTATCTAATTCACTATACTCTTAAAAAAGGAAACTATTCCCGTTGATTTTACTATAGTTAGCCTTAGAAGAAAATATGTGCTACCATGCCTGGAATTAGCGCCCAGCCCACTTACTCCTCAGGCCTTACACTTGTCTGCTCTGTTGGTAAGGTTTCTGTTGTTTTATGTATTAAATAATACCCTTCCTCTTCAAAATGTATACTTATTTACATATAGATACATGGTAGCTTAATTGAGAGATATGCTGAGACTATATTTTCTTCAGAAAACATTTTAATTGAGAAGTATACTTCATTGTCAGAAACCGTGGCTTCAAATATAGGGATTTCAACTTCCTTCAGTCAAAAACTTGTAGTCATGAAGAAGTCTTCCTGGGTTTAGAGGAACAGTATATTGAGGAGACAGGTGGTTCTAAATAGGAGAAATAGTCACTAGTCTTCCAGACTGTGCTGCAGGCTGCTTTCTCTGACATAGTGCTTCCTATTTTTTCACACTATCTTACAGTTAATACATAAAGAAGAAAAATGGTAAAAATTCTGGTGCCTGAAAGAGTTATGGAAGTTTATACAAGGAACAATAGTAATCATTAATAATGTTTAACACTGCCCAATTATTAGAAATGATTCTAAAACTAAAAATATAACACTTTGTTACTAAAGTTTGTCTAAGTAATCAAAAGTAATTTTTTAAAATAGTTTCAACTTTTATTTTAGATTTAGGGGGTACATATGCAGGTTTGTTATATGGGCTTATTGCCTGATGCTGAGGTTTGGCGTATGAATGATCGCATCACCCAGGTAGTGAGCATAGGGCTCAACAGATAATTTTTCAGCCCTGTCCCACTCAGCGTCCCCCTCTAGTAGTCCCCAGTGTCAATTGTTCCTGTAATAGTAGGAATTCTTAGAGAGATTTTATATGTATTTAATTGATAAACCATAGAAATTCTAGCTGTATTAAAATATTTTTCTAGTAACTCTTCTCTGCATCATATTTTAAATGTTGTGAGATTAACTTAAAAAGTATACATGTTTTCAAAACAATATAATGCATCCATATGTTTTTGAGAGAATGCAAATGAGCTGACCCTTTCCAAGGTAAAGAAGGGGAAAATATGTACGTAAAAGTTATTTGAACTCCTCTATTATTTTAACCCATAATGTGCAATTTGAGAACTAAAAAGCAAATATATTAAAAATAATTCAGTATAGTTAAGTAGGTCAGATTGTACCTACTGAACAATATATTCTATGGTAGACATTTTAACAGCATCATAATATCTATCTATATCATAGGATTTAACTGTAGTACCCAGGCTTTAAGAAAGAAGAAAATTAATTTCCACTGGTATTGTACTTGATCCAGGAAAACTCATGTGGGAGAGAACAATGAGTAGTTCCATAAAATTTAGAAATTGGAGGCATTAGAGACGTCTTTGGCTATTGATATCATAGATCTATTAAGAATTTTATTATCTCTTAAATATGAAGTTATCAATATCTTATAAATTAAGAGAAAGGAAAAATGTTTACTTAAAAAATAGGGAACCAAAGAGCAATAAAAACACTTTGTGAAAATTAACTATAGGCCAGAATTATTGTATCATAAATCCTCCATAATTTTTAAGATATTTGTAATTTGAGGGTTTTATTCCTAATCTGTCAAATTTCTACATGCAGTCATTTAAGTTTCCTTGTTTTGTTTAGATGAAAATTGATTGACGCAAAATGTCATTACATAAATAAACATTTATATAATATGTGGGCATTATTTTATTTGACATTTATCTTAATCAGCCCTCTATGTCTGCCAGTGCCCAGCTTGTATATAACCATTTGTTAATTAGATAAACATATATCCAGAAACAATAATATGCCATGCACTGTAATAGGCAATAGAGTCACAGGCACAAATATGATTATCTCTTGTCATCAGGAGTTTTGCAAACCTATAAAGATAAATCTTTCAGAGTGGTCATATCCACCTGACAACATTATCTGAATTTTTAGGTCCCCTCAAGTGTTATTTCCTTGGGAGTAACAATGGTATTAATATTTAGAGAACTTGTAAACAGTAATAGATTTTTAAACTGTTGTATCAAAACTTAGGTCTTGTTTAATTAAAAATTACTAGCTTATCCTGCAATTCTATATAGCACAAACACAAAAGCAATGAGCCTAGGCTGTGAATCCACCAAATTTAGTGACATATGGTAGTCAGGTACACATACAAGTCATATACAAGTTAATAACACATACAAGTCAACTTACAGTTTGATACTGCCTGATAGGGCTTGACTCTGTGTCTCTACCCAAATCTCAGGTTGAATTGTAATTCCCAATGTTGAGGGAAGAACCTGGTAGGAAGTGATTAGATTATGGGGACATTATTCTCCCTTGCTGTTCTTATAATAGTGAGTGTGTTCTCAAGAGATCTGGTCATTTAAAATTATGTAGCACTTTTTCTTTCCTCTCTTCCCCTGCTCTTCAATGGTAAGATATGCTTGCTTCCTCTTCACCTTCTGCTATGATTGTAAGTTTCCTGAGGGTTCCCCAACCGTGCTTCTTGTACAGCCTACAGAACTCTGCATCAATTAAATCTCTTTTCTTCATAAGGTACCCAATGTCGGGTAGTTGTTTATAGCAGTGTAGAACAGACTAATACAAAAAATTTGTGCCAAGAGTGGGCTATTGCTGTCAAGATACCTGAAAAAGTGGAAGCAGCTTTGAAACTGGGTAATGGGCAGAGGTTGGAACAGTTTGGAGGAATCAGAAGAAGACAGGAAGATGAGAGAATGTTTGGAATTTCCCAGAGACTTATGGAATGGTTGTGACTAAAATACTAATAGTGATATGAACAGTGAGGTACAGACTGAGGTGGTCTCAGATGGAGATGGGGCATTTTTGGGAACTAGAATAAAGAAGATCACCGTCATTATGCTTTAGGAAAGAGACTGGCAGCATTGTGCCCCTGCTCTCTATATCTGTGGAACTTTGAACCTGAGAGAGATGATTTAGGATATCTGGTGGAAGAAATTTCTAAGTAGCAAAGCATTCAAGATACAGCCTGATTGATTCTAATAGTGTATACTCATTTGCATAAACAGAGATTGTCTGAAACTAAAACTTACATTTGAAATGGAAGAAGAACAGGAAAGTTTAGAAAACTTTTTGCCCAATAATTCAGTAGAAAAGGAAAACCCATTTTCTCGAGAATAATTCAAGGCTGCAGTAATTTGCATAATTGAAGAACTGAATGTTAATCACTAAGACCATGGGGAATATGACTTCTGGGCATTTCAGAAACCTTTGCAGTAGCCCCTTCCATCACAGGTCTGGTTTCATGGGCCAGGCCCAGGGTCCCTCTGCTGTATGTAGCCTCAGGGCATGGTGCCCTACATTCCAGCCATGCCAGCTCCAGTCTGGCTAAAAAGGAGCAAAGTACAGCTTTGGCCATTGCCACATAGGGTGCAAGCCCCAAGCCTTGGTGTGGCTTCCACATGGTGTTGGGCCTGCAGGTGCACATAAGGCAAGAATTGAGGTTTGAGAGCCTGTGCCTAGATTTCAGAGAAGGTAAGGAAATGCATGGATGTCCAGGAAGAAGTCTGCTGCTGGGTTGGAGCTGTCATGGGAAACCTCTACTAAGGCAGTGAAGAAGGGAAATGTGGGGTTGGAGCCCCTACACAGAGTCCAAACTGAGGTACTACCTAGTGGAGCTGTGAGAAGAGGGCTACCATCCTCCAGACCCCAGAATGGTAGATCCACCAACAGCTTGCACCATGCACCTGGAAAAGCTGCAGGCACTCAACACCAGCTGGCAAAAGCAGCCTCATTGCAGAGCCACAGGGGCAGAACTTCTAAAGGCCTTGGGAGCCCACCACTTGCATCAGTGTGCCTGGATGTGAGACATGGAATCCAGAGGGATCTTGGAGCTTTAAGATTTAATAATGCCCTGGCTGGGTTTTGGACTTGCATGGGGCCTGTGGTCCCTTTGTTTTGGCCAATTTTGCCCATTTGGAATGGGAGCATTTACTCAATGCCTGTAACCTCTTGTATCTTGGGAGTAACTAACTTGTGTTTGATTTTACAGGCTCATAGGCAGAAAGGACTTGCTTTGTTTCGGATGAGAGTTTAGACTTGGATATTTTTAGTTAATGCTGGAATAAGTTAAGACTGGGGGACTGTTGGAAGGCAAGACCTTGATTTTACATGTGAGACGGATATGAGATTTGAGAGATACCAGAGGAGGAAATACATGATTTGGCTATGTGTTCCCACCCAAATCTCATGTCAAATTGTAATTCTCAATATTGAGGGAGAAACCTAGTGAGAGGTGATTGGATCATGGGGGCAGATTCCTGCTGTTCTCATGATAATGAGTGTGTTCTCATGAGATCTGGTTGTTTAAAATGTTGTAGCCTCCCCTCTTCACTCTTTTTCTCACTCTGCCATGGTAAGATATTCTTGCTTCTCCTTCTGTCATGATTGTAAGTTTCCTAAGGCCTCCTCAACCATGCTTCTTATACAGCCTGTGGAACTGTGAGTCAATTAAATCTCTTTTCTTCATAAATTACCTAGTTTTATGCAGTTCTTTAACACAGGGTAAAAATGGACTAATACACTGCCCAAATGTAGGTTTGCTATTGATGATTGGATTTGAATGTTCTAGTTGGTAAAAATTGATGGCAACTGAAGGGATTATTAGCACCTTAGTAAAGTAGCCACAGAGTCATGGGCCTGCTTGTTAAAGTGGTATTGAAACACTTTTTCTTTGATTTTTTTATTTATGGAAGAGCTATAAATGTTTTCATACCCAGATGCTTGAAAAATTTACTATTCATTTAAATATTGACCTATTCA
Organism: Plecturocebus donacophilus; assembly: GCA_004027715.1. Lineage (NCBI taxonomy): Eukaryota > Metazoa > Chordata > Mammalia > Primates > Pitheciidae > Plecturocebus > Plecturocebus donacophilus. The sequence continues at coordinate 95,000 of PVKP010000592.1, read as the reverse complement.
GTAAAATTATTTTCTTTCATGTATAACAGTGAATTTGTAGAAATACACTTATGTTTTCCAACCTTGAAGGGTTTATCTTTGGACACTTTTATAAACACATGTAATTTTGAAAATAAAATGTTAATCTACAAGTTTAATTATATATTTGTTAATGAAGCAGTGAAATGAGCTCTGATATCAAGGAGAATTATGATTAACTTATTGATATTACAAATGGCTTTTAAGATTCCTAATGGTTTGTGTTGTATATTTACAAACCATGAATATACATTGGATAAAGGCTAAATCATCTGATATTGCATGCTATTAAAAAATCAGCATTTAAAGATATAGTTGCTTTATTTTATTTATTTTGGAGGAATAGACTCTTGGAATAAAGAAACGTGTATATGCATATGTACATAACAGGAAAGAAAATTTAAGTGTAAACATATCTCCATATTTAGAATGGTCACTTGATATATAAATTAAAATTATGAAATAAACCAGGATAGTTTACCTCATAGAAGCTATATGATTAAATATTTCACTTATGAGTGAGAACCATGTTGAATTCTCATCATTTAAGTAAAAGGATATAGGTTGTTTCTCAGTTATTTAGAAAATTGTTAATGGCACAAGGTTATAGATCTAATTGTATGAAACAATTAGCTCTGCATGAAAAAACCTTAACATCAACAACAACAAAGCTGTTCTACCAACACAAATCACACCATTAAGCACGGTCAGCCATCCCAGGAAAGCAAGTCAATGATCCCAGTGGGATGGGAGCAACATATTTTCTTTCCTGGAAGAACAATTAAATACACATTTCCAGCTGTTGACATTTCAGCAGAGGCATCTTAATTTTGGGAAGACATCTTTGAAACAGAGGTAGCTAAGGATAACTACTCTCTGATGAAACAGCAGGCACAGAAGCTAAATTGAACATAACTAAGATGCATAAAGAGTCATAACTGCCCACCACTTAAGATCCTCAAGCTATGTGATAGTTTTGGACTTCTGACCATTCCCAGAGCTTTGTTGACTCTCAGTACCCTTTTAGAATTCAGATCATTGAGTTCAGCCCTGCTGTTGTATCAAGCATACTAAATAAGAATACCAAGAAATGCCAACGTGTTTATTTATAATAACTAGGTATACTAAGAAATTTGATAATAAGGTGTTTCACTAGGTATCAACTTCTTTTCTAAGGTTATTTTTTATTTGTCCATCTGGAACTATTCTCTGCCCTTGCAATACTGGCTCCTATAAAATGTACCATTCAGGCCCCCTTTTCAGCTAGTTTCCTGTTGGATATGACAAATGGGTAACACAGGAGATAGGAGATTAAAGGACAAAGGACGGTCAGGTTTTAGTATTTCTTCTCTTTTCTCTGTGCTCTGAGACATAAACTACAAATTACACTCTGCGGCCCCCGTCTTTCTTATCCAAGTAGAGCTCAAAGATAAGATACAGAAGGTGAGAAAGTTGCTAAATTTCCATTCTTCCCTAACTGGTTGATATAATTATAGGCTCATTCTCCTCTTGGTCTTTTCTCAATGTTTCAAGGTATATCCATTTTTATTCTTTTTTCCCCTTGTTATACTTACATAATCATTATTTTAAAATTATTTCAGTAAGTTTTGCATTGGAGAATAACATATAGAAAATGACACAAATCACAAGTGTTCATATAGATAAATTTTCACAATTCATAGTGAACAGATCTATGAATCTATCATCCAGAACAAGAAACAATGTCATCCAGCATCCTAGAGGCTTTGGTGTGCCCCTACTGTGTCACTGCCCTCTAGGGTACAAAGTATTTTGGCTTCTCTCATCAGAGATTGGTTTTGTTCTTTTTGACTGTATCTAACAGGAATTTATGCAGTATATAATTTTTGTATTACTGTTTTTCCACTTATATCTCCAACAGCCATTCCTTTCTTCTCCTCCTATTCTTGTAAAAAAACAAACAAAAGAAAACAAATTATTAAACAATTTGATTTTTTTTTCTGCTAGATAGTCATGGGCCTAGCATACTTTTACTGGCTAAAACTTTCAGTGAGTCACTTGCAGACACAGATTTTCATTCAAAGCACTATCTCCAAACTATGAATCTCAGCTGATCAATGTCATTACTATGCCATTTACAGGGTGTGTTCAAAACTCCATGACACAAGTTTTGTATTTCTGCTCCTCAACAACTCCACCCCAAAAAATGGTATTTTACTATGTTTTACCAAACACAAAAATGCGTTTTAATACCTGATCAAATCCAGCAGAGGTTGTCTTACCTTGTCTATTATTTCCTACTGTCTTTCAATCTGGAATCCTAAGGTGGTGATGTGCCTGGGGCCTCTTACCATTTCTGTCTCACTGCACATTTTTACTCTCTTTCAAAAAACATTTTATAGTAATCTTCAGTATGTAAATCACTCTCACTTGGTCCCTTTCCTGATAAGCTCTGGATTTCGTATTGAACCTTCCACTAACCTGGAGGATTGGGGAGATTACAATGTTAGTTTTTACCTCATCTCTCTCCACCATTACCGTTCATGTGACATTTAGGCCCATTTCTCTCCAGCAGTTCCAACGTCACTGTAGTGCTTTTCTGGTTCAAGCCAGAGATCTATATTGCTGTAGGCAGACATGGGACTCAGTTAAAAATTTCCACATCCAAGTCTTCACTCTTCATGCCATTCCTTCATGTTGGTTTTAAGCCTGGAAAGGCATGTGACTACAATTTATTATAAAAAAGCAAGGTTTGATGTTTGTGGTGTTGGTCATGTCAGTATCTCTGTTTGGGTGCCAGCTGTGATGAGTGTCACATCAGGGTTACCACACATTGGAATTGCCTCATACTGGGGTACAGCTGTGGTGGCAGTCACATTGATGTCCCTGTTCAGACGCCAGCTGTGACAAGTGTTACATTGGAGTCACCACATGAGATGCTGATTACTACTTGCGGAGGTCTGTTTTGCAGACCTTGACTCAGTGACGGATGAATAATATGCACTTATACCACAATACAGTGAATTTGAGTAGGGTAGGGATGGTTGTCAGCTGTTTTTAGAGGGTGATTGTAGCTAACAAACCATGACTCCTTGTCTTTCTTGCATTTATCCGGTATAGATTTAATAACAGAAGTTTTAAGTTAACACGTTTGTGGATAATTGACATGGTTAAAAGAATAGTTTTATGAATGATAAAAAGTTATTGGTTCTGGTGCCTAGAATAAACACCATTAATGTGTAATTCCTTTTCAACTTCCCTCTGAGAAGACCATCTAGCACAAAATTTACATGAGTAAAAACAAATTAGAGTAGAGACAAAGGAATGTGGGGTGACCAGACTTAACTAGGGAAGCTTTTATTATTCTAATGTTTTATCTTATGACTAAAAGTTATCTACCGTAATAAACTGGCTGCTGTCAGCCTATTCTATTAAAACCTTTCAGCCTTTTAAAAAGTTTGAGACTATAATCTTATAACTTTCCCTATTATTTCCATAATATTTTGCTAGCCATCCCAAGTGAATCCTATAGCCGTTAGTGGACCATAAATACATACAGAACATTGTTATGTTTCAAAATATTAGTTACAAAGTCATTTTGAGGCATTTCATAATTCACGCCAAACCAGTATGTAGATTTTCCCTTATTTTTTCAGTATTCTGCACTTTCCCTCCTATTCCCAAATAATCTCTGTATCTTTTCCTACCCACAGTAATCCTCCAATACTTGTATAAGTAATATGGTGTTGTAATCAGCTATTTGCAGGTTCCATTTTCCTTCCAAGGTCCATCCTTGAAAAGAATTATCAACTTCCTGATTTGAAGGCTGAATAAGACACTTTCAAATACTCCGAGAGAATGAGACAAAGCCAGATCTCTCCTTTGTTAATGTAAACTGCCTCATGTCCTAAACACTCTTGATTTGTTATGCTAACAGAGTTTCTGCCTCTTTACTCAGCATAAAGGAGAATAGAAGAAAGAAATGAAGGAGAAATGAATAATCATCCTGCCATTTCTGTAAGCATGAAGTAAGATGAGATACTTTAAAAATATGTGATTTATTTAATTGCAATAACCTACAAATCAAATTTTCAGAATAAAAAAATTAAGAACATTTTTTCTTGATATTTTACATGTGGCAATTTGGAGGTCAGTTATGAAAAAGAGGTGGTAAAATAGGTGAATTATTTAAGTATTGACGTGAAGAGGATATAAACTCTTAAAAATCAACATACTACAGGAGTTGCAGCAATACATACGTATTCAGTAGTATTGTCAATAACATATCTGCTCTGCTGTCCATTCAGACTAAGTAACAAATAAGAACAGCACCATAAAGGATAAACTAAAATATTATAAATAAGGTTTTATAATATATGAATCATGTAATTCTTAAAAGAATTGTGGTCAAAACTTGAGGAATTGTGAAGAGCAGTTTATAGTCAAGTTGTGGAAGGAATAAGGACTAGCATATAGAGTAAATGGAAAGAAGAAATTGTAGAGTCAGTTACAATAAAAATACCAGTGAAGTACATGAGTATATTTGAAAAGGTGTTTGTATTAATTTCAATGTTTTTTGCTCCAACATATGTAAAGGTAATGAGCAATAATTTATAATAACAACATGAAAATATATGATATATAAGACATTTGCTCAAAACACATGAATTATGAAATGTTCATTAGGATAAAATAACCTTGTGTATCATGGAGATATATTTATTACATAATTTGAAAATCTACCTAATAAAATCACAAAATACCTGAATGTGTTTAATTCTCAAACATTCTTTAATTCTTTTAAAATCTATTTCCTAAAATATTTATTTTAGAATTTCAAAAGGTTATGCAAAGATAGTTTGACAATTACTGGTGAATAAAAATGCACGGAGAAACTGGTGACTTTCTATTTGAATTTAAAATATAAGAGAAAAGTGGCAATGTAAATTCTGAGGATACTTTTTTTCCTACTTCAATAAAGGAGCCTATGCAGGATAGTTTTCCAATTTGTATACAAAAAAATTAAGCTATGATAACAGAGAACACAGATAATTATAAATTGTGTTAAATTTTGTTAGTTTAATACTTAGTTGAGCAGAACCTTCCTTTAGACCCCATTATATGCTCATATGCAAGAGATCTAAATATCTGCATTTTTCCAATAGTATTGAATAAAAACAAAGAAATAAATCGCATAATTTATAAGATCAAAGACACGGAACACTGAAAGCAACTCTTACTTTTTCAAATCTGGTAAAACAGAGATAAAAATTAGGTCAAATTAGGGGATTGACACAACCACAAAATCAGACTGCATACATATATAACCAATCTAAGAGGCAGCATCTTAGGCAAGCAGATGGGAGTCAGTTATATTATTATCGTTTACAAAATGAACAAGAAGAGCCAATCCATGGCATACTAAAACTCAAAATATCTCCAACTGTGGCATAAATAAAAATGGATGTTCAGATATCAATAACATCCATAGATTTTGCTGCTGCTTTGTAACAATGAATTTTAGTGTGCATTTGTGACTGGTCTTACTTGGAGGCATCCTAAGATATGGCTTCTGATAGTGATCATCATAGATGGTAACCACCTGTGCAACTCAGTCTTCAAGCTAGTACATTTAATTTCATCTAAAGAGAGAGAAAAAACAACAAAAAAGTTCTCCTCAAAATCCTGTTTTTTATTATATCCCAGGCAATCCTGGCTCTGTCAAATCTTAGAATTTTCATAACTAAATTATGTTTTCCTCAATTTCTTTAGTTTGAACCACATCTACAAAGAAAATTACTCCAAACTTAATCTCAATAAACAGCAATTCAGAAAAAATCTGTATTTTGCCAATCTAATGAAAATTCATATTGATCTCAGTGGTATTATAATTAGAAATTCAAAGGTATGGAGTTGGCTTTTTTATATAAATTGACAATCTGATCCTAAAATTCATATGGAAATACAAGGGACTCGGAATTGACAAAACTATCTTGAACAAGAACAAAGTAGAAAGACTCAGAATTAACAATTTTGAAATGTACTGTGCAACTACAGTAATCCAGATAGTGTAATAACATAGATCCACAGACTTAAATATTTATGGTCAATGTATTATTAACAAGGGTTCTAAGAAAATTCAAAAGGAAACCAATAGTCTTTTTTACAAAAATTATAACTAGAAAACTATACAATCACATATTAAAAAAATGAAATTGAATACCTTCCTCACATCACACACACAAAAATTAACTCAATATGTATTATAGACCTAAATGTAAGTGCTAAAACTACAAGACTCATAGAAGAAAACACAGAAGTATTTTAATTGTCTATTGGGTTAGCAAAATGCTTATAGGGATAAAACCAAAACAAATTAAAACCAAACCAAATTAAAACAGAAAAAAATAGAAAAATTGGACTTCATAAAAATAAAAACTATATTTCTCAAAGCAAATTATCAAGATACATTCAAGTAAAAAGTCAACTCATTCAGCTAAAAAGTCAAATTAAAGAAAATTTTGATTAAAGAAAAATTAAATTAGCATTTAATTTAAATCCAAATTAAAGAAAATTAAAGAAAAATTTTGAATATAATCTATCTGATAAGAGACTGGTATTTGTAATACATAAAAATTTATTATAACTCTATAATAATACAAATAATTTAGTTTCATTAAGGGTACTAGAATAAGTGGGAAAGCCGAAAAGAGAATAAAATGCTTAAATTTGGATTTTGAAGTCATTACAACTATGATGATAATAAAGTGCAGGATGGATCCAGTAAATGGGTGGGGAATGTAGAGTGGAGTTAAAGGTTGTTAATGCTCAGAAGTAAATAAGCAAGATTCCAAGAGATTTATCCACTTGTGTAGTCAGGACACAAGAATGTGGATGTTGAGTAATTCAGTGAACAAGGAGACAGATTGTTCAGTGAATAAGTGGAAATTACTATGAAGTTACTTGGTAAAAGCAACAATAAGAATTTTAAAGGAATGCAAGAAAAGTTGAGGCAGTGCCAGTGGGTAGCAATATCATACATAAGTTAAGGACCTGAGATTAAATCACTGCTGTGTCATGATTTGAGTAGTCTATACAAATATAGTATGAAACAAGTTACTTAATTGCACTCAACCTCCATTTATTCATCTATAAAACTGAGAAGACTAACACTTCATAAAGTTATGAAAATAAAATAATGAATATGAAGTACTTGTCATATATTTAGTTCTTACAACGTTAGCTACTTATTGATTAACATATGACTAATGTATGAGTCTAAATCATTTTTGCAATATAAATTCCTGAAACTAGCTCAGGCAGAAAATAAAACTAATTGAAAGCCTCTGAGTATTGGACACTTTGGCGGGTGGGGGAAGGGGTCTGACCAGCCCCTGAATTGACTTTTTATATTTGGCAATTTGCCACGGTGTGATTTTTGGTGGGAGGTGAGATTCACCTGTATATCATAAACCTAAGAGCAAACATTTGCTTATGTCAAGTCTTAGTAACCAGATTGAATATACATATTCCATGTCAGACAATCAGATACTCTAATCTGTGACTTTAATCTAGAATACTTGAGGCAAAAAAATAGACAACTGAAAATTCCTTCTAGTAGCCATAGCAGTGACATCAGATGGTGGAGGTGTTAGAAATGACATCCAATGTCCAGATCCATCTTTTTCAGACTATTTCTGTGGTTTTGTTAGGCTTGATATTTTGCTATTTGCAAGCTTGGTTTCCCAGAGTAAGGAATTTGAATGCTACCAATTTCTCTCTGTAGAAAATATGCTTCACTATCTTGGCTTCCTTCTTTCATACTGCCTACACATGGCAGACAATATAACCAGCATCAATATTCACTCCTCATATCTCCAAGTTTGTTACTGGGAAGGCTTTAAGATTTCCTTTCTTTTCCTTGTATTAGCATAGAAGAAATTCTTGAGAAATTCATTAAAAGTATATTTTCATTTGCCTTCCCAACTCCCTTGTATTCTATGGTTATAAGTTCAAAACTGGGGAAATATTATAATTGTCTTAGTGTGTGACTGTGTTTATTCTTTGAGCTTAAATTAACTGTGACCATCACAATAAATAGAATTAACCTATATCATAACAAGTGCTAAATCTCAGACCAATCAATGCAAAGCCAAGGATGCAGAATCCCTCTAAAAAAAGGGTTCTGCTAGAATGGACATGTTTAAGATAGAGAAAGATATTTCCAAGAAGATGACAAAAAATCGTATTTTCAATAACAGGTAAAGAAATATAGGCAAGTTAGGAACACTCACTACAATTTAGAAATGTAAATGAGAGGAAGACAATAGCATTTCTGAGATATTACTTTGTAAATAGAATATCATTTAAGAATTTTAATCAAAAATATATATTTTACATAATGTTTAGGAATCTCAGTTGATAATAAAGCATCAAATAAATGATAGAAAAGATGAGAATGAGGAAAGGATATTAGGAAGTTATTTTGATGGTTCTGATATAAGGGTTTGAACTAAGGCAAAGTCAATAAGAATAAAAAGAAAGTACTAAATTAAAGAGTTATTTTTAAGAAAGAATCAATAAAACTCGATGGCTGATTGATTCAAGTTGGTAAAGGTGATTTCAAAGCTGACATCCAGTATAGTTGTAATACTGACAAAAATCTCTAAAAGAAATAGTGAATTTCTGTGTATGTTTATGTGTTTTTGAGATGGCCACCTAATGAAAGTTAGGGAGGCAAATGAAAAATACTTTTAATGGAGCTCTCAAGAATTTCTTCTGAGCTAATACAAATATTTTCATCTTCTTTTGTGTTTATACTTCTTCAAAAATACATACATAAAAATATCAATGAGTAAATCTGCATATATGGCAGCATTTCTATTTTACTGAGAGACTTCTATGACACATAAAGTGAATGTAGCCCATAATTTGAGAAATTCTGCCTAATGCAACAAAATATATTTGAAATAGTGCTCGTTCTTCTACTGAGAAAGCTGATACCTGAAAGAAAATTAGGGGCACTTTTCCATGTTACATCAAACAATAATTTAAGGCCATAGGAGTAGTAATGCTTCTGATACTAAATCATGAGAAACAAGAACCAACTGTAAAAGTCACACCCTGGAAACACTAAAAAGACAAGATGACCAAACACAACATGGCATTCTGTATTGAAACCTGGAACAAAAAAGGACATTAGTGGAAAAACTTGTGAAATCCAAATACGATTTATACATTAATAACACTGTAGTGATTTTCATTTATTAGTTTTGGTAAGTACATAATGATTATAAAAAGATAGTATCTTTAAAGAAGCTGCATTAAATATATGCAGGAATTTTCTGCACTCTTTGCATCTTATGTAAACCTAGAGTTTAAAAATAAGATTTTTTGAAAACATTAAAAATATTTTTGTATTCTATTCATACAGAAAGGTGAATGAATACATGTTTATATCTGTGTATATAGTCTCTTCCAATTCAATTTTCATTTTCCAAAAAAATTAGTAACTTCCTCCATGGCAGAATTCTATACAATCAATCCACATATGACTGTTCTAACTATGTGGAGTTATTATAGCAGGAATGCTTTAAAGATGAAGAAACTATGGAGAAGAGTTTGAGACTCTCTCAAAGTGACAGTTATCAGGGGAGACAGAACCAGAACCCAATTTTCTAGTTCACTGAATGACATTCTTTCCTTTTATGGAGTCTAGTAAATAATTAAGTAGCTGGTTATTACCTCATGTGTTTCTGTTTGGCTATACTTGATCTAGTTTTGCAAAATCTCCAAATTTGGACTTTTAACTTCTTATATAATGTTTCTCAGACTGTAACTTATGTACTCCAGGAACATAAAAACATGTTATTGGAGCCTATAAGTATTTGTGTTTGAAAAATGATGGTGAACACTAGATTTTATAACAGAACTTATTAATCTAGGTTTATTATTAATTTAATTCAGCTGCTAATGAATAAAGCTTAAATTCAGCTAGGATTCTGACAGAACTTTTTCAGATCTTTCTAAAATTATTTTCTAAAAATAAAAATGAGGAAAATAACCAGTATTATTGATGTTTGATGGCAACTGAAAGTATGCATGACATATGATATTATACATTGCTTAATCAGTAAGAGTAATCAAATATAATTTTAATATATTGTCTAATGCAGACACAGTTTAGCAGACCATTAAGAGTCTGCTCTTTATTCATTTCTCTTTCTACCTTCCTATTAGAGACTAGTTTTGTTCAGGTGTTTACCTCACCCTCATATGACTTGGAAAAGGTAACACCCACTACCCAGTTCTTTGGGCAAGTGCTCATTAATTCAGATATGTTATGGTAGTTCTATTGCCCAAATAAGTTTATCTACAGCCGAATGGGAGAACCAGAAAGCTTTTACATTGAGAATTATGAATGAAAGCAGAAGTTTATGAATACTTATAAGGCTAACACTTTGCTGACTTTTGAGAAAAGAGAGGAAATCTGCCTGAATACTCATTAGAAAGTTGTCGTCTTTTCTGTGAAGACACCAGAGAGGGTGGTTCCTGTGCCCTGTTGTGGTCAGTAGCTCTGTAGATGTGCTGCCTAGAACTCCTGTAAGAAACTTCTCATTTCTCTGCAGTAGAAGAGACAGAAAGTAGCACTACCTTGTGAACTAAAATTCAACTTTCCGTCAGGCTTTACTCTTTTTTTTTTCTAGCTTATAGATTTCGTTGAAGGCTTTACTCTTACAAAGACATTATGATGGAACAACTTAACTCAGTCAGGCAAAAATGAACTACTGAATACACTGATTGGCCTGCATTGCTTACTTATAATAAAGTGGACCTATTTGTTTGTTGCATATAAATTAACAACTAAATAAAAATTTAGGGCATTATTTAGTCCTATATACTTCACAAACTAAAATGAGAACAGAAATAATGTCTTGGATGCATTTTTATGTAATTATCTAAATAATTAATTGCTTCAAAGGATGACTTTTTTCTAAAACAGGAGTCTGCCAAAGACTTTCTGCTTTTGTTTGGGGTTGTTTGGAGGATTAAATATTGTACAAAATACCCAGAATGCAGCTTGACATATAAGTCCAGTTTCATGCTGCTTATAAAGACATACCTGAGACTGGGAAGGAAAAGAGGTTTTATGGACTTACAGTTGACATGACTGGGGAGGCCTCACAATAATAGCAAAAGGCAAGAAGGAGCATATCATATCTTACATAGATGGTGGCAAGCAAGGGAGAGCTTTTGCAGGGAAACTTCCCTTTTTAAAAACCATCAGATCTCGTGAGACTTATTTGCTATCAGGAGAATAGCACAGGAAAGACCAGTCCTCATGATTTAATTTTCTTCCACTGGGTCTTCCCACAACATGTGGAAATTATGGGAGCTACAAGAAGAGATTTAAGTGGGGACACAGAGTCAAACCATCACTTGGCATATATTATTTGCACAATATATAGTTTAGCTTACTTCTACCTATTCTTTTAATATGATGTACTCATCAATCCCATTCATCTCATTTCCTTCAGAAGGAATATTCAGAAGAGATTTTTTTTAAACTACTGTTAGAAAATGGTTAATTATATGGTTCTTGGTGATGTTGCTCTAATCAACATATACATAGTGCATTTTATGTATTGCAGCAAGAATTGCATAATAATTACAGAGTTACAAATAAACATTGTTACAAACCAAAGTAAATACTTAGAAAATGCTAAAGTTTTCAATTCCTGAGCAAGGGAAATTATTTGTCTAACCATTGTTACTGTTAACAGAAATTGTATTCTGAATTCTGGATTCAGTGATCTGAAAATAAGTTCTACACTCTGAATCTGAAAAATTGATAGTACCAATTATAGTCTGTCTTGCAAAGTATCTCTTTGGGTGGTAAGAAGATGTAGATTGAGTGAGGAATATGAGAATATTTTTCTAGACTTTAATAGTATGTATTTACACACGTACAGGCCACAGTATGTTTAAATAAACCATTAGCTTTCTAAATCCCATTTTCTTTAAAATTGCACATAGTTTTTTCTCTTGGAAAGAAAATATTGCTGTGATGATCAGTCTTGTTCTTCAGAGAAGAACCCATAGATTGCAAAATGTCTCATGTACACATACTGAGGTCATTTACTAGGTCATTTATTTTTCAAATAAACTGTCACTACCTTAGGCAAAATAAAAATTTGTTGCAAGCCTATGATACTTTTGTAGAATCAATGGGAAAGTTAGAGAAAAATCTTATATGTAGGCAGGAACAAAAATGATTCTAAATGCCTGTGAAAGAGAAACTACAGAATGGTTCCATCTGCAAGAATAATTTTGCCAGGGAACCATTACTCATTCAAATAAACTCCAACTTTTTCTTCTATTCACATTCCTTTCTGAGAAAGCCAAATGTCAAGCACCAAATATTTGCAGTTTACTCTGGTAAAGGTTGTGCAATATTCAGAGAATTATTATAAGAAATAGCCCTTTCTTTTTCTTGTAATAAAAAACTTATAATCTAATGAAGGAGACCATTCTGACAAAGGAAGTAGTTAGAGTAGTTTAATATCCACATTGGTCAAATAGCAGCTGAAGCTCTAAACCCATAATCTGGCATCAATTTGCCTTTATAGATGTATCTCTTCCCACTGCTCCCCAAGGAAAACCTGCATACAAACTCTCCTCTTCCCTCAATGTACCTTTTTCTTTGGTATCTCTACTTTTAATTTCTCCAGATGAAATTCTCTCCTTTCTATATTTACATATTGAAACTCTATTTATATCATGCTCAAATCTAGCTACTTCCATTAAGGAATATAGTCCAAAGCCTTAAGTAGTTACTACCTTTAATAAATTAGGCCTAACCTATGTTGTATATGCCATGCTTTTGGCACTGATGCTATACTAATCTACACTGCAGTTAACCTTCTTTGCTTGTCGACTTACGCATTTCTTCTCAACTGAACTGAACTCTGGGGGAAAGCAGAGACATATTTGACTTCTTTTTTACTTCCTTTCTCTCTTCTCTATAGCCCCATTGTTATTACCTTGCCACTTATACCCCAGTCCCAGCTTTCCATTGCATAACACCATAATGTTTTTAATTAACTCCTAATATTTTATGCACATATACATAATTTTATTCATAGGTATTGATATTGATAAGGATGGTGACCATTCAGCCAACTAACTCCAACTGCCAAAAATATAATTATTTAAGGTGTCATTTTTCATGACTTTTTTGACCTCTCCCCTCAGCAATGATACCAAATGGATAAATGGCACAACCCTAATTTTTCCTTCCTTTCCTACCTGATCCAGGGTACTGGTAATTGAAATATCCTTAAACATCCTGTAACATTGCCTTAAGTCTTTTTTTCTCTACTTCATAAATGCCCAAGTAACTTTCTGGTTTACATCTCCCAAAATGATACTGTTCCCGTATCTTTACACATTAAATGAGAAATATGTTAATGTGAATAATGCAATTATTTCTTATTTTACTGGTGTAGTAGTCTGCTTGCCTCATGAAGGCAAGTATAACAAGTTAGAATATTTTAGCCTCGCAAACCAATATGTTAAGACAATTCCCAAGGGCTTCTTTCCTCACTTCAGGTGACATTTAATTGCTGAGACACTACAGTGTCATTTTTATGACCAGTGCTTTGCATATCTATACAAGATTTTCAGTGCTGAAAATTCCCTGAATTTATAATCAATTTTTCACTTGCAATGTTTTATTAAAATAATCATTTCTTCTTTTCTCTTTGAATACATTTTATTGGTTAGAGTTTGTGCACTTAGAATTATTTCTAACAGATTAACTATAGGATATTTAGATAATTATTAGACTATTATGCTGTTGAACTTGTCCAAATCTTGTATAAGGAATTTCTATTACAGCATCTAGAATAGACTCCGTGAAGAAGCATAGTTTTATCTCTCCTTCACTTGCTTGTTTTCTTAATGGGAAAAATACAGTTTACATTTTTCTGTTCTTACAGTTAGCCTACTAACTCCATTTATTGACCATGTACATGTCTTATTAGATAATTTATTTTTATAATTTATATTTCATCTTTTTTGGGGGGTGGATAGAGTCTTGCTCTGTCTCACAGGCTGGACTCCAGTGGCACGATCTTGGTTCACTGCAATTTCTGCCTCCTGAGTTCAAGTGATTCTCCTGCCTCAGACTTCTGTGTAGCTGGGATTACAGGCATACACCACCACGGCAATCTAATTTTTATGTTTTTTAGTAGAGATGAGGGGACCATTTCTCTATATTGGCCAGGCTGGTCTCCAGCTCCTGACCTCCTGCCTGGGCATAATCTACCCACCTGGGCCTCACAAATGCAAGGATTACAGGTATGAGCTACCACACCCAGCCTATATTTCATCTTTTTTGTCTTTTGTCTTCACTGTTAGCATGCACTTACAGAGAAAAGGCTTATATATGAACTGGAGTAGATTCAAAAAGATGTTACATACATATTTTTTTTCAAATTAAATAACAAATATGAAGTCTAAGAATATGGATATATTTATGGAAAACACAGATTAGTCTTATAATCTTTTTCATCTTTAGATAATATTTTTGACATGGTTAATATTGAGTATCAACTTGATTGGATTGAAGAATGCAAAGTGTCATTCCTGAGTGTATCTGTGAGAGTGTTGCCAAAGGGGATTAACATTTGACCCAGTGGACTGGGAGAAGCAGACCTACCCTCAATCTGGATATGCACAGTCCAGTCAGTTGCCAGTCCACCTAGAATAAACACAGACAGAACAACATGGAAGGACTAGACAGGCTAAATTTTTTGGCCTTTATCTTTCTCCTGTACTGGTTGGTTCCTGCCTTTAAATATCAGACTCCAAGTTCTTCAGCTTTTGGACTCCTGGACTTACACCAGTGATTTTCCAGGGGCTCTCTGGCCTTCAGCCACGGTCTGAAGGCTGAACTGTTGGCTTCCCTACTTTTGAGATTTTGAAACTCAGACATGCTTCCTTGCTTCTCAGCTTGCAGATGCCTTATTGTGGGACTTCATGTTCTGATCCAGTGAGTCAATACTTCTTAATAAATTCACTTTCATAAACATATCTATCCTATTAACCCTGTGCCTCTAGGGAAACCTGATTAATACACTTTTTATACACAAGTCATATGAAAGTTGGAAAGAATGCTTTTTTATGTGTATATTTCTTAGTAAGTGGATGCAAACTTTCTCATGACCTTTCTCAGTAGAAAATGTTCATATGTTTAGATTTTATCAATGCTATACTTGTTCTGGAAGTAAAGAAATTTATGTACAGGATGTTAATCAAAAGTTGACATTAAAAAAAAAATCTTTTGGTTGTGATCTATTGAGCTAATTTATAAACTCCTGAAAAATAGTACAATTAAGATATTTGAGTTTTTAGAGTAGAGAACGAGAAAATGTCTCCTGATTTATTTAGGGTCTCTGATATCAAAACTTTAGTTTCTTTTCATATCATTGATTTTATATAGCATTCATAGATTTCATAGTAACCTGATAAATTTATAACTATTGAAATTGTTCAATTTTATTATCACAAAAATTGTAATTCTTTCAATAAATAGGTTATAAATAGAAAAAAACCTGTCAATTATAAAAGCTTCTATTTAAAAGAAAGAATGAAACAGTAACAATAACAAAAAAAAATAGAAAACTACAGGCTTCCAGACAACAAGATTTGAAATTGTAATTGAATATGCACCTTTATTTTGTAGATGTATTGCAGATCACTCTGCATACAATAAAACATAACTGCACACAGTAAAATCACATTATAATTGAGTTAAAGAGGTTGATTTCAGACTCATTCCAGTGGGATTCTAGTATAATAATGACCTGCATTGGAAAACAATTTACCAACACACATAATAAATAAGATATTTGTGATAATAACAGGCAATATTAAACTGACATTCAAAAGATTTTAAGTGACCCTATTCAATTCTTATTAATTATAAATTAAAGCTATTTTCTTGTATTTGTATTTTATTAAAATTATTTATTTTAGATAAATTATAAATACATTTTATTATTTGTATTATATAATTATGAATATACTTTGGTTCCATAATTTTACTAAATATAAGAAATATTGATGTCCAAAAGGTAAACAAAAAGCGTTACAGGACTTTGAAATAAAATGAATAATTAAGCACCCGAATTCACTGATTCTTCTTCCTATAATCTCATTAAAATTAAAAAGATACTAAGAAAATAATAACTACACAACTATTCTGAAATGCTCCACCACAAATTTTTTTTAAAAATATGACTTGAAATTATAATTTTTAGAAGATATAAAGTGGAAGTGATCATAAGGTGAAATGAAATAAAACTAGGGAATTCATAACCTCATTATCAAAGAACAGAGTTTCAAAATCTGAGTAGTTATTGAAAACCTATTTAATAAGACTATAGTTATTCATTAGTGAATGGTAGAAGAAGCTGGTCTCAGGCAAGTGGCCAGGGAATTAGAATATTACTTGAAAGGTTATAGAACATAGATGCTGTATCTTGCATTTGCCTACAGCACAAAACAGCAAATGAAACATTTAAGCCATAGATGCATAAATTTTACATTACATAGAACTGAGTGGTATGAGAACAGATAAACCTAATGTTTAGCTCTCTTTTGCTCCATCAAACTCTTTGGTCCAAGGAATCTGAAAGACATGTATCCCCACTAGGAGATACTTCAACAATGGCTACAAGAAGGTAAAGTTAACACTCAAAGACCAGACAAAATAAAGAACAAATCAGTATCTATCCTTGTATAGACAAATTACCTTAGTGTGGTGGAGGAGACCCAGAAATATAAACTTTGAATTAAAACAACAACAACAAAAAAACCACAACAAGTTTACACTGGCATTTAAAAACAAACCACTACCACCAGCAACAACAAAAACTAGCTGAAACCAAAGAGACAAAGTAACATTGTTCTCCATATCTCTGCCTAGGAGAAAATAGAGAGGTATTCTACAAATAAACATTGTCTACTGAAAATAAAGATGCTATATTTTTAGAAAATTGTGCTGGACATTGCTGGTGTCCTACACAGTTCCCTTTACCCAGCTGGTACACTAATCTTTCATATTTGCTGAGTCTTGGCTATTCATAGCTCATGGCTCATCTTTGGCCTTATGCTGCTTCCAACATTCCCCTTCTCCTGAGAGCATTCCTTCAATAAATCATATGGGCATGCATTCCTCACTTGAATTCTGCTTTTAGGGAATTTTTACCTAATTGTAGAGGAAAAATGGATGCATACTGAAAGAGATGCTCTCTGTTAGGGTTTGATCCACAGACCCTAATCCAGCAACAGATGAACACATTCACTCAAACACAAATCTCCAGTGAAAGAGTGGCCTGGAGGTCCATGGCCATTCACAGACATTCTTAAAAGAAATAGCAGCCATGGCCCTGACCAGTTGACATTCTAGGCATTTATTCAGTATAGATTTAATAACAGAGGTTTTGAATCAACACACTTTTGGATAATGATTAAAGGCCAGATATTAAGGCCTAAAGCAAATCCCATTTTCAGGTGATAAATCTGGTTGTACTCCCCCAAGGACAGCCATCTGGCCCAAGACAGATTAAAGGTTAGTTTTAGGACCACGAGTAAACAAGTTATTCAAATAATAACTCCCTTACATTCTCTAGTTATTTGCTTTTCTTTATCAACTAAAGGTAAAAGGGATTAGGCTGCCTTCAGCCAAAACTTCTACTAAAACTATGCAAACTTCTCGGCCTTCCAAGAAGGTTTGTGACTATATTCTATTATTTTACCATCTCTCCTACCATGCTGAATGAACCCCCACATCTCCCCCTTTTCTGTGTTCTGCATCAGGCTCTGTTTACTGGAGGTTACTGATATGCTCAGTCATGGGTCTGTCAGGAGAGGCAGTCATTGCACTTATTCTGATTTTGCATCCTAGAATTAGTAAATAACATAAGACAATCATGAATGTAATTTGCAGCATTCTTTTCCAGTCAAAGAGTGACCTGTAGTGTTTCTTGGCACCTCAGTTCACTGTATGCCATTACTGAGGGATCCCACTAAGGGTACTTTAATTGCTTTTAGCCAACTAGCTGTGTTGTTAGAAGCTGGGAAGGGGCTGTTTGCCTAAGTAACAGAGCATAAAAAAGCCAGATTTAGAAGATGGGCTCAGTAGAGTGTAGCAAGTACCAGTTGTAGGCAGAGTGAGGGAATAAAAAAGAAATAAATTATCTGGAATGAATGGTGTCTGTGCCCACAGCAGGATTTGCTCAGCCTACTGCATTATCTTTTTCAGCATTCACCAGTTGATGTCAGGGACCTGTTTTGTCCATGGAAACCACATCGTCTGGGACTGCAGATCCTGTAGCCTCTTTCCTAGGCTGGCTTGAGTTTTTTTCTTCTTTCCATCCTTTGATGAGGATGTAGTGTCTAGGCTGGTGCTGGTGTCCTCTAAATTTTAGGGGTGGTGCCTGTGCTAAGAGATTTTTATAATATTTGTTAAAGAGCAAGTTAGTGGTTAAAAAAAAAAAAAACCCTGTTGTGCTTTATTTCAGTGTCTAGTTTACAGAAAAACTGGATAATACTTTAGCCCTATCCAAGTTTACACAAATAATTTCAATCACAATTAATGTTTTAAAACTTGCTTAACCTTCAAAACAAAAATTATACATTTCCTGCATAAATTCCTTTCTATAACATTTTTCATGACTTTCACAGACGACTTTCTACATGCCTTAACTTTCTGACTTTGTTTTATAACCTTTCTTACTAAAGGTGTATTTTTCTATCTATAACTTTCTTAACATTTCTTTCTCTTTTTCCTATTTTAACTCTCTTTTGTCTTTTTTGTGTCTCTCTCTGATTTCTGTCCCTTCTTGTGTCTCTCTTACTCATTCTTTCCCCTCTATTTTTCTCTCTGTTTGTGTCTTAAGATGTTTTAGCAAAGTGTTTTTTTATAGCTCGTTGAAATTTGTCATCTAAATTTTTTAAAATTATGGGTAAATAAGACTTATGCTAGTAGTGTTGCAGGGTCCTTACTCATACTCCCTCTTTTTGTTTTCTGAGCCTACTTTTTAAGAGTGGAATGGGCACATTCTACTATGGCTTGTCTTTGGGGATTATATGGGATGCCTGTGGAATGTTGGATGTTCCCCCTGACAAAATTGTTGAAATTGTGAACTGGTATAAGCTGGACCATTATCAGTTTTAATTTTTGTGGGCCATCCCATAAATGTAAAAGTTAAAAGAAAATGTTTAATATCATATCTGATAGACTCTCCATGAAAAGCATGAGAACTAATTAAATGTGAATTGTGTGGTCTTCACCACACCTAGTATTTAACTATTTGTGCTGGCTCTGTTGGGGCTACCAGTAATATATCATCCATTAAATGAATAATCTTACAATCAGAATTTTTTTTTCTACTGGGAAGTAAAGCCTGATCTACAAGATGCTGACACATAGTTGGATCATTCGGCATTCCTTGAGGCAGCACTTTCCAGTTAAATTGGCAAGCTGCTCTTTCATTATTAATAGCTAGTAATGTAAATGAAAAATTTTCTCTGTCCTTTTCTGCAAGTGGAATCATATAAAAACAGTCTTTTAAGTCAATAACAATTACAGACCAATCTTGAGGAACTGCCATGGGAGAAGGGAGGTCCTATTGCAGAGGTCCCATAAGCTGTAGATTAGCACTGATCACATGCAAGTCATGCAAAAGTCTCCATTTGCCAGATATTTGGGGGATAATGAAAATGGTTTAATTCCAAAGACTGGTTGAGGGTTCTACATGTCCAACTTTTAATTGTTCATCAACTAATTCATGTGCTCTTAGTAATTTTTCTTTCTTCAGAGGCTATTGTTCTATGTAAAGAGGATTTTAAGATAGTTACATTAGAGGTAGAGGAGGAATAACAGCAGTGGCCATTATCAGAAAAAGGTCTTCCAAATTCTAAAATTTTACCTAAATCTTAGCAGAGAATTATAATCTGGGACATCATATCTATACAAGGAACACATAAAAATGTTGCTGTGGGCCACCCATGCCTGGGTGCTTTGTTTTGTCTGTGCTGTTTTTTGTTTGCCCTGCTCCCTCCTTCCACCACACAGTGGCTGCTGCCATCCTGGGCAGTTCCTATCATCACAGGGAGCCACAAGCTTCCCTGCCACCAAGTCTTTTCTTCTGTCCACCATCTGCTTGGCCACCCAATTTTGTCCTCTAATGTCTTTTTTCTTATCTTTTTATAAGTGTACACTTCATTGCCTTGTTGATTTTGCATTACCAGGCAGGCCAAGAGCTCCACTTCTAATGCCGCTTGCCTATCTATTGAAGGAGGGGGCTCAGGCAAAAGGTTCCTTTCCTCTTTGTTATTTTGGCCCAGTGATAATGTTACTGGCATGCATTGCTCTTGTGCCTGATGCTGTTTAAGATTTCTTCCCATTTGTTCCCAGAGTTTTATGTCTAGCATACTTTCTGCCAGAAACCATGGACTTTGGGACACAACAGTTTTTGTTAGGTCCCTTAATTGAGCCTGCAAAACCAAGGCTCCACTAGCTTTAAGCAACTGTTTAAACACTTTTATATACTGTTCCTGGTGAGCTGATAACTGTTGTCCCAGGATGAAAGCCTAGCATGAACAATCTCCCCCGAACTTGGTAATCCCAAGTGGGTACCAAAGACTTACTGACTCACTGACTGTGCAGTCTTTTTCACCTTTGTTTTCAGGGGTTCTGTTATGATCCTTGATCTGTTACAGCTCTCCTCACACATAGACACCAGCTGTCAGGGTGTCCTCACATGTGGGCATCAGCTGTTGGGGTCCAACCCACAGACCCCAACCTAGTGACAGATAAACAAATATGCTCAATCACAGAAATCCAGTGAAAGAGTGGACTGGGGTCCACAGCCATTCACAGACACTCTAGGAGAGTGCTATAAAGAGATAGCAGTCATGGCCCCAACCAGTTGGCACTCTAGGCATTTATTCAGCATAGATTTAATAACAGAAGCTCTGAGTCAACACACTTATGGATAATGATTAAAGACCAGGTTCTTAGGCCTAAAGCAAATGCCATTTGTGGGTGATAAATCTGGTCAGCCTCCCACCAAGGGAGCCATCTGGCCTGCTATAGATTAAAGGTTAGTTTTTAGGACCACATGAGTAAACAAGTTATTCAAATAAACTCTCTTACATTCCCTAGTTATTTGCTTTTCTTTATCAACTAAAGGTAAAGGGGATTAGGCTGCCTTCTGCTGAAACTTCTACTGAAACTATACAAACGTCTCGGCTTTCCAAGGTTTGTAACTATATTCTATAGTTTTACAATCTCTCCTACTATCCTGAGTGAACCCTCACAGCTGTCTATATGTGTCCATTTTATTCCTACAGTTATATACGCTCAAAGTCTTTAAAAATCAGGGATAAAGCAGCCTGTATAAACTTGATTTAAAGTTGTATATTTGAAGGCAAAATACTCTAATTTTATGACTAATAATTCCAATATTCAATCACAGATCGTAAGTGTTATAACCTAAATAAAGTGAAAAATCCAATAAAAATTTAGATTAAAAAATTATTCTCTTAATTCTACCCAGATGCCCAAGTCTCTAAAACTAATCTCTTGTTTCAAACATAAGCAAGGCCTCATGATTCTTCAAGGCAATATTTTTGAAAATAAAATAAATGGTAGCTAAAATCTGTATGACCCTGGATGGAGTCCAAAATAAGTCAGGCTTAAACATAACTTTACTTCCATTTCCTCTTATACTAGCCCTAATAACGTGCCCCATCAGAAACCAATTTTTATATTAAAATTTATAGTTGTCCAAGCTGATAAAGGAATAGAATCTTTACTATGGAAAGGTAAAGGGAGACAAGATATTTCTCATCTGCATTAATTAAAAAGTAATATGCTGTTTCATACACTGTAGTTAATAAGGGAATATTTTGTGATACCCAAGCTAAAATAGAAAAAAAAATTGTACTTGAATATACTTTTAAATACATGTCTACCTTTGAAGACATATTTCCCTGCTCTATGTGTTCAAAAAATTCATTAGAATGTCCTCATAAGTCAATTTAAAAATGGAAAATCTCAGACCATTTAAATATGAAATAAAACAATTGAAAGTAGGTTAAGTCACAGGTATTAATTTCTTTATTTCTTAGATTAAATCTTACAATGGATGTGTCAAAGGTGAAAGTTACTAAACAGCTTTAAATACAGAAAACTAGTAGAAATAAGAGGATGAATCTACATTCTGTATACAAAAGTATCATTGTGGGAAGACATATACACATTTAAGGCTGAACAAAGGAAACTGAGAAAGCAAATATTTATGTATTAAAGATAAACAGAAAACAACGAAATACCTAAGCACCCAGAAGTAGAAAATAAATCTGTTATAAAAAATGGGAAATAGCTAATAGAGAAAAGAGGATGTCCTTGGAAAATCAAAATAACAGCATTTTAAATAATATTTGCAGTTTAGACTGGAAGAAAACTAAAGTTTCTATTTTTAATTGTATAATATCTTTGTTGTCATTTTTTAAAAAAAGTATTGTATTCTAGTACTCTTTTTTTTAAAATAAAGATCAGTTGTGCCTTACAAAACACTGATGTGGAGATATTTGAGTAATTATTTTGGATCAAGCATTTTTAAGCAGAGATAACAGCATTAACTCTTGTATTCTAAATCTGTATGATTTCCACATTAAATCTATATCATATCTATCAAATATTAACCCTTACTAATAACCTTATTAACACTTCATAATGTGCTTCTTCCTCTCTTGAGCAGGGACATTAATTTTGTTAAAGAATAGCAGTGCTATGTGTGCACTCATTAGTTTAATAACAGTAAACATGTTAAATAACAGAAATGTGCAAACACTGCTTTTGCAACTTTTCTCAAAGTGTATATCCTTTAAGTGAGTTATATTGCCTTTGATATCAATAGTTTTATTTTGTATAAGTCAACATTTTGTTAAATTACTGAAGAATGTAATTCCAAGAAATAACCATGAAAAAAAAATGAAACTTATGACATAATAAGGCATTTGAAATGAGAATTTAAATAAATCAGATTATACAGATGGGGTGTTTGTTATTAACAATAGGAAATGGAAAGACCAAAAGTAGGAGAAGTAACCATGAATTGAAGATAAAACTACTATTTTTTTCCAATTGAAGTAAAACAATTTAAAACAAATTGCTTGCTATGTCTAAACACAAGTTAGAGTAAGTGTCAATACAAATGTCTATCGTACCCTACCCTGTTAGTGATGGGCTCTGGAAAGTGACACCTGCAGCCAAAGTAAAAAGCGATTGTATTGGTGTGACTTAAATAAACAAAAAGAACTTTAAGGTCATCATTTTGAGAGAGAATCAATAAATTGTAATGGTGAAGCAGAGTCAATATAACTTTAGTGGACTGTAAGTGAGGTCACAAAATTAGAGTATCTTTTAAGAGCAATGTTGGGGATAAAAAAGATGGAAAATATCTATGCATTATCCTGACAACTAAGGTCAACTAGAATGTCTCTTAGATTAGAGTACTGGAAAGAAGGAAGAAAGTATATTTTACAGGTTTTCTAGAAAAATATTTGCGCCAGGAAGTATAACCACTGGACCAGCTAAAACCAGTCCAACTCTTGGGTAACCATTGCTGAAGTTGTTTTGTAGATGCAGCTAAACCACAATTGCAAAACATGTAGCCAGGGCGTACACATGGAAACAGTTTGACTTCCAAGAACACCCGGAACCAGTGTTTCTTCCACATAGAACCAAGAAGGCTGGGACATGACCAAAACCTGAGCCCTTTCAGAAGTGACAAGTCCTTGATGCAGAAAGTTCTGATGCTGAAACCCACCATTTCATACCTTACCATAAATGGCCAGGTTTCAAGCCTTCCAAACAGTGATTGGACATACCAGCCTTTCCTCTCTAGCCCATAGGAGTATGTCCTGACCCCCAGATCATGAAGACAAATTGCAGTCCTGCTTCTTGTCTTCTTGTCTGCTCACCTTTAAATAAAGCTCTTTCTTTTCTCAAAAACTGGTATCATAGTATTGGCTTCCAGCCAACACATTCTCAGTAACAGAAATGTTATGTTTTCTAGGCCCAGCTGCAATTTTTCTGTGTGGCATAAAATGGACCTCACTTGCTATGACTCTTTTGAAAACTTAACATTTATACTAATATAAAAAAATATACTTACTGAATTGGATATTTATACATTTGTCTTCTAGAATAATTTTAATCTAGTGTCTTTGGTAAAAGGAAATTAACAATTCTAATATGTAATGATATTAAATGATAGAAATGTGCAAACACTGCTTTTGCAACTTTTCTCAAAGTGTATTTCCTTTAAGTAAACCAAACTATTCATGTAATTATCCATTGCCTCATTTTGATTATATACTGAATCTCTCGATTTAAATGTATATGTATATGAATGAGAGATAAATATATAGGCATATAGGACCTCCCTCTTGGTTAGGGCCCTCTTTGTGGTTTATAGATCACAGACTTCTTGTTCAATCATTTCATTTGAAGATAAATCATATTTCTTGTGCCTCATTTCTCTTGGAGGCCCTAATACCATTCAGGAGGGCTCCATGCTTTTGACTAAATTACCTCCAGAAGGCTTCACCTCCAAATACCATCATGATGAGAATTAGGGCTTCAATGTATAAATTTTGAGGAGATACAAACATTTAATCTGCAGCACAGGGTGAAAAGGAAATAGCAGTGCTAAAAGTGCACAGCACATGAAAGAAAAAAATTAAGGTAAATAGAATGTTTACAACCTTTACCATTTTTGAAAATAGGTTTCAAGGCTGAGTCTGATTTAGAATATGTTTATGCATTTTCAATGCAAATAACCATAACCATATTAAAATTATAATGTATACATATAATTTCCACTTGTGGTATAGCACAGATAACATTTCTATCTACTGAGAGAATATGTAAAATCCATAAAATTAAGTCCAAATGTATGTATTAATCTGTGAATTACACAAGTTTATATATGCCTTTAAATTTTAATAGTTCAAAGAGTTAAAATTGCTGTAAATGCTATATTTAATGCTTTTAGTTTAATTTTATGTTAATGTAAATAAAAATAAATTAACAACTGTCATAATAAGATAATTGATGTATACTAAGTGCTACATTTTAAAATACATGTGCAGTCCTTGATATTGTGGAATTTCCAACAGATTCTTACTAAACTGTTTGAGAAAAAAAAATTAGGAAAATATGAACAAATGAAATTGCAATATACATATGATAGCATAGCAAATCCCTGGTGGTTTGTAGGGGGAATGTTAGTGTTTTGCATTTCTCAAGGAGAAGAAAATAAGCAGTTTAAAATCTTTCAAAATCCTGCCTATTGTCTTAGCATCCTGAGAATTCTTTGAAATTACTTCATTGAGCTACATAAACTCTAAAAAGCAATTAAAAATAGCAGGTCTATTAGTTCATAACAAAGTAGTTAAATATTTTCTATTAAAACATACAGCCTATAGAGTCAACTATGCTTAGGTAGGCTCCTCTGACCAGAGAGTATCTATAGCTATGTGAACAATTTTCATTTTGAATTTTTTTTACTATTCATATAAATGACATTATAAATTGACATTTAATATTAAGACATCTATTTATCAAGAATAGAAACATTTATCAGGAAGTAACAATGTAAGCAGTTTAAGGTAAATGCTGGTCATAAGATAATTTCCAATTTATAATACACAGTCTTTTTCATTTTATGCTGGAGATACCATTAAAAGTGCCCATTTGGGAGGATTAGTGTGAGATGCAAAAAATGGATCAGGAAAACAAAATATCCCAGAAATATATTTTAGAACACGCATTAACATCACACCTAATTTAATTTATAACACCTAGCGGGAACTTATACTTGTTGGAAAGTTAGTAATTGGTTGCACAAATGTGTTAAAGCAAAGGCTTTGTACATGAGTGCAGATGAGGACTATTCTATGAAGTGATATATTTTCCAGAAAATATATAAATCGTATCTTCCATAATAATTTTCACAGCAGCCCTGGCTTGTTTACATATGTAAACAAATTTTTTTCAAAATACTACAAATTACTCTCCTTTCAAAATGTACAAGAAAGCAAATTTTGTTTGTAAGTGTGATAAGATTGAGTTCTATTTTAGAAAAAAATGGCTGGCTTGTATTTTTCTTTATAGATATATCATTTCATAAAGCTATTTCACTTTTGAATGTAACTTATAACCTGTCTTAGCATGTGTATCAAATTGCCAAGGGTATTTTGATCATAGAATCATTAAACTACAAAAAATGGGTGTCATAGTAGAAGTAATCTAATTTTTTATTATAATTCTGGTGATATAATACTATTATGCTAAGATTAAAAAAGTTAGATCTTAGGCCTTTATGCAAAGGTTTAAGTATAAGGCAATGTAATAATGTACAGCCTTTCAGCAATCTTTTTGTCATTAAGTTCAAGTCCCAGGTGCTAAAGGCTTTAGAGTTATTTTAAGTTAATTATAATAAAAACCCACCAGTAAGTAGTATTCTCACACACCTTAGATAAGAATTAACAAAACAAGGAGCTTTATTCAGATTTGGAAATCATTATTTTTGAATCAAAATAAATAATTTTTGCTTAAAACTTGCACATATTTCTTTTGTAACAAATTTATTTTTTCTGTGGCTAACTAGCATGAAAAAGGCAGATATTTTTACCTTTTAAAAAGTTTTAGCGAATGTCTAGCCCATGACTTTGAGGACTGTTTTTTTATTTTATTTTATTTCTAGAGGCCCTTTTGGAATATTTCTCCTTCTCATATATTACTATAATTAATAATATTTGAAGCCTTTATACATTACTTCAGGGAAATTCCAAACCTATTAGTATTTTTCCTATCTACTTCAAGAAGTAGAAATATTTACTTAATGATTTAAAAAATTAATCCTATACAACTTACTCTTTATTCAAGTTCACGAAGATGAATCAGTGTTAAAAATCAGTATTATAGCCAACATTTAGCATAAAGTGTCCATTCTTAATGCACAAAACCATATCACAGATATCACAACTCACTATACCCATAAACCCTGTAAAGGAATGTGGAAAGAATCTCTTGGAAGGAAGAACCCACATTATAACTTGGTAACCTTGAAGCACCATTTTATCCTGCTGAAAAGAGAAATGGAAATCTTGTCATTAAAAATAAAATCGTTATAAAATATAAAATAATTTCATGCCCTAAGCATATTTGTTGAAAAAAGTTGTAACTTAGTTTGTCTATATCTATTACCAAAGACCCATCAGGCTTTGGGTTGAAATCAGAGTCTAGCCCAAGAAACTTGAGGCAGATACAAATCTCTCCACATATTTCCTTTCCTGTTATATTAGGCAATTCTAGTAACACCAAAGGAGTAAGAACAATCAATTCAATGATAATACATCTTGTTGCCTTTATTACTGGAAAGAGTAGTGAAGCCAAATTTGTGAGAAGGCAAAGAAAATGTTGGCTCAATTTTAATCGTTCCCAGATAAAAAAAACAGCTAAAGGCCAGGTCCTAACCTGTAGGTTGCTAAATGCAGACTGATAAGCAGGAATAACTGTTTGTGGACCACCAGTCTTATCATCAGCATAATTCACAAAGAGCCTATTCAAATAATTTTATATCTTCTGTCTTCAGCAATGTGTGAATGGTCTCATAAAATTTTTCATTGAAATTTCTCAAAATACAGTATTGAATTATACAACCCAGATTATTTAAAAAATTAGATTGTTTCACAGAGGTAGAGTAAATTTATTTAATTTGTTACATGTAATTTATTTTGAAAGCATCTAATAATTTAATATGCTAGAAAAAAAGTTGAAATAGTTTTAATTAGCATGGCTTTATATTACCTTACATGGAAACAATATGTAAGTAATAAAATTGAAAATTTAAAAAATAAAGACATACTGAGTCAAAGGAGCTATTCTGATCACAAGTGTTGGCAAAGGTATAGTTCTGGGAAATAAATTTTATACTTGAAACTCAAGAGTATAATTCTATTTTATATTCACACTTATATGCAGGAGTTTAGACTAATAAGTTTAGTAACAGAACCATGTGTGAAAAATGAAGTGCAATAGGATAGTAAAATACATTGCCCCACACAATCCAGATAATGAAAGAAAAAAATAAATTTGAATGCTCCTTTGGTGATCACAAAGTTTTCAAAGCTGTATATTTTCAAAGTATTTTTATAGGCTGAATAATATGCTTGCTTTGGTATTGCTGAATGAATAATCCATATTTCTTCTTTCTCTTTTATCATTTTTATGTTTTCAGAAATCAGAATCAAGTGGATTTTACATTGTAATATCAGAATAGAATAGACTTTTGTATTTCTGAATTTGCTCTTAGTTCAAGCATCTGATCACCACTTAATAAAGCATTTATCATTTCTGATTATTTCACTAAGAATCTAATTCAAGGCAGAGAGACATAAAAGTTTGTCATCACCTAACATTTTTTTTTACAGCAAAGATGAAGATGCATTTTTATAGCAAATAATCCATGTACACAATTTGGTGTATATGAAGTCTTGCCCTAATAGTGGCATTTACAATTTTTTCTAAATACTTAAATCAGCAGAAGAGGTAATATTACAGTAGGTAATAAGACAGCAGCAGGGTAGGAGGGGGTCTCCTTCCCCCACCACCAGGAATGTCAGCCAACCATCAGGTGATGCTCAGAAGGTTGTTGAACTGTCTCTTTAAATTAATAATTGGTTGCAGCTGGCACCAGGCAAAGTCAGTCTTTCAGTAGATAGAAAAATTCTGAAACTGATCAGCAGTGGCTTCCCAGTAAGATCTCAGGAGTTGGGCAAATGGGCTCAAGCATGTACAATAAGAGGCAAAATGGTGGTGTTTAACTAATATATAACATTCCACTAGGAACTCTTGACTGGTAAAGGGAAAACAGTTCAAGTAAGCATGTGCACATGATTTGACTTTATAGTATTTAGATGCCTAAAAAAGTCATCATATTTTTGAGACCCAATATACTATTTTATCAATTTTACTGAATTTACTATTTTATCAATTTATGTACTATTTTTAAATGTTACCAAATATTCTGACCAATAAACAGAGATATGTAGTATGTGAAACTTTCTTTCTATACATCTAAAAATAATTGAGACTCAGTCATTAATAAAAAGCAAAACCTTTACTTAAACCTTTTTTGTTACTTCAGAGCTTTTTACAGATAATCCCACTTGTAAACATTACTTTCAGTACAGTTGTAAAAGGAAGATACATATATTACCTTTATCATTTAGAAAACGACAAGATTATTTTTAACCCTTTGAGTTTACTTTCTATTTTCTACTTCTGTCTCTAGTTTTCAGTAAAACCCCTTACACTGGTAATTCATTTATTGTGTTAAATGTAAATAGTTAACATTTACAAATTAAAACATACACTACCCTCAGCATAGACCAAGTACATGGTTGAGAGAAAGAAGCATGTGCACACATTTTTATTTTAAAAAATTACCAGGTTATTTTTCTATGTAAATAATATATACTGAGACACTAAATCTCTATATTTCAGAAGATTAAAGGCAGTTATGTTATGGTACATCATATTACAGAAACGTTAGCCTTGTCACTGCAGTGAAGACACAAATTACACTTAGTTTTGTAGACCAATAATTTTTTCTAAAGCATTAATTCAGCTGTTGGATTAGAATGTTAAATGATGTAATGTCCTAAGTATAATATGTAATTTATAATTTAACTCTAGTAGCATAAATTGCAATGAACCAGATTAATGAGATTATAGTAATGCAATTGGCACATGAAATAAATAACCCCAGATTAAATCCTTCTCATCATGTTACCATTCTATATGAAAGGCTGGCTGATACAAAACAATTTGTATTTCTATTGTATGTTATACCTTATATATACATAAATTATAAAATTAAAATTAAATATGCAGTTCTCATAATTCTAAGAAACTTGAAGAATTGCATATTATTTGCTGATTTTTACTTTCAGTATTTCTGACAAGAGCTTTGTTTACATAGGGCTCTTCCACAAATCAGGAATAAATTTGGGTAGCTTTGACTTTCAACCTTTTTTTGTTTTTTTTTTTTTTGAGATGGAGTCTCACTCCGTCACCCAGGCTGAAGTCCAGTGATCTGATCTCTGCTCACTGCAACCTCCACCTCCCAGGTTCAAGCAATTTTCTGCCTCAGCTTCCAGAGTAGCTGGGATTACAGGTGCCCAGCACCACACCTGGCTAATTTTTTTAAATTTTTTATTTATAGTAGAGATGGGTTTTCACCATCTTGGCCAGATTGGTCTTGAACTCCTGACCTCATGATCTACCTGCTTTGGCCTCCTTCAAGTTTTTTCTATAACAAGCTTGTTCAATAACATTAACAAATTGAGAGTCATAATGACTCAGTGCTAATAGTTCTGTACAACATATTTTTGAAGTTTCACATGAGAAATAATTCTGTACTATATACCCACCAAGAAATTCAATATTAGTTAGGATTTTCTATTGTACAAGTTAGTTATTCATATCCCTCACATTTTTAATATGTTTTAATTTAGACATTCAGCTTTGCTTGGTACTTTATAAAGTCTTTATTCTTTCATTTTCTATTTTTTTATTTTTATTTTTATTGCATTTTTCTTCTATTTGTCTTTTTTGCTTGGTTTAGGTTATTTTTAATTCACTTCAGGCAGAAATGGAGGAAAACCAGAATGTGCCCACATTCATAATGAATGTAAAGCAGTCCCTCCCCCAACACCACCCCCTATATTTAGCTCTTCTAAGCCCTTCAAAGTAGACTGAAAGCCCTACACCAAAACACAAAGCTTTTGGTTTTCTGCTTAAATTCAGGTTGAAATTATTTTCTGTAAATAAAATACCCCCACCTCTAATGATACTCAAGAGTGCAAAAGGAAAATAAGTTTTAATATTCAGAACTATCATTCTGCTATTAAAAATAGTTTTTAAAAAATATTTAAGAAAAATTTACACAATCTTTTAAAACCACTCAATCTATCCACCATGTCTCAGCCCCTAGGAATTGAATGAGAAACCACATCTAGAAAAATCTGCTTTAATGTCTACATTCTCTGTGACCTAAAAGTGCTCTTAAACTTGTTTTCCAAATACTATACAGCTTAACAGAGATGTGGAAGGATGCAAAAGCAAACTTAAAGCTGTAAATCTTATAAACTCTTTATATGGAATATTTACTATAGAAAACAGACCTGACCTGACTTGTTATTTTGATATTTGTTAAACTGTAAGTTCTTAATCTTTTAAGGAAAGAGCTCTGTAACATAAAATTTAATCCTGTTTATTATGGATATGATATTTCAGAATAAAATGACGAGAATGATAAATTGCTCTACAAAATTTAATATAGAAAACACACTTATTTTCAGAATAGAAGGGTTAGGTATTTTTCTGTTTGCTTTATTTTGTTTGTGAAGTGTTTGGACTCAAATTATTGGTTTCTACAGTGCATTTTTAAATATCCGCATGAAAAAGAATTCTGAAATTTTTGGCATCTAAGAGATTCAACTAATCTATTGTCAACTGCAAAAAGTTGATCTTTTATATCTCTCAAGTTGTTGGAAGCTACCAAATTGTTCCAAAGAGGCTGTACAATCTTACCTCCTCCTAGCAATATATGAGAACTATGGTTACTACACATCTTTACCAATACTTGGTGTTGCCAATGTTTTAATTGTAGGTGTTCTAATAAATGTACAAAGGTATCTCATTGTGATTATAATTTTCATTTCCTTAATGACTAATGGTATTGAGCATCTTTTTACAAGCTGAAGGGCCACTTGAATATCTCCTCTTATGAAGTGTTTGTTGAATTATTTTGCCCATTATTTATATGTAAGTGTTAATTATATGTTTGGGATACAACTTTTTCAGATACATATACTTGAAATAGATATGTATTTTTTGTTGTTTTCTTAAGTATCTTTGAAAAATCAAAAGATGTCTAGCATGAGTGGACATTGAATTTTAATGCATTTTTATTCTATAATGTGGTAAATTT
Source organism: Plecturocebus donacophilus (assembly GCA_004027715.1). Lineage (NCBI taxonomy): Eukaryota > Metazoa > Chordata > Mammalia > Primates > Pitheciidae > Plecturocebus > Plecturocebus donacophilus. Next base: position 62,856 of record PVKP010000592.1, on the reverse strand, counting down.
ATTTAAATTGTTTTTAAATGTTACATAAACCATGCACTCCTGGGATAAATCCCACTTGATCAGTATGTAATATAATAATGACTTTATTGATGAATCAATTTGAGCTGCACTCTCCAATATTTCTATCAAAAAAAATCTAGGTGTTGCTGTGACATTATCTTTCAAATACATTCAAAACCTCGAATCAGGTGAAATTAAAAGGGAAATTATGTTGGATAAATTTCTTTTGTGGTCCAGTCCAGACAGAATATGTTAGAAGCTATTAAAACCAAAGCTGATATTTACTCTGAAGAGAAAAACAATTCTTTCTGTACACAGACTTTGGCTCATGCCCATGGAGTTTGATTCTTCTCAAGATCTTCCTTCCTCCCTGTGTTATATGAACTGAACACTTATTTAGCCAACTCTCAAAAATTATGTAAACCAATTCCTTGTAATAAAGGTAACTGTCTGTTTATCTAACATTTATCTATTATCATCTCTCTAAGAAATAAAAATAAAATTCTAAGCCACCCCAGCTGACTGTATGAATCCCCTCTTAGCCAAGGGGACCCCAAAGAAACCTTGAAACTGAGTTCCCAATCATAAAAGGATCGGAGGTTTAACATGTCTCTTTATATCCCCTGTCTCACTAACTGCCATTAGGCTTTCTTCCCCAAAGGCTGAACAGAAATTACCCCTTTGGAGAGATTCACTGCACATCTGATACCAACTAACCACCTGATGTTGACTTCCCTTTCTTGGTTTTGACAAAAGAGCTAACTAGCATTCTTTCCTGATGAGAAACGAAATGACCAAGGAGTGGTACTGGCCAGCCAATGGAGAATTAACAGGGTTTTTATATCCTCTGCTTTACCTTTTGATGGAAAAGGACCAGAAACTCCATCCTTCCATCATTTTGCTAATGCTTCTTTTTTTTTTTTCTTCTAACATGGGGCCCATAGAGAATCATGAAGCTTAATTGCAAATTAGCATGATTCTCCTTAAGTATTTATGACTCCTTCTACAGCTTATTAGATAGGTATATTCAGTCACCCTAGACAGCATAAATTTCTGTTCCCTTTGGCCCTCCTTTGAAGTATGTTTCTGGCTTCTGAATGGACTCTGATTCCGAGCCTATCAGAATAGCCACCCTATGAGGTACAACCTTTTATGACAAATAGAGGTCTCCTTTCTAAATATATGAATCTCACCATGGTTTACTGACATATCTAGTCTCTACTGATACTTCTTCTCTGGTTGAACTCTGAAATAATAAAAATATATAATTTATTTATTTCTGAATTGAATGTGATAATATGTTATGAAGGACTTTTACATCTAGGTTTGTGGCAGATTGATCTTTAAGTTTTTTTCTTGGATTTACTTTGTCAAGGTTTAGTATAAAACTTATGCTGCCCTCTTATAGTTTTTGAAAGAGTTTGTATGTAACTGGCCTTATATCTCATCAAATATTTTATAATATTCACCAGTGAAGTTGTTTGGTTCTGTAGTTATCTTTGTAGGAAGTAACTTATGACAAATTTAAAGGTTTTGTTAAACATAGGCAGGACTTTTCAGATTCTGTATTTTTCCTTTAATGTTGGAATAAGTTGCAATAGCTTTGTACATTTTATCGAAACTGTCATATATATTGGCATAAAATTGTTCACAGTATCTTTTTGACCCCTGTCCACCTTTCTTTACTATTTGCTAAAGAATTATAGAATGCTATACTAGTACTTTTGAATTACCTGATAATATTCAAAGGTCATATTTGATAGAGAATAGTAGCCCCACTTGAAGGCATTCATGCTAAAGTGGATTGGGCTTCTTCCTAGATAAAATAACAAGTCAGGCTTCTGAAAACTTAAAACAACATCTTAGTGTTTCATTTCTAATTGTCCAAATATATAGATTTACAGTAATATCATAGGCACAAATAATATTACTATTTATAGTAATGTCGTAGGCATTTAATAGTCCAAATACATGGATTTACATTAATATCATATGCAGCAAGGTCGACTGACTTAGGGTATACATTCTGGAGATAAACTCCATGGGATTTAGTATTGGCTCCACCACTTCCTAGCAGTCTGAGATCGGGCAAATAATTCACTCTCTCAGTGCCTCAATTTCCTATCTTTAAAATGGTATGTACAATAGTATCTATTTCATATGGTAATCTGAGGATTAAATGCCTTGATAGATATAAAGCATTTATAATGATCACTGGTAGATATTTTAAGTACTATACAACTATTAAAATTATAACTTGTGTGAAATATTTCAAATACAGTTGACCTTTGAACAACATGGGTTTCAACTGTGCAAGTCCACTTACACATGGATTTTTAGCAATTTATTGGAAAAATTTGTGGAGGGGGGTGTTAGGCAATGTGAACAAACTTACAGAGAAAATGTAGCATACAGTTCTCAAAACCTTAAGAAAAAGTTAAGTGTGTTATGAATGCATAAAATATATGTAGCTTCTAGTCTATTTCATCATTTACTACCATAAAATATCCATAGATATTTTTATAAAAAGTTAAAATTTATCAAAACTTATCCACATACCAACACAGACTACTTGGCTTCATTTGCAGTTGAGAGAAATGTAAACAAAGATAAAGATATATTACTAAGTCATAACTGCATAAAATTAACTGTAGTACATACCATATTACTATAATAATTTTGTAGCCACCTCCTGTTGCTATTACAGTGAGCTCAATAATTCTGCATATCCATTTAAAATGCTCTGTAACACTAATCAACTCCAAGCAAGCAGTTGTCTTTCTATTAAATTGTGTATCGTTGTAAAAAGTGATCTCTGGAAGTTCTTACATATTTCTCACTTAGCACACTATGGCTAACCTTTAATAACACTTTGGGACTCATACAAAGTGCCACTAGTGATGCTGGAAGTACTCCCAAGAAGCAGAGAAAATCATGACATTACAAGAAAATGTTAACATTTGATAGGTACCATATATTGAGGTCTTCAGCTGCAGTTGCCTATTATGTACAGATGAGTCATCTAGTAAACAGCCTACATATACTTATAGTAATGACAAATATAGTACAGTACTGTAAATGTGTTTTCTTTTCCTAATTTTTTAATCAACATTTTCTTTCTCTACCTTCCAATATAAAATACGTATACACAATATATGTGAATCAATTGTTTATCGATAAGGCTTTCAGTCAACCACTGATAGTAGACTACTGGTAATTAAGTATGTGGGGAGGCAAAAGTTGTATGCAATTTTTGACTGCATGGGGCATGAATGCCTCGTAATCCCTGCATTGCTCAAGGTTTCACTGTAGTACCTAATTTTACTTCACTATCCTGTAATGGTTAATATATGAGGCAATTGAAAAGGTCATGTTATTGCCAACTTAAGTATTCACCCACCTAATGTCATCAAGCTCTATTGAAAAATAAATTAACAGTAAATATTTTCATAGAATTTCAAAACAAGTACACCTTTGTTGAGAAAAAGGAGGGTTCATACATTTGTTCTTTCATGTAATATTTATTGCTTCCCTATACATGGGCACTGAAAAAAACTGGACCCCAAATGCCTACCTCACAGATTTTACAAACTAATACAAATCCAGAAAATACATAAGATAAATAAAGAAGTTAAACAGTATTATATGCCAAGAGGAAAACATGGAAAGAAAGGAGATAGAAAGTATTAGAGGTAAAGATACTATAATTTTAGTTAAACATCCAGGTTGATAAGGAGATGACCCTTTTACTAGTGATTTTTTACCATTTACCATACATTCTACTTTATTATACATGGACTCATAAAATAAGTTAATTTTTGAGTAACAGCATAGTTCTTATATCAGCTGTGAGTGACAAATAGTTTCCAGCTTTGCAAATTATTAAGTATATAATTTGTATAAGTACTTAATTTCTCTAGGTCACTTTCTTTATCTTTGAAGGCAGAATAAAATCTACTACATAGAGTTATTGTAATACTCAAATCAAATAAAGATAACAGAATTGTTTGGAGACCTGTAACTGAACATGCAGAACTTTCTCTTGGAGAACCAAAACAGTCTCCTCTTGAAAAAGGGCTTAGTTATTCATTTATTTTATTTAACAAGCCCTTATATTTTATTAACTTGTAGGGGAAGTTCTGAGCACTTTATAAATAATAACTCATTTGATGTAGTAACCACCTAATAAGGTATTGTTATTTTCATTTTAGTGATGTGGAAACTCAGGCACAGGTTAACTATGTCCTTTAAGGCAATGAGACTAGTAAGTGGTTAGAGCTATGTTATTCTCCATAGATAGAACAATTAGCAAACAGCACCAACCTTCCTGTTGACTGACCTGTGGCAGGGTACAGGCTCTGTCAAATGAAGCTTGGGTGGGATTTAAGAGCCTAGTCCAGTGGCTCTTGCCTTGTGTGATCTGTTAATCCTCAGGAAAATTTTACATAGTCCTAAACCACCCTCCCCCGTCGCTTGCTCATGTAATCTCTCCTTCTTGTGAGAGACATAAAGAGTATTACACTTGATCCTATACAAAGTATGCCAAATGTCAATGCATCCTGTGATTTTTGTCATCCCTTTTTTTGGAACAAGAGCTATATTTGCACTTGAATGAATAACAGATGCAAATTTTATACTTAAAATTCCTTGTGTTTAAGCATTTTTTTTTCTTTTTCTCTTTTTTTTTTTTTTTTACTTTTTGTCCCTCCTGTTTAGGAAGAGGATTTCTCGTGCATTTAAGGTCAAATAGCATCAACAAGATGAAAAGTAATATGTCTTTTCTCAAATATTATCTACTGAGAGTAAGCTTTGAGACCTTGCGGAGAGTGTTGAATATCAGTGACTATCTCCCCTGTTAGCCAAGAAGAGAGTGGAAAAGAGGTCCCATTACCCCTCCGTTTGTGCCAGTCGTTCTCAAGTCTGCCTGTACCTTAGAATGTTATGGGAAGTCTTCAGAAATACATTTTCATGACAAACATCAGACTTTTTAAATTAGAAATTCTGAGAAGGAGGCCTGAGACTATGTGTTTTTAAAAAGTTGCCTAGATGATTCTATGTCAATCAAAAATGAGAAACCCTAATCTAAAATGTAAGGCTTAGAAACCTTGTCATCGGTCCTGGAATAAACTCTCTTAAAATGAAGCCAGTCCCCTTCAGCCTGAAAGCCAAGAGAAGTACAGAAAATATCAATGAATAAGTTGATATTTGCTTATTAGGGAGTAAAATATTTGGTGAAACACTTTGGCTAGTCTTTGCTGGTGTCCTGAAATTTACAGCTCTTGTCATCATTAAAAGGATCAAAATATCATCTGGACTAATAAGGGGATCCACCTCTAATTTTCTATAACAGTGTTCTTAGTGTAATGCCTGGCACATAATATGCCTGCAATAAATGATAGTAGTTATTAGTAGTTCCACAGAAAATTTATCTTAAGTTTATAAACCTTCTGTTATTAAATTATGATGTTTATAGTGCATTTATAATTACTTGATATCATATTTCCCAACTAAGTCAGAAGGAAATTTTAGTGAGCTAGTTAAATCTATATTCTTTTTTCATTGTATGATGTTTTAGTTTTGTACATATGTGCTTGCTTGCTTATATCATGATTGATTTTGAAATCAAACTGTATAGACTGAAAAATAAATACATAAATAACTAAGACTATACCATCAAATATTTATTAAAAGTAAAATATATGTAGGGCTAATGGTTAGTTAAAGAAGAAATTTACAAAATGTTTTTCTATAGGTATTTTTTTAGAGGGATAGTATATTACAGAAAAAGATTTTGTATCTTTTCTACTTTTTAAGAAAGTAGAAAATAGCTACTAAGTCATAACAGCTAAGAACCATAATTGATAGCTTGTAGGACAGCATTAATATAGATCACCAAAGCCAAAATGAAAATCAAAATGTATAACATTTACTTCATATTTTATAGTATGACTTAATGTATGAATACACTTTTTTTTTTTTTTTTAATTTTAGAGTGGAGATTTGCTCTTGTTGCCCAGGCTGCAGTACAATGATACGATCTCGACTCACTGCAACCTCTGCCTGCTGGGTTCAAGCAATTCTCCTGCCTCAGTTTCTGTAGCTGGGATTACAGGTGCCTGCCACCATGTCTGGCTAATTTTTGCATCCTAAGCAGAGACAGCATTTCACCATATTTGCCAGGCTGGTCTCGAACTCTTGACCTCAGATGATTTGCCTGCCTTGGCCTCCCAAAGTGCTGGAATTACAAGCGTGAGTCACCACACTCAGCCAGAATACACAAATTTTATGGAGCTGGCATTATTATCACATCTTCTTAATTGAATTAAATTTTTGTATAAAAATATAGACTATTCATCCTAATGAAAATAATAAAAATGAAACTGCATACTAAAAGTAGAAATAGGTAATTATATATATATATATATATATATATGTTAGTCAAGGTTCTTTAGAGAAACAGAACCAATAATATGTAGGTATAATAAAAAGATTTACTATAAGGAATTATTTCATGCAGTTATGGAGGCTGCCATGTTCTAAGATCTGTAGGGTGAGTCAGAAAGCTGGAGACCCAGGAGAGTCATTGGTATACTTCTAGTCTGTGTCCTAAGCCTGAAAACTAGATATGACAGTGTATTTTTCTTCCTAAGGCCAGTAAGATCAAAACATATGAGCTGATATTCCAGTTTGAGTTCAAAGGCAGACAAAAGCCAATGGCCAGTTTTAGTATAGTCAGGTGGAAGAAATCCTATCTTATTCAGGGGAGGATCCGCCTTTGTGTTCCATTCATGCTTTCAATTGATTGGATGAAATCCAACAACATAAGGGAAGATACTTGATTTTACTCAGTCTGCAACTTAAATGTTAATCTCATCCAAAAACCCCCTCGACAGAAACATCCCAAATAATGTTTGAACCAGTGGACCAAAATGACACAAAAAATTAATCATCACAACATGTTTATGTGCTATCAAATACTCATAATCTGAGATTGGTTTGTTGTTTTAGAGAACAGTATGATGGCAAACTGGGGATGCAACTGTGGGTGACTTTCTTCCTCTTGGGCCACTACCTCTATTAATAGTGCCTTCTCTGTACTGTCCATATCACCATCTTCAATTCCCCAAAATTTTGTTTGTCCAGTTGTATTGAATCAGTTATAAATCACTGATTCTTCAGTACAATTCAGAGCTTTCCTTTTTAAATTTTAAACATTTTCACATGATAAATGAAAACATAAAACTAAAAGTTATGAAGTGGAAGTCATGTACAAAGTTGTATCAATTTCTATCAGATATTATCTGTATGCCTGTAGACATACTGCCTCAATTTTCTGGCTTTAATACTTTCATCTCTAGGGAGATGACGATGAAATTCCATGAATTATCAGATCCTTTTGCTCTTTATGACATCTAAAGAAAGATGTAGATTACACCTTTTATTAGTATGGAATGTGTTATGATATAGCATACTACCTCAAAAAGATAATGAATTTATACTCTCTCCTTACTAGTATATTATTCATGAAAATGTTACTTAGCCAAGTTATACAAGGTCTATAATCCTCAATTTTCACTTGTACAAAATGTGGAAGAAAAACAGCTACTTCACAAAGTTAGAATATAGATTAATTAAAATAATGCATGTAAAGTTTCTAGTATAATATCTGATACATAAAGTACTTGATTGTATCAATATATTTTGACCAGGAGACAAAAATAGGGCTATCCCTTTAACTCTAGTTCTTATCTCCAGAATTATCTCATTTTTACATATTTTAAAATTTTGTACCCATGATAATATTAAATTATAATTTCAGCAACTCATCTCCTTGGAGTTAAAGAGTTTTATCCTAATACAACCAAATGCAGAAAGAAATTCTTTTTTAATTTTTCCTCTTTTCTAGGTGTATTTAAATTTTCATATAATCTTATTTGATACCACCAGTTGTCAAATTCAGAAAATAATAGCTGATATTTCAGTTTATAATAATATCTCAGATCTTGAGGAATAGGACAGGCTTTTAATGTGTTTCAAATCTTTGGCTTCTTGAGAAATCAGATACTAAATCTGTCACTAAACTCAAAACCAAGTAGTCAGCTTTTGGCCCTGTTCCAGTTTGTAATGGAACAAATACCAGACCTCTCCCTAAGTAATTCTTATTTGCAGTCCAGAGACATGAGGCTGCTGTAGTTAGACATTAATAAAAGATCTCAATGCAATGGAGCAAAATACAGGAGAAGCAGGTCTTGATGTGTAAGCCAAATGTACTAGCTATCTGTTGTCTGGCAGCTGTCAAGAAAAAATAGCAAAGAATAAAATTATAAAGCATGGCTATGCAGATTTTAAAATCTTGTTATATTTTTCTGACGATTTTAAGGAAACCAAAGAGTTAAATATAGTGGTGGAGATAAAGTAAAATCTATATAAACTTGAAAAGAAAAAAAATGGAATGCAAAAACTTAGTGAAAACTCAGTTATCTCAATCCAATTAACCCAAAAATATTTCTTTTGTAATGAAATTGTAACTACCATCATTTATTTTTTCCATTTAAAAAAAAGGAGTCTGGCCTGATTCACTCAACATATAATTTATAATTTTAGTTTCTAAATTGAATCCTTATGTTATATGATTACTCAAGCCAGGTGTATGTTGGAGTGAGCAATAGCATGTAGAGAATAATAAGCATCATCACTTGAACTAATTTTATTGGTGACTGTGTGGTTGAGGTAATGTTTACGGTTGGTTGTGGTGAATTGCATTAACTAAATGCAATTATTTTCTAATTTGAACAATTCTATTCAGAACTAAAGTTAAAAAAATAAACTTTTTCCTATGTTTATCCATTGTATCAGGAAAATACAGATAAATATTAACCTTTATTAAATAAAAAAGAATTGCTAACCAGAAAGCTCCAAATGCATGTGTATTATCTTAAGGGATGTTTATGCATCCCATTCTCAGAATCAGTTATGTAGAAATGCACAGTCCAATTTATACATGTACCAGTGTAAATTCTTGCTAAAATTTAAATAGTAAATATGATACTTTCTCAGTATCCATGGGAGATTGGGACCTCCACAGAGAGCAAATTTTCTAGATGTTCAATTCTCTATATAAAATTGTATAGTATTTGCATGTATGATCTCTCTCTCTCTCTCTCTCTCTCTCTCTCTATATATATATATATATATCTTCCTGTATACTTTAAATCATTTCTAAATTACTGATAATGCCTAATACAAGGTAAATTCTATATAAATATTTGTCATACTATATTGTTTAGGAAAGTATGGCAAAAAATCTCTATTGTTCAGTACAGATGCCACCACCTAATTTTTTTTCAAATATTTTCAATCCATATTTGTTGAATCCATAGATGCAAAACCCACAGATAAAGAGAGTAAGCTATGTTCTAAGAGAATTTTTTTGAGTCATATGAATGGTCACAAGATTGTATCAATGTGCCCCTCCATAGTGCTTGAATATTTATAGGTGACTAAAATTTACTTACACATTTCTGACATTGTAGATCATTGTGGAAGTACGTCTTGCCTCAGTTAGTACACCAAGTTATTAAACCCAAATTTCAACAGAAAGAAAGAAAACAAGCAATTGATTATAGAAAGCCTGAAGAATATGAAGGCATTTGATATCAAAAAGGCAAATAATATTACATAAAAACACAAATACTTGTACAAAGAAGTAGAACTGAATTTCTATTTAAGATTCAGAATTCAATATATGTTGGTAAGATTAAATATAATAGTCAATAAATGTACAAGACAATATTTTATAGTAGTAACATCATGGAAAATGGCAGAGTAAGGCACTCAACCTATCCTTCCATTGAAACCATTAAAGTTGGCAATAACTGATAGAATAAACTTTTTCATCATTCTAGAAACTAATCCAAAACTTACAGTTACTTCTTCATTTAGAAGACTACTTTTAGTAAGTATTCTTTTAGTAAGATTGCTTTTTAGTAAGACAGTGTTGTGGCATTTTTGCTCACGTGCATGCTATTTCTCATTCCTGAGCATGGTAGTTATCATCATGGGATTGTGACCAACATTTCTGGTGTAGACATTGTTCACTTTAAAATGTTTAATTTTATGTTAAATGAGTCTGACCTTAGTTTCAAAAAAACCAAAGAAAAGGAAGATAGAAGAAGAATATTTCCAGAGCTGCTGTTTTTCAGGATACCTGACCATGGAATTTTACTTTGGGAAAAACACAGACAACCCCAAATTGAGGAAGTTGTTATAAAATGATTGGCTTACAATCTTCAGTTGTGCCAAGATCCTGAAAGACAAAGGAAATCATAAAAATTCTTCCAAATTGAAAAAGGCACAATAAATGTCCTGTATCCTCCTTAATAGAAAGCTTTTCCTATAAATGACATTAGAACAACTAGTGATTTCTGACTGGAATCTATGGATTAGATTATAGTACTTTATCAGTGTTAACATCTTAATTTCGATGATGGTACTGTGGTTATGTAGCTGAGTCCTTTTACATGCATACTAAAATTTTCTAGGATGATGAGACATAATGTCTGCAGTTTACTCTCCGTGTGAAAGCAAGGAAGGAGAAAGAGGAGAGAAAAATAAATGTAAAATGCTCATAACAATGAAATCTAAATGAAAGGCATAAGCAGTCTTACACTATTCTTGCCCCACCACTTTAAGGCTTATGTTCACATATGTCATCAATTTTAGTCTCTCAATCTCTGCAAACATATTTGCTTTTGCAACTCTGTTCATTCTCTTGGTTTTAACTACTGCTCTGATTTTAGTGACTCCTAAATTCATATATTCATTCCAGGATTTGTTCTTTAGCATCTCATTTATCTAAGTCCTCAGAGTCTCAGTCACTTCAAATTAAATATAATCTACTCGTTCACTGAGTGAACAGTTACTGGATTTCTATATGGCAGGCATTATATTCAGAAATATATTACTAAACCATATACTAGATAGCTGGTGAGCTGAATTTTCAAAAGCTGACAGTCTTGCCATACTACTTTTAAGCTTTCTTTTGATAAAATCTGTCCCCTGAAACTTCATTCAGAAATATAGGAATTATTCTAGCTATTATGCTTTGTCATTCTCTACATGAGTTTCATTACAAAGTTACACCAATTTTATTTCCTATGAATTTCTTGCATCTGCCCTATCTTCCTTGCCACTGCTTCTTCCCCATCCCTACGATTTTTGCTCAAATTTGCCATGAACTCTGGACTTCCTCAGCAACCTCTGAATGGATTCTGTTACCTAGAATCTTGCCCAGCTTAAGTGTATTTTACATGCTGCAGCCAGGCTGATCTATTTTAACTGAAAATTTGATCATATTCATCTACTGAAATGATATCTTTAGTCTGTGTTATTTTTTAAAAAGACTACTAGTTCCAAGAGAATAGTTTATGCTAAACCTTTTAGATATTTGTACCCAAATATAAGTTACTTAATTATACATTTCTTGGCTACCTTTTCTAAATTTCCACACCCCATACACTTTATCTTCTTTCTTATTTGTTTACCTTAGTTCTAATTACCTTATAAGATATTTTATAATTTACGTATTTCTCTCAGTGACTGTCTTTCTCTCTCTAGACAAGAAGCACTACGTGGACAGATTTTTGTCTGTTTGGATCATGGTTGAATATCTAGTGCTTACCACAGTCCCTGACACATGATAAATAATAAATATTTATCAATTAAATTAGTGAATAAATTCCACAAAACTTCAAACTAGCAGACATATTTTAAAAGGTCATTTTGAATAAAAACTGAGGAAGATATACAAGAGTAGTGACTCTTCTCCCTCCTACCTCTTTGTTTCCTTTAAGGAAACTTAAAGCTACCTTCGGAGCTTCTTAGCATGAGATGCAAGCCTCTGGTCTATGTCCCTAAAGCTGTCTTCTATTTCTCCTTAGCTGATGTTCCAATGACTATTTATGTCCATCTTCTTATAGTTTCCTGCAGTAGCCAGGATGTTCTCCATCCCATCCATTAGCCCATTCTCAGACTATACCTCCTTTTCATTAACAGCATTTTTATTCATTCATTTTTACAGGTTCTAGCCCTGGCATTATCCCAAACACTTGCATACTAGCTATTTAATCCCTTTTTATAATTATGGCTACTCATATTTTTATCATAATATCATGGCACTTAGAACATTATACTAAAAGTTTTATTTTTGCTTTAATTAGAGGCATAGTATTGTATTTATAATAAAAGCCTAATTCACAGCTTGACATCCAATAATTGTTAAATATGTATTTTTTGAACAGATGTAAAACAATTGGTTTTTATAATACACAAAATACTAATTTGGTTATAAGTGAAGCATCAGTATTAAATTGGAGTTTCTCAAAAGCTCAAAAATTTGGACTAAATAGTATTATTAATCATCTTTTTATAGAAGTGTCTATCATTTTGTTTTTTATTTAAAATCAGCAATATAATTCACTCTGTACCTGGGGAAGATCAAGGAAAAACTTACATTATTGAAAATACACAATGTGGCTAACACTGTTATGCACTTAGTATGTTACCTAAGTCAGTAGTCTTAACAACAATATTTTTTACATATTTTTAAAATACGGATAAAGAAAGTGAAATTCTAAGATTACATATTTGCCCAAGGTCATATAACTAGTAAAGATCAGAGCTTAGTTTCTTATGCAGATTAATCACTTTCCAAAGCTGATAAACTTTTCTACTTTTCAAAAGTGCTCCTCTAAGAACCATAATAACAGTGATAGCTTAAGATGACTGAAGTTTTACTTAACATGCATTGTATGATCAGAGAGACCAAAATAGATGCTGCTTTATCAAATAAGCTGAACCGTAAGGCTAACGGAACTAGAAAATCACCTACAGGCTGAAGGCTTAGGATTCAGCTTGCATGACAACTTTCTAAATTCCTATGGCTATAATTAAAACCACACTCTTGGTAAACTAACACCCTAACTACAAAAGTTATTAGTCAAAATGTCAGCCCCTTTCTAAACTAATTTACAACCCAGACTCCACATCATTTTAATGCCAAATCCCACCCCAAAGTGAACATGGGCTGTATGTTACATACATGTTTACCCATTGCGCATACGCTTAATTGCCCTCATAAATATGTATAGCATTTCCCAGAAACCTGTTGAATATGTATGACTCTGTGAGTCATAAAATCCATCTGCCCTTTTCCTCTTCAAAGATAGAGCACCTTCAGTTCCTACCAGAGACTGTTTCTTCCAAGTTAGAAAACTGGTATCACCAATAAAAATTTCCTTTCTACTTTTCAGCCATCCTGGTGGTCTTTTGGACAACAAGTGTTCTTTTTATTCCTCACAAAAATCTTGTGACTATGATTTGAATAGTGACGTGTCCCCAAAATTCTGTTAGACCTTAATTCCTAAATGTGACAGTGTTTAGAGGTAGGTCCTTTAAGAGGTGAATAAATATTGAAGGCTCCTTTCTCATGAATTGAATTAGTGCCCTTATAAAAGAGGTTGGTGGGAGCTTCCTTTCACTTCCACCATGTAAGAAAGCAGTAAAAAAGCACCAGCTTTGAAGCAGAGAGTGAGGCTTCACCAGGCACTGAATCTTCTAATCTGCCGGTGCCTTAATCTTGGATGTTCCATCCTCCAGAATTGTAACAAATACATTTCTATTTTTTATAAACTACTCAATCTAAGATATTTTGATATAGTAGCAGGAATGGACTAGGATTCATCTATTCATAGTATTTTAAAAATTAGTTCTATGAAATATATCAACCTGCAAGGAATATATAGAATATAGATGTACAGCTAAAGGGATGTCAGATATAGCATGCCCAATAATCTACTATACAGATTAAGAAATAGAGCATTGTAAATACCACTGAGAAACTTGTATACTCTTTTCTATGAAATCTTCATTTTTCCTTATGCAGATTTTACTGTTATTCTAAATTTAAAGTTTATTTTTCTCTTGTGTTACTTTATATATTTACCAACTGTATATGTATCCCTAAATAGTATTTTGTGTATGTTTTGATGACACTTAGAGAAATGGAATAATACTGTATACTTTATTCTCTTGGTTACGCCATTCATTCACCATCATTTTTCTGAGCCTAAGACCTGTTAATGTATATTGCTGTACTTCATATCATATTAGAATATACCATAGTTTATTTAATGATTCTCCTGCATAGACATTCATGTTGCTTTCAATTTTATAACTCCAAATAATGCATTATGATTGTTCTTTAATATCTCCTGGTGCACATTTGAACATTTTTTCAATTATAGATCTTGAAATACAATTGCTAACCTTTAAGTATGCACATCTCCAATTTTGTTAGGTAGTAAAGTCATTGTGTTAATTTATCCTTACGTTAGTAGTAGATAAGCATTCCTGTTGCTACAACATTCAATAAAAATGAGATTAGAATTTCACATTTTCCTAATCCTATGGGATTTTATGTTATCTTATTTTGACTTTATCTTTGATTTTCTCAACTGTTAAAGATGTTAAAGAGCTTTCATAGATTTACTGGTTATTAATGTTTTGTGAAACATCTGCTTATGACTTTTATCCTTTCTTGTTGGTTTCTTTATTCAATTCTTAGTGATTTTTGGTCAGAAATTATTTAAATATTTTGGAAAATCCTTATCAGACAGATGAGTTGAAAATATCTTCTCATAGTTACCTTATGGTATCTTTCATTATTTTTTAATGATTATGTTGTCTCTATTTTTATATTTTTGAACAAGTAAAGACTTTCCAGCTTACATGTTGATCATAGTAGGGTATGAAATATATCCTCATACACCACCAAGTGTTCCAGCTTTCTCTCAAAATTCATTTTTCTTTTCTCTGAAGTTGGGGCTCAATAAATATACAAAGCAGCTGCCATAGTATTATATTTCTCATGAGCCATTTCTAATAAATCAATTCCCCATCTTCCTTCCCTAACTGCTTACTTGTAAATGACTGTAAACTTTCTCCTTTCCTTCTTTGCTACACAGTTTTATTTTTAAAGTTTTTATACAACATTTATGTATTTAAGAATATGTGATATATTGAGGTATGTGTTTTTAAAGTTTTTGTACAACTTTTATGTATTTAAGAATGTGTGATATGTTAAGGTATGTGTATATATATGTGTATATATGTGTGTGTGTGTATAGTGAACTAATTGCTACGATCAAGCTAATTAACACAGCTGTCTCTTCACAGTTAGGTGTGTGTGTCTGTATGGTGTGAGGGTACTGAAGATCTAAGCCCAGACTTAAGAGCACAAAATACAATATTAAAATCTATAGTCACCGTGCTGTACATTAGCCCTGTAGAGCTTATTTGTCCTATATAACTAAAACTTTGACTCATGTACCAACATCTTGCCATTTTTCTCACCCCTGTTTCTACTCTAGCCCCTGGTAACTACCATGCTATGCTCTGTTTTTGTGAATTCTGCTGTTTTAGAGTTCACATGTAAGTAACATCATGCAGTATTTTTCTTTCTGTGTCTGGTTTATTTCACTTAAAAAAGGGAACACTTGTACATTGTTGGTAGAAATGTAAAGTAGAACAGACATTATGAAATATACTATGGAAGTTCTTTGCTAAGTATCTTCAAAGAATAGTTTATTCTCAGTTCCCTAGCCATCACCATGTTTTTCTTCATTAAATCTTTGAAACTTTGCTTCAGCTCCCAGACTCTAACAGGCTTGAGAAGTCACTAATTAAACTGCTTTTTGGTAAATGTATTAGCCTTTTATTACAACCCCAACTTCAGTCACTATAGGACTTTGTAAGGCATTTGATGCTGTGTAGCAATCATATCTTAAGGTTTCTCTGGCAAGGAGTTTTTCTCCCTTATTCCTTCCTGTTCTTCCTCTGTTTCTCTAGAACTGCCCTGTAACCATTTAGGGCCTTATTTCTTCTATTCAGATTTTATATATACAACCATGTGTCACTTCACAACAGGCAAAAATTCTGAAGAATGCATCGTTAGGCAATTTTATCATTGTGTGAGAATCAGAGTGTGCCTACATAAACAAGATGGCATAGCCAGTTACATACCTAGGCTGTATGGTATAACCCATTGCTCCTGGGCTGCAAACCTATACAGCATGTTACTTTACTAAATATTGTAGGCAATTAGAATACAGTGTAAGTATTTGTTTATCTAAACATATAAAAGGTACAAAAATATTATAGTGTTATGTGACCTATATAATTTATGTGGTTCATCATTAAATAAAACATCATTATACAGCATGTAACAATAGTAATTATGCAAGGATTAGTCTTTGCTCCTATTCTCCTCTCTTTCAACTTTGTAATTTCTTTGGAAATGTCTTATACTTATTTGCTGTTACATGTCAGCCTTTATAATTATAACATATAGAGAGGTTTTTGGTGCATAGAAGCAATAAATGAATATTAATTTAATAAATGAACAAATGGATATTGGATATCTCTATCTCTAATCCTGACTTCCTGCTTTAATTGAAAACAGATGCTTTTATCTGCTTGTTTGTATTTCTACACAGAAATATCAAACTAATGAATCAACATATCATCCTCTTCAACCTCCTTTTTCTCTAACTTAGCTGTTGAAACCACAATTACAGTGATTGCATTGAGTCAAATGAAAATCAGAACTCAGAATTTTACAGATGCACTGGTACTCCAAAGAGCTATCTGAAAGACAATTTAAAATTAGAATTAAAATAAATTCACTTAATTCTCCTGCCTCAAAAAGTCTGTCTCTTAATTTGCTGAGCCACAAGAAAGCAAAGGAAAGGAATACAATCAGCTTGAAAAGTTCTTAACATTGTATGTCAAGGAATAAACACAGGATTATACAACTCTAACATACAAATGCTTCCCACAAATATTTATATAAATTTACAATTTAAATCTTACATTATTTTAATATGATAAACTGCCTTGTATAACTTATATAATAAAGTAAATCAAAACAAGATGTTATTCTTTTCAACCTAGAGAGGTTTTAGCACTTTCACTTTGCTGTATATTTTAATAAAATAATAAAAACAGTTTCAAAATAACCTTTTTAAAAATTGTTTAGTAAATTCTCAATTATTTTTCTAGTTGTTCAGACTCTAGAAAAGTCTATAAGCACTTAATAAATATGAATTTAATAACATGAATGAATATTTCAGTTTCCCACAAGAAAACATTCATGTTTCCTTTTTTCTCAATTATTTTCATACTAAGAATACATATGAATTGTTATAAAACTATAAAATGATATATTCAATTAAAGTATCACTTTTATGCAAATTTTTATTGTACTTTAGGTTCTGGGGTACATGTGCAGATCATGCAGGATTGTTGCATAGGTACATACATGGCAAGGTGGTTTGCTGCCTTCATCCACCCATCACCTGTATCTGGTATTTCTCCCCTTGTTATCCCTTCCTACCCTCCTCACCCTCCACTGTCCCTCCCCTACCCCCCCACAACAGACCACAGTATGTGATGTTCCCTTCCCTGTGTCCACATGTTCTAATTGTTCAACACCTGCCTGTGAGTGAGAACATGCTGTGTTTGGTTTTCTGTTCTTGTGTCAGTTTACTGAGAATGATGGTTTCCAGATTCATCCATGTCCCTAATATTTCATGCAATTGTTTTTTGCAGAAATTATTTAAAAGCAAACTTCATAGTTGATTGTAGAAGCATATTAGGGAGAACTTTTTAATTTGGCCTTGACATCTTCTCAGACATCTTCTAATGACTCATTCTCATCTATCCATCCAAAAGTCAGGTCATTGACCTATCTCTCAGATCAAACATGTTTCTGGATGCAAAGAAAATGTTCTTGGCATCTTGATCTATTACTTCTGTATCACATGATAACATCCTAAATTTTTTTCTATCACTAGTCTTATCCTCCTTTGATTTCTCAATTTTGAGCATACTGTGTAGCACATGATATACACTCAATAGGATTTCAGTGATCTACAATGAATCTTTCTTTTCCTGTGTGTCTGTAAAGCAAAATGTCTGCTTCCAATTTTATGGAACATACTTCTCCTCCAGTAATTCAGATATGATTGATAAATTTAAAGCATGTACTACTTTATTTTAACTTTTAGGATATGTTTATGTTGCCTTGATTTCAAATATACAGAAAGTTATAAGAATACTATCAAGAATAATATGAGGAAGTATACACTCAGAATCCTCCACTGTTAACACATTATCATACATGCTATTAGTCCCTCTCTCTCTCACTCTATAATTTTTTCTGAATTATTTGAGGTTAAGTTGTAAATATGATGCTCCTAATAAACCAAAGTGTTTTCCTCAAAAACTAATATATTTTCTTGTATAACTAGGGCATAATTATCAATATCAGAAAATTCTGATACATTAATGGTACCTGATATATAATCTTTATTCAGTTTCTGCAATTATACAATTATTTTTATACTAAAATAAGATAATCACTAATATATTGCATTTAATTTCCATGTCGCTTGATTTTTATTTCATCTCTAACACTTAATTCAATCTTACTTCATTTTTTATTACTCTTCTTTTTTGGGGTGGTATGAACCAGTCATTTTTAGTAGGTCCATTAATTTGGATTTGTCCAAAGTTCTTCATAAATGGATTCAGATCATGTATCTTTGGCAGGAATATCATGGAAATCATGTTTTTCTCTTTGCATCCTGTCAGGTAACACATGGTTTCAATTTGACCTATTGCCAGTGAGGTTAATTTTAATCACTCGATAAATGTGGCTCTACAGCCTTCTACAATGAAAAACTACAATTTGTTTCTTTGGAATAATTATTTTCTGGAATGATACTTTGATATTAGACAAAATCCTGATATTCAACAATTACACCAGTAATTATCTTTTGATGATTCTTATATAAATTAAGTATTATCGTGATAGTTGTCAAATAGTGGTTGGCTTCCAGTGGGTTATAATCCATTGCTGTTATTATTTATTTTGACATTTAATTTCTCCTAAATTTGGCCACTGGGAATCCCATTAAGCTAGTGTTTTGGGCATACCTACAAAAAATATTATATTTGTATATAATATATTTGTATGTTTTGTGTGTGTGTGTGTGTGTGTGTGTGTATTTTTTTTTTTTTGAGACAGATTCTCACACTGTCACCCAGGCTGGAGTGCTGTAGTGTGATCTCTGCTCACTGCAGCTTCCACCTCCACCTCCATGCTTCAAGCGATTCTCCTGTCTCAGCCTCCTGAGTAGCTGGGACTAAAAGTGCGTGCCACCATGCCTGGCTATTTTTTTGTATTTTTAGTAGATAATGGGGTTTCACTTTGTTAGCCAGGATGGTCTTGAACTCCTTACCTCGTGATTCACCCACCTGAGCCTCCCAAAGTGCTGGGATTACAGGCGTGAGCCACTGCACTTGGCCTATTCATATTTTATGCACACATTAATGTATACCTGTTTATAAACATATTTGTAATATACATATAAACATATATGTGTGTGTGTGTGTATAATTTTACACTTCCTTATGTTTTTGCCTTACAACATTATTGAATGTTCATTCAGTCCTAGCGCCAGCTCTGAAGTAAACTATTTATTCAAAGAGCCCTGGTTACTTTTAGTTCAAAATAATATTTAGAAACAAAGATCAGTATGTTAGAAGTGTTTTACATCTCTAGGAAATGTGTGTGTGTGCACGTGTGTGTATGAATGTGGTGTGTATGTGTGTTTGTATATGTGTGTGTATTTAATGTACACACATATCTGTATATACTTCAATACGTATAAGTATAGAAATATTTCCATAAGTATAGAGTTATATAATTAAAATATGAGTTCATATTAATTACTCCAATTCAAATACAGTAACAGGGCCAGGAAGGGTAGAGGGGAAAGGAAATAAAGGGGGAAAAAAGTAATATAAATGTTTTTAGTAACACTGAACTGTACACTTAAAAATGATAAAGATGGCAAATTTTATATATATATTATACATCAATAAAAAAGTAAAAAAAAAGCAAATGCGATAACAGAATGCAATCTATGCATTCTCTTTTCTATATAATAACTTATCTTTTCTGACATTGAGAAACTTGTTCCTATGATTCACAATGTATTTACTCATTTCCTCAATTCAAGAATATTAATAAAGTAGCCTCAAAAGTACTAAAACATATGTGGCACCTATGTGGATGTGTGATCGAGCAAGAGTTTCAGCTGCTGCACTTTAAAATCAAGTGTTATATTTGAAGCAGGTCATACTTTCATGAGCTGTTTCCAATCAATGGAACATCTCATAAAATGACCATTGTAGACTGAGCATTGTAATGATACTGAGAACTGTTCCTGGGAGAAAGGGGACTCCTTTAACATCTGACTTTTGTTCAACCACTTCCCAATACCATTGCCAAATCTTTCTTAGACCACAAAACTGTCTAAGATGCTAGCAACTAGCTTTCTCTTTATTTGTCCTTCAATAATGTTCAGGAAGCATTAGCAAAGTGGAAAACACAGCAATAGAAATTATCAAAAATAAAACAGAAAAACATAAGATGTAAAAGAGCCGTTGAACTGTGTAACAACTAAAAAGACCGAATATAAATGTAACTGGGGATGCCAAAGGAGAGGACTAATACAATGAGACAAAATGTATAAAGAAATAATATTAAATTAAAAATTTGATGAAAAATTATATACACCTATCCAGGAATCTCAACAAAATACAAGTTTAAAAACATAAAGAATAACTACATCAAGGCACATTATCATCAAAATGCATAAAACATTTTAAGATTTTTAAAAGTTTAACAGCAGACAGAGAAAAAAGTTCACACTATACACAAAGAAACAAGAACGACCTAAGCCTTCACATTGCAAAACAATGTAAGCTAGGAGACAATTGAGCAGTATCTTTAAAATATTGAAAATTATTATCAACCTGAAATTTTATACCCAGTGAAAATAACTTTTATAATGAAGAGGAAATACAGACATTTTGAGATCCAAAAAGCTGAAAATATTTGTGACCAGTATAACTGAAGTAAAAGGAATGTTAAGGGAAATCATTCATGAAAAAGAAAACTGATATAAGATGGAAATATGGACATACAGAAAGAAATGAAGAGTAACAGAAATATTGACTACATGGGTAAATATATGACTTTTAAATTGTTAGGTGGGTGCAAAAGTAATTATTTTTGCCATTACTTTTAATAGCAAAAACTGCAATTACTTTTGCAACTACCTAATATTTAATCACTTTAAAATAAGTTTCAGTAAAAACATTAACAACATATTAAAGCATTCATAGCTTGTGTTTAACTTAAAGATGTGAAAATAATATAAAAGCCAATAGGGAAGAAATGGAAAAATCAGTGACATTTCTATACACCAATAATAAAGTTGGTGGAAAAGAAATCAAGAAAGCAATTCCATTTACAATAACCAGAAAAGTATAAATTACACAGAAATAAAAGAAGAAGACAAAAGACTTCTACAAGATAAACTACAAAATGCTGATAAAAGAAATTGAAGAAACTATGAAATGGTGACATATCGTGCTCATGGATCTGAGAATTAATATTGTTAAAATGTCCAAATTACTCACAGAAATCTACAGGTTAAGTGCAATCCCTATTAACCAGTGCCAATCTTCACAGAAATAAAAAAATTATAGAATTCATATGCAGCCACAAAGGGACCAGAATAACCAATGCAATTCTGAACACAAAAAAGAAAGCCAAAGTCATCAGATATACTTTAAAATATACTTCACTGCTCTATGAAGCAAAACAGCATGGTATTTGTATAAAAACATACACAGATAAATGAAATAGAACACAGACTCCATAAATAAATCCATATCTCTATAGCCACTGATTTGGGACAAAGATGCTAGTAACATACTCTGGAGAAAGGACATTATGTTTAGTACATGATCCTTGGAAAGCTGAATGTCCATATGCAGAAGAATAGAACAAGAACCTTATCTCTCACCATATAAAAATCAACAAAAATTTGATGGAAAACATAAATGTAAGACCCCAAAAGTTAAAATTACTAGGGAAAAACATGGGCAAAATGTTTTAGGACATTGGTCTAGGTAAACATTTCATGGCTGAGCCTTCAAATGCACAGGCCACAAAAGTAAAACAGACAAATGGGAGTATATGAAACTGAAAAGCAGGGATCTGGCAAAATGGCCAAACAGGAACAGCTCTGGTCTGCAGCTCCCAGAAAGACCAAAGCAAAAGGCAGTTGGTTTCTGCATTTCCAACTTAGGTATCCTGTTCTTCTCACTGGAACTGTTTAGGCAGTGAGTGCAGCCCATGGAGGGAGAGCAGAAGCAGGGTGGGGTGCCAGCTCACCTGAGAAGTGCAAGGAGCAGGGGGCCTCCCTTTCCCAGCCAAGGGAAGCCTTGAGGGACTCTGCTATCCAGCCCAGATACTGGGCTGTGGCCACATTTTTTGCCCTCTGCAGACCAGGAGATTCCTTTGTGTGCCCACACCACAGGAACTCTGGGTTTCAAGCACAAAACTGGGTGGATATTCAGGCAGAGACTGAGCTAGCTGCAGGAGTTCTTTTTTCTTACCCCAGTGGCATCTGGAACCCCAGCGAGACAGAACTGTTCACTCCCCTGGAAAGGAGACTGAAGCCAGGGAACCAAGTGGATCCCACTCCCATGGAGCCCAGCAAGCTAAGACCCACTGGATTGAAATTCTCTCTGCTAGCACAGCAGTTTAAAGTTGACCTGGGACATTTGAACTTGGTGGGGTCAGGTGCATTCACGATTACTGAGGCTTGAGTAGGCAGTTTTCCCCTGACAGTGCTAAGGACTGGGCAGAATTCAACACAGTGTGGCAAAGAGGCTGTGCCCAGACTGTCTCCTTAGATTCCTCTTCACTGGGCAGGGCATCTCTAAAAGAAAGGCAGCAACCCCAGTCAGGGGCTTATAGGCAGCAATCTTTGCTGTTCTGCAGCCTCTGCTGGTGATACCCAGGCAAACAGGGTCTGGAGTGGACCTGCAGCAAACCATAACAGACCTGCAGAAGAGGGGTCTGTTAGAAGAAAAACTAACAAATAGAAAGCAACAACATCAACATCAACAACAGAAGGACCCATAAACACAGAAACCCCATCCAAAGGTCATCAGCCTCAAATAACAAACGTAGATAAATCCAGGAAGATGAGGGAAAAACAGCACAAAAAGTCTGACAATTTTAAAAACCAGAATGCCTCTTCTCCAAATGATCATGACTCCTCTTCAGCAAGGGCACAAAACACCTGGACAGAGAATGAGTTTAACAAATTGATAGAAGTAGCCTTCAGAAAGTGGGTAATAACAAACTCCTCTGAGCTAAAGGAGCATGTTCTAACCCAATGCAAGTAAGCTGAGAACCTTCACAAAAGGTTACAGTAACTGCTAGCTAGAATAATCGGTCTAGAGAAGAACATAAATGACCTGACAGAGCTGACAAACACAGCAGGAGAACTTTGTGCATCATACACAAGTATCAATAGCTGAATTGATAAAGTAGAAGAAAGAATATCAGATAAAAACATAACATGTTTTATTTCAGTTATCTTAAAAATTTTTTTTAATTTAATCAAAAATATACCTCTAACCCTAATGGAATTAATTTAGAAATCAATAACAAAAAGATAATTGGGAAATCCATAGATATTTTTTAAATTAAATAACATGTCTAATTGATCTTAAGTCAAAGACAAAAGAATATTTTGAGCTTAATTACTAAGAAAGTGTAACATTAAATTTTGTGAAAGGCTGCAAAAACAGTATTAGGAAGACATTTATTGCATTAAATAGCTTTATTAAAAAAATGAATTGTCTACACCAATGACTTCAGCTCTACTTAACAAAAGTAGTAAAAGAAGAGATCATTAAACCCAAGTAAGTAGAAGAAAGGAAACAACAATGAGAGAGGGATATAACATAATTTTTTTTTAAAAAAAGAAAAACCATAGAAACCAAAGTCTTGTTATTTGTGAACAATAAAATTGACCAATATCTGCCATGTTAGAAAAAAAAAGGGAAAGTACACATTAGCATTTTAGGAATAGAAGAAGTGATGTTACTACACATTCTACAGCTATTAAATGGTCAATCCAAAAACATGATGCTCCCAAATTTAATCATATATGGAATTAATATATTTCTTAAACATAAACTTTCAAAGCTCACTGTGGAAAGCCTGTACAAACAATGCTGAGAAACTACAAAACAGTGCACAGAAAAATTAATTACCTAAATAAGTGGAGAGATATACCTTGTTCATGGATTCGAAGTCTTAATATTGTTGAGATATCAATTATTCCCAGATTAATCTGTTGACTCAATGCATTGCCAATCAAAATGCAAGCACAATTAGTGGTAGAATTTGACAAACTCCATATGGTAGAGTCCATATGGAAATGCAAAGGTCTAAGAGTAGAAAAAAGAATTTTGATAAAGACCAGCAAAGTTAGTGGAATAGAAGTTACTAAGACACTGTTGTATTTTCATAAAGATAGACAAATTGAGTAACAGAATATAAAAAAAAATCCAGATAAAATACGTATTTATAAACAACTTTTTTTGACAAGGGTACAAAGGCAATTCAGTTAAAAAGGATGGTCTTTTGAACAATTTTTGCTTAAATAATTTGATATCCATATTTAAAAATGAATAAACATTTATGTCCCTATCTCTCGCATCACACTAGAATGAGCCAAAAATATAAAAAAGACATAAGTTGAAATCATGTAAAACTATGACATTTCTATAGGAAAGCACAAGAGAAAATTTTTGTTAAGATTAATTAGACACGGCTGGGCACAGTGGCTCACACCTATAATCCTTGCATTTTGAGAGGCTAAGGTGGGCAGATCACCTAAGGTTAGGAGTTTGAGACCAGCCTGACCAATATAGTGGAACCCTGTCTCTACTAAAAATACAGAAATGATCTGGGCGCTGTGGCAGGAGCCTGTAGTCCCAGCTACTCAGGAGGCTGACAGGAGAATTGCTTGAACCCAGGAGGCAGAGGTTCTTCAAAATTGAAAACATTTGTTCTAAAAACAAAACTGTTAAGAGAATGAAATGATAAGCCACAGACAGGTAAAAATATTTGAAAATCATATACTTGATAAAGAATTGTATCCAGAATATAAAAACAATATCATTAGTCATTAGAAATATGAAAATTAAGGCAACCATTAGATGCCATTACACATGCATCAGAATGACTAGAATTAAGAAGCAAACCATAAGAGTTTTTGGCAAGATAGAGGAACTGGGACTCTTAAACACCCTTCTGTGAATGTAAAATATTACAACCAGCTTGGAAACCAGTTTGGCAGTTTCCTAAAATGTAAAACATACATTTATGGTGCAATCAAACCATTCTCCTCATAGGCATTTACTTACATGAAATGAAAGTATACATCTGAGCTGGGATTTGATGGCTCATGCTGTAACCCCAGCTACTCAGGAGGCTGAATGAAAGAATTATTTGAGGCCAGAAGATCAAGACCAACCTGGATAACATAGAAAGACCCTCTCTCTAAAAAACATTTTTTTAAAACTAACTGGTCATGGTGGTGCAGGCATGTCGTTCTATTCCCAATTACTCAGAACCAAGCAGGAAGATCACTTGAGCCATGGAGTTCAAGTTTGCAGGGAGCTGTGATCATACCACTGCACTCAAGCCTGAATGACAGAGACCACCATCTTTAAACAACAACAACAAAATCTATATTCCTACAAAGAGCTATGCACAAATGTTCATGCAGTTTGATATAATAGTGAAGACAAAATCTAACTGCAAATTAGGCAACTTCTATTGTTCTCTTATGTATTTTCCATTTACAAACACAACCATTCTGTTTTGCCATTCAACTTTGTGTCACTTTAACTTTCTCCTCCATTGTTTTCTATATCCCAAAGGGATATTGTTAGTTTGTGAAAACCAAATGGAGGAATTGTTTAATGCTCTTAAATGTTTTTAACAAAAACTAGTCTTTAAGTTTTTTTTTATATTTCTTATTAGTTTTTTTAGTTTTCCCATCATTTTTTGTGTAATGTAATCACGTCATAATGTTAAAGAGTATCACTTTTTTAAGGGTAAATGCTAAGATGGAATGTATCTGTAACTAATAATGTAACTTAAAAATAGCAGTATATTACCATATACGCAATGTTTGCACTCAACATTTAAGTGAATTAAAAGAAAGAGAAAGGGTAAAGGTCCATTTTAATAGCTTTGGCTTCTAATGACAATTTTGTGTTTTGTTTTACCCAACATCATACATATATCAAGTAAGATGTCCACACTCATAGGTCCAGGTAGTATTTTAAGACTCCTAACATGTTTTGATTTGATGTCTGCTGATTATTAGTCTTAGGATTGTTGTTATAGAAAAGAGAAAACTGAGAAGAAGGGATTGGGTAAAGATCAAAATGTAATGTGTATTTCTATACTCAAATATGTTTTCAGTTATATGTATGTGTACATTTAAGGCAGAAATATAACTTAAAATACAGCTAGTGAGAAATTATTAAAATGAATTTACAGATAGTTGATGCTAGATACTGTTAGTAAGTTCATAAAAATTAAATTTGTAATTTTTCCTTCCGCTCTATTTCTGTTACACACACACACACACACACACACACACACACACACACACACATACATGCCTTCTAAATATTTTTAGTTGACTTGATGTCATTGATCACAAACTCTGGAAATCTACATCTGTTTTGTTTCTGAATTAAAACAAAATCTTGACTGATCCAAGCAGTTGGATCATTACAATTTCAGATAGAACATAAATTCCACCAAAATATTGTGTGTAACTTTGAATACTACCACTGATCATTGCAAAATCACAACTCAGACATGATTCCAGAGTAATAGAACAGCAATAAGGGTACGGATCTTATGTAAATTTCAAAGCCAACTATCAAAAGCTTTTCCTATTTTGCATGTTTAATATTTCTAGAGAAGCTATCACACAGAAAAACAGGCTTATTAATCACCGTATTTTGCGGAGTGTTTTATGTGTTCAGTGCATCATATGAAAGGAGGTCCATTATCATTAAAATGCACTGATTTAATTTGTAATACATATTTTCTTCCCAAATTCTAACACCTGATGTTGCTTTTTTTATAATTACTATTTTGACATTTGTCTTGGGATGTATGAAAGACAAAAGAGGTTCAGATGCTAGTCAACTTATGATGGAGTTACATCCTGAAAAACCTATTTTAAGTTGAAAATATTGTAAACTGAAAAAGCATATAATATATCTAACTTACCAAACATGATTAGCCTACCTTAAACATGCTTAGTACACTTACATTAATGTGCGCTTGGACAAAATCACCTAACAAAAAGAATATTTTATAACAAAAAGTTGAGTAGCTCATGTAATTTATTCAATACTATACTGAGAGCAAAAAAAACAATGGTTTTATGAGTCTCACTATTAACCTACACAGCTAAAAGCACACTGGGCCTAAAGAACGTTTAAAGCGTTGAACTAAAATTAATTCCTGGATAATGGGGATGCAACAGCAACAGGGTCATGAATTTCTCTCTCTTCTATGAGTTTTGAAAATAGCTAGTAGAATGTACTTGGGTATTGATACTTGTTGGTGGTTTAACTGACACTGTATAGATGACTGGGAGCTGCAGCACAAGAAGAGAATTGGTTTGTCATTTTCACATCATTTTAAAGTAAAAAAATTGTAAGTCAGAGGCCAACTATATAGAGAAATGAAATTTCTCCTCTTCATTCAATGATAGTTTAATAGTATTGATTGCTACTTATTGCTCATTAACTACAGGAGCATGCAGTGGAAGTCACAGTTCTAAGTGAAACGAAAATTAAAATATAAAAAGCATATCCTTTATATATAAGGCATCTTAATTTTAAACTACTTAAATAAAACAAGCTTAAGTAACTTTATATCTTTCCAATATAAAATGTGGATAATTTTTCTCCAATTCTTTTTTCCTGGTATTTATTGAACATGTGCTGAGTTTTTATTAGTCACAAAATTCCATAATATGTATTTGGGAAGACTTGAATATATATTTCTAACAATGTTTTGTTGTTGTTGTTGCTGTTGTGTCATTAGCAAGCTCCACTTTGCTTTATCATTGGTTAACATGCATTATCATTGACAGATTTCTAAAGGCTCCCATGTTGCCTAAAAATTATTGATATATTAGGATTCTTATATATCAGGCTAATATCAGAAACACAAGAAAAATGAGTCACAAAAGGGAGGACTTTATTAACTCAACCTAACAAATGGTCTAGTAGCTGTAGCTGAGCCTCAGGAAAGCTGGGAAACAATGTATGAATCCTCCCAAGCCCATAGGTCCATAGATAAAGAGATTATGGCATACACACACACACACACACACACACACACACACTCACACACACACACAATAAAACATTGAAACTTAATAAAGAGTGAGATTCTGTCATTTATAGCAACATGGATAGAGCTAGAGAACATTACAGTATGTGAAATCAGCCAGCCGCAGAAAGAAAAATGCTTCATGACGTTGTTTATATGTAGAACATTTAGAAAAGTCAACTAAATAGAAACAATTCAGTGATTACCAGGGTGGTGGCAGGGAAGGGTGTTGTGAGATGTTGGTCAAAGGATACCAAGTTGCATTTTATGTATATGGATAAGTTTAGATATCAAATGTACAACATGAGGGCTATATATAATATTGTATTATATACTGGTTATTTGCCAAGAAAGTAGGTTTCAAGTAATCTTATTATTAAAAAAAAGAAATGTGATGATTAGTATACTAATTTTCTTGACTGTAGTAATCACTTCACCATGTATATGTATCTACTGTACATTTCAAATAGCAAGAAGAGAATAACTTGAATGTTTTAACATAATGACAGATGTTTAAGATAATGGACATCTTCTTTACCCAGATTTGAGCTACAATTTGTATGAATGTATTAAATTACCATACTTAGCCCAAAACACGTACATCTATTATACATAAATTTAAAAATGTTTACGAATTTTTGGAGGATCATGGCGGACGAGAGGCAGGACTAGATTGCAGCTCCAACTTGAAAGGGTGGAGCAGCATTTGGAGGCCCACACTGTGAATTTTTGGTCCAGAACCACTGCAGGGATAAATCAGGAAACCTGAGAGGGCCCACACACCCACTGAAGGAAGCAGATTGCTCCTGCAGCATCCAGGAGACATCCCCAAATACTGTGAGTGCCCAAACTGTGGAAGTGGGAAAGCTGGAGAAACTAAAGATCTAGATCAGAAGAAGATTTTGATGTTACCTGGAGCTAAATCAACTTGGAAAACTGAGTGAAATACAGGGGTAGGGAAAGCAATGGGAAAAGCCTTGAGAGCTCACTGTGTCCTCTAGCTACCTGTATCTGCTTGGCTTCACAGGGGTTCTCCAGTAGGGTGACCAGAGGCACTAGGAAAAGTCTACAGGGAAAAGAAAATCTCCAGCTGAACTTTATTACGCTTTGAACTGATCAAGAAGCCTCCTGGCCAGAACTCAAGGGAGAGAATGAATCTGGTATGCAGACTCCACGGGTCGGGGTAGAAGGAAAGCCATACTTGTTTTTCTAGCTGGGAGGCAGGTAGCTTGGGGCAAGTTCTCAGCCCTGATTGCACACCATCTGAAAAAAAAATTGGTGCAGTTAGGGATGGGACAAAGTGGGAATGAGACTGGCCCTTCAGATTGACTGGGAGCTGGGTAAGAACTGTGACTGCCAGCTTTCCCCCATTTCCCTGACAACCAGCATAACACAGTAATGTCTGTCATATTCCTCCTAGGAATATAAATCCGTGATCTGGGAATCTCGCCCCCATCTCCCACAGCAGCTGCAGCAAGACCTCCCCAAGAAGAGTCTGAGCTCACACATGCCTAGTCCTGCCCCCACCTAATGATCCTTCCCTACCCACCATGGTAACAGAACACAAAGGGCATATACTCTTAGGAGTTCTAGGGCCCCACCAACTTCCTGTTCTTCTCCATACTGCCACACCAGATGCTCTCTGCAAAGTGCCACCTCCTGGCAGGAAGCCAACAAGCACCAAAATAGTGCATTAAACCACCAAAGCTAAGAACTTTCACGGAGTCCATTTCACCATCCTGTCACCTCTGCCAAAATAGGTGCTGATATTCATGGCTGAGAGACCCACAGAAGGTTCACATCACAGGATTCTGTGCAGACAAATCCCAGTTCTAGTATGGAGCCTCTTAGACTTGATGAGTGGCTAGATCCAGAAGAGAGATAATCACTTCAGCTAGGCTTTCAGGAAGCCACATCCCTAAGAAAAGTGAGAGAGTACCACATCAAGGGAACACCCCATGAGAAAAAAGAATCTGAACAATGGTCTTCAGCCCTAGACCTTCCTCTGACAGAACCTACACAAATGAGAAGAAACAATTCTTACTCCCACAAGAATGGCCATAATCAAAAAAATAAAAAATAGATGGTATAGATGCAGTGAACAGGGAACACTTTAACACTGATGGTGGGAATGTAAACTAGTACAATCACTATGGAAAACAGTGTGGAGATTATCCTTAAAGAACTAAAGTAGAACTGCCATTTGATCCAGTGATCCCACTACTGGATATCTTCCCAAAGGAAAAGAAGTCATTTTCCTAAATAGATACTTGCACACTCATGTATATAGCAGCACAATTTGCAATTACAAAAATGAGAAACCAATCCAAATGCTCACCAATCAAAGAGTGGATAAAGAAAATGTGTATCTTTATATGATAGAATTCTAGTCAGCCATAAAAAAATGAATTAACGGCATTTGTAGTAACCTGGGTGGGACTGGAGACTATTATTTTAAGTGAAGTAACTCAGGAATGGAAAACCAAACATTGCATTTTCTCACTCATAAGTGAGCGTTAAGCTATGAGGATGCAAAGGCATAAGAATAACACAATGGACTTTGGAGACTCAGGGAGAAAGTGTGGGAAGGCGGTGAGGGATAAAAGACTGCAAATAGGATGTAGTATGCTGCTTCAGTGATGGGTGCACCAAAATTTCACATAACACCACTAAAAAGCATATTCATGTAACCAAACAACAAATGTTACCCAATAACCTATGAAGATTAAAATAAATGTTTAAAAATACATCATTTTATAGCTTAAATGCATGCAATAAAATTAGTACAACTGTAAACAAAAAAGGAAGATTTGAGAGATGTATCATGGTTATAGATTTTAAGACTGCAATTTGAAGAATTAAATTATCAAATTTATGTACAAGTTCAAAGCAATCTCAACCATAATTCCAGAAGAAATGTTTGTAGATAATGCAAAACCAATTCTGAAATTAATATAAAATGAGTGAGAACAAATAGACAAACAAATTTGATAAAGAACAAATTTGGAACATTTTTCATATGTTTATTTGCCATCTGTGTATTTGTAATAAGGTGTCTGTTAAGATCTTTGGTCCAGTTTTTAATTAAGTTGTTTGTATTTATTGAGTTTTAAGAGTTATTTGTATATTTTAGAAGACAATTCTTTATTAGATGTGGCTTTTGCAATTTTTTGTTAGTCTGTGGCTTGTCTTTTTATTATTTTGACAGTGTCTTTTCTTTAGCAGAATTTTGAAAATTTTAGTAAAGTCTAGCTTATCAATTCTTTCTTTAATGGGCCAGTCACAGTGGCTCTCGCCTATAATCTCAGCACTTTGGGAGGCCAAGGCAGGTGGATTAACTGAGGTTAGGAGTTTAAGACCAGCCTGGCCAACATGGTGAAACCCCATCTCTACTAAAATTAGCTGGGAACCGAGGTCCACGCCGGTAATCCCAGCTACTCAGGAAGCTGAGATGGGAGAATCGCTTGACCTCTGGAGGCTAAGGTTGCAGTGAGCCAAGATCAGGTCACTGCACTCCATCTAGGGTGACAGAGTGAGACTCCATCTCAATAAAAACAAAACAACAACAAAAATCTTTCTTTAATAGATCGTGTCTTTGGTGTTGTATCTAAAACGTCATTGCCACACCCAAGGTCAACTAGATTTTCTTTTATGTTATCTTCTAGGAGTTTTATAGTTTTGTGTTTTACATTTAGGTCTGTGATTCATTGTAATAAATTTCTGAAGGGTGTAAGGTCTGTGTCCAGATTCTTTTTCTGTTTTTCCATATTGGTGTACAGTTTTTTCAAAACCGTTGTTTCAAAAGGCTATCTTTTCTGCATTGTATTGTCCTTACTTCTTTCTCAAAGATCAGTTGACTTTGACAAATGATCTTTATCAAAGTGAGTCTATTTATTAACTCTGTTCTGTTCTGTTGATCTATTTATTCTTTCCTTAATACCATACTTTCTTGATTACGGTAGCTTAATAGTAATTCTTGAAGTCACATCGTGTCAGTCCTCAAATTTTATTCTTTTCCTTCAATGTTGTGTTGGTTATTCTGGATCTTTTGCCTCTCATTATAAAACTTAAAATAAATTTATCAATATCCACAAACTAGATTGCTGGGATTTTTATTGGGATTGCATTAAATCTATTAATCATCTTGGAAATAACTGACATAAATAAAATGTTGCCTTCTGGTGTGATATTCTGGAGATGGAATTATGGAAAAAAAGATCAGTGTTTGTCAGTGGTTAGCAGAGAAAGAGAGATAAACATGCAGAGTGCAGAAGATTCTTAGGGCATTAAAACTGCTCTGTATGATACTATCATGGTGAATATATTTCATTATACATTTGTTCAAACCAATAGAATGTATAACACCAAAAGTGAATGCTGATGTAAACTATGACTTTAGGTGATGTGATGTGTCAAGGCAGGCTCATCAGTTGTAACAAATGTATCACCATGATGGGGTATGCTGATAATGGTGGAGGCTCTGCCTGTGTGGGGGCTTTGGGCATATATGGGAATGGTATGTGCCTTCTGCTAAATTTGCTAAATTTTGCTGTGATCCTAAAACTACTCTAAAAAATAAAATTTGTTTTTTCACAAAAAGAATAGATTGGGAATACTTAAGTGTTATCAAAGTGGTAAAATTTAAAGAATGAGAAATACCAAGTGTTGGCAAGAAAGTGTAGCAACCAGACTCACAAGAATGTTGGTGGTAAAAAGGTACAACCACTGCAGAAAAAGATGTGCCCATTTGTAATAAAGCTAAGTATCACCTACTTTAGATCAGAAATTTTACCGACAGATGATTATCTAAGCCTAATAAAAACATATGTTCACAAAAATACATGTACAATAAGTTTATACAACAGCCCAAAACTGAAAACAGATCATGTGTCATTAACACAAGAATGCATAAGCAAGCTGTGCTATATCCATGTAATAGAATGGTATTTTGTAATAAAAAGGAATAAACTGCTGATATATACAACATGGATAAATATAAAATCATGCTTAATAAATATATACTGCACATCTATATTGTATGGTTACACTCATTTAAATTTTTTGAATTAGTGGAATATGTCTAAGATGAAAAAAAATATTTTTTAAATGTTAGCCTCTTGGTAATAGGGGCAGAGTTTGAGAGCATAAGAGAACTGTCTGGGTGCTACTAATGTTCCAGATACTAATACAGGCTTGGGTTACTATATAAATATGTCAGAACTTATTAGAAGGTACACTTTATGCATTTTACTTTACATAAATTTTACTCTAGAAGAAAAATAGGAACAGCAAATATGCATTACACTGTGCTTAATGATATATATGCTAAAATATTTATGGTGACATTTACTGATATCTCTAGCTAACTTTGAAATTCATAAAAGTAATGAATTGAGAAATAAAAATAGATAAAAGCTGATAAATCAATTTTAGTAAAATGTTAACAGTAGAATAATCAGTGGTTGTATGGAGAGTCATTGTAAAATTTCTGACTTTTCTGTATGCTTGATAACTTCCATAATAGAATACTAGAAAAATCAAATTTAAAGAAAATAAAACTCATGAAAGAATATTTGTAGCAACTTTATTCTAATAGTCCCAAATTAGAAACAACCCAGGAATTCATAAACATATGAATACTAAACAATTTGTGATATTTTTCAAGAAGGATGAACTAATACTAGAAGCAACAATATAGATGAATCTCAAAAACATTAGAGTGTGCAAAGGAATCTGAATACAAAAATGTTTACTGCATGATTCTATTTATAGAAGATTCTAGAACAGGCAAAAATTACAATGACAAAAAGGCAGTTTTTGCCTGAGAATTAAGAGTGAGAAATTTTTGCTGCAAAAATGTGGGAGAATATTTGGGGGAAACAACAAAAATATTCTACATTTTGATCACAGTAGAGATGTATGTATCAGTCAAAACTCATTGAAATGCACACTTAAAACATACAGATTTATAATATGTAAATTATACCTCAATAATGCTTATATGAGGAAAAAAACTATATACTTGTTATTCTTTATAACTTTTCAGAGGGTATTATAAACAATCTCAATCTTATAACCCTTTGCTGAGGGCTGTAATAACTCTAATGTGTTTATATTTTTTCAAGTTTCTTAGAGCTAGCCAACTCTTAGTTTCTTAGAGCTAACCCAATGTCATATTTAACAAAGTACTTTGCTCCTTCTAATAAAGACTGCTGACTTTTCATCCCGCTAGTGGAGTACTCACTGCCTCCTCAAATTCTGCATCACTTGGATACTTTGTCTCAGATCCAAATGACAGAGATTTAACTCAATCTAAAATAGGAAAGACAGTGACTCCTAGAACACCAGTAAGTTTTTTTTTTCTTAATTAATTTTTTATTTCCATAGGTTTCTGGGGAACAGAGATTATTTGGTTGCATGAATAAGTTGTTTAGCGATGATTTGTGAGATTTTGGTGCACCCTTCACTAGAGCAGCATACTACACCCTATTTATAGTCTTTTTTCACCCCCTTCCCAAGCTTTCTCTCTGAATCTTCAAAGTCTATTGTGTCATTCTTACGCCTTTGCATTCTCATGGCTTGTCTTTCACTTATAAGTGAGAAAATATGATGTTTGGTTTTCCATTCCTGAGTTAATTTCACTTAAAATAATAGTCTTCCGTCCCACCCAGGTTGCAGCAAATGCTGTTAATTCGTTTTTTACGGCTGACTAGTATTCTATCACATAAATATGCCATATTTTCTTTATCCACTCATTGATTGGCGGGCATTTGGGTTGGTTCCACATTTTTGCAATTGCAAATTGTGCTGCTATAAACATGAGTGTGCAACTATCTCTTTAGGAAAATGCCTTCTTTTCCTTTGTGTAGATATCCAGTAGTGGGATCACTGGATCAAATGGCAGTTCTACTTATTTAAGGAATTTCCACACTGTTTTCCATAGTGACTGTACTAGTCTACATTCCTGCCAGCAGTGGTGAAGTGTTCTCATTTCACTGCACCCACACCAACATCTGTTATTTTTTTATCTTTTTGATTATGGTCATTCTTGTGGGAGTAAGGTAGTATCACATTGTGGTTTTATTCTGTGTTTTCCTGATTATTAGGGAAGTTGAGCATTTTAAAAAATGTTTATTGGTCATTTGTATGTTTAATTAAACTAAATATCTTTTGCATGACAAAAAAAAGTAGTCAGGTTAAACAAACAACCCACAGAGTGGGAGAAAATTTTCACAATCTACATATCTGACAAAAGACTAATATCTAGAATCTACAATGAACTCAAACAAATTAGCAGCAACAACAAAAAATCTCATCAAAAAGTCGGCAAAGGACATGAATAGACAGGTAAGTTTAAATAGGAAAGCTCTGTGAAGAACGGATATATGGCTGGCACTTAGGGACAACTAGAACTAAGCAACTAGGTAATGTGTACAGGGCTCTTTTATACTCTCCCTTACTTTTTAATTAAATTTAATTTTATATGCAGAGGATTTGGTTTAGTTTTTGTTTTCTGGTTTCAGACATCATTTTACACTTCCAACTTTCCACTTTTCAAGACATACAACATGACTCCTGAATTTATGAAATTCTAAATCCTATGGCTTTCCTAACTGGTGAGAGCTAATATTAATGCTTTTTTGTGTGTGTTTCTTAATTGCAAAAGTTCCAGTGAAGGATTTCTTTGGCCTATTTTAGTTTACATAGCCACCTGTGATGCCATTGACTATGGCCAGGGTTAGATATACTAGAGGTTCCAGGTTCCAGTGATAGCTTTGAGGATTTCAGGGTTAGATATTTAGAAAGAGCATGTTAACCAAAAAAAAAAAGTGACAGTCTGGGAAAACAATCTTATATACACTGATGGTAATGGTAATAGGCACATTGCCATGTATCATGTATTTATCTGAGGTTTGTTTATCCAAGTATTAAGACATAAGGGTGGGACCTTTTATTCATTTTTTTCTTTTTGCCAAAACAATATTCAATATTTTTCTAAATCCATTCTGAAAAACTGATAGACATAATAGGGAAATAATTTTTAAATGCATTTTACATAAATTACATAAAATATTTCTAAACATTCTGAAATAAGGAAATTTAGATTTTAATTATACTAGCAAAGAAAAAATTGTTTAATATAAAACCATCTAGGTAAGGGCAAATTCTGATAATAAGTAGAAATATTTGAAAAACAATGTTCTAGTAAGAATATTAGATAAGAAAAAATTGGGAACTTTAGAGGCTAGGTTTAGCTCAACAATTGAATACTAGTTCTTCCATGCTAGTAACTCCTACCAATCAGTTTTATATTCCACAAATTAAAAAATTTAGAGTGGATGACCGCCAACATTTCTATGATTGAGATGCTATGGACTGACTCTTGCCCCATAATCCTTTCTTCACACAATTAATGTTAGAAAGTAGAAATTCCACACAGTTATTTTTGGTGATTCCTACTAATGTACTAAAAAAAGGAAAACATAGACAAGAAAATCATTAGCTATTCTGAGATAAACAGAAAGATGAGGGAGTTCAAATTTTCAATCTTAAAATTGTGTTTAAAGCCTAAATTTCCACAAATTATTTTTTCTTTACTCCTCCATACTCCCTCAGTTATTGCTCTGAATAATAGAAGTATGAAAGAGTATTTTGAAGAATAATTTTCACAAACCTAAAAAAATTATAAAATTCCTTATCAATAAACATTTTTTAAAATTAGTAAGCAATATTTCTGATATTGCTTCAATTACTTAGATTAAATAAATATACATATATATGTATATTTATATATATACATCCTCTAACAAAGTGTGTATATATATCTGTAAATTTTTCATTTTTATTTGACTCCTCGAGGTGTCCCAATAAAAGCATCAATAATTCAAATAAATTTAAAATTAAGGTATTTTAGCAGCAATGTGCTATTTGTTATATTGCATATTGTTGTTCTTTCTGGAATGTGAGAAACTGCAGTAAATATATTTTAACTATATATAAATCAAATATTTTAGGATTTCTGAGCAAGTTACTTATTTTCCAAACATGCAAATTCAAAATATTTTAAAATTCTTATTTTAAAACTGAAAAAATTCCATAGTTTCAAATAAATGCCATTATATTGGGCTTCATTTCTATCATTCTCTTCCATTGTGTTTTTAAATCAGCTAAGATAAAGCTTTCAGTTGTATTTTTAAAACACATTAAAATTTCACATTTTAGAACTTTAAATTCTCCATCGCCCAGAATTGGTTTTTGTCCTTCGGATACATTTTTATTCATTTCCAAATAAATCCTTTTAAGTTATGCGTCTTTACAGGAAATAATAATTTTTTAAATGACCAATATTCAAAATACTTGTGGTTGAACTTTAATAGATTAGTAAATATTAGTTTTTCAATAGGCCTCCTCCAAAATTTCTCCAACATTCTATAGCATTTTGAAGGTCAGCAATTCTGTCCAAGAGCAACTCCGTAGTAAGAAACATATTCAGGAAGACACAATAGCCTTCAAATGAATGGCTAAAAGCAATAGTTCTAACCTGTTCCATTACTATTGAGGGTGCAGATTCCTCTTACTGCTCTAAGTCAAAAAGTTTGCCCTCAACTAGTAATATGATTCATTTTCTCACAGTTGGAAAGAAACTTTTCGAATTTCAGGCCAAACTTCCTAAGCAGTATCTTCCAGTGTTTATGGGTACTACTTTCAACATTTATATTTAAATGTTCTTATTTCCCACAAATTAATACTACATAGAAAAGACAAATTATATCAAAATTAATGTAAAGAATTAGATGCTTGAATCAGTATTCTACAAGACAGGAATTTAGCATATAATTACCTAATGATTAAGCTTTAATGTTGCAATTAGTGAAAATCCATGCCTCTTTCATCTTCTAATAATCATTTGTTTGCATAGCAATTTACATAGTTCAGTTGTGAAAATATTTCTTTTATCTTGGTAACTATATACCTGGGCAGAATTTTGTTTACTTATTTATTATACCCAGTTTTACAAGGTAAAGAAAAAATTTACAAGATAATACACAGAAAATTTTTAAAAGAATATTGATTTAAATACAGTAGTAATATGTCTGTCTTATATTAATGTAGGAAAACCCAGAGGCAGGCAATCCACCAGTGACTAAAGTATTTAACTTTCTGCTTTACTTTCAAAGGCATGGCTTCCATTCTCAAGATTACTTCATAATCCAAAATGGACGCTAGAGCTGCAGCCATTAAATAAAAAGTTTGTAGGCCAGAAGAAAGAAAAGAAATCAAAAGTGATAATTCTTCCAGTTAAATTGGCTCTTTTAGGCAACTTTCCTGAGTAGTTTCCATAACACTTCTCCTTTTATCTCTTCTTTCAACTTGGCTGCTCTAGACCAAGTTCTTCTCTTACAGAATTGAGTTGAAACCAACAAGACATTAGCTATACATGATAATATAATAACCTACAATAACATCCCCTAGTATCACAGAACTAATGATCATGTGTCTAGGTATTGTTTTTTTTTTGTTTTTTGCTGTAATACAAAAATGACAATATTTTTTAGACATCAAACTATTGAACCACATCTTGACTCATTGTCTTCTGGTGTTCTACATTATGGACTGAATTCTATAGTGGTCTCTTCCTTTATAGATAAATTGCATGGATTTTTTGGTCTGATGATTTATAAAATGCTATTTTTAGCTTTATAAAACAAATGACCATGATATAATTCGTTCTTACCTGGCATTTCTAGATCTGTAAACTCAAGATTTCCTTCGTTTCACAAAACTTCTTATGTCTTTCATAAATTATATAATTTACATTTTGTTTTGTGTGTCTAAACTCGATCTCAGTAAACCAAAATTGTTACTTTTGAACTTTTTTGATCTGCAGTAATGAATTTGCTTAAAATGGAGAGCTTTCCATCTATTTCCATAACAGTTTCTGTCATCTACAGCACCTTAATGTTCCTAATAAGATGAGTGAAGGGATTCTAACAAAATCTTTTATATTTACCTAACTTGACACCATACTTCTTCTCAGAACAATAATTTCTGATACTTCCCTCTTTACTATAATTTTGTCTTATTTTCCCTCAAATTTCCAGAAATATTTTGAAAAATTTGTTTTATAAATTATTTTTTCTTTAACCATTGATTTTAGAAATATTATTTTATGGTTTTTAATCTTTATAGATAGAATTTCAAAAGAAAAGATTTAAACATTTGTTCTCTAGCTGAATTCTACTGGAGGTACAAAGAGAAGCTGGTACCATTACTTTTGAAACTATTCCAAATAATTGAAAAGGAAGGACTCTTCCAAACTATGAGGTCACCATCATCCTAATACCAAAACCTGGCACAGACACAACAAAAAGAAAGAAGGCTTTTAGGCCAATATCTCTGATTAACATTGATGATGAGAAAATCCTCAATAAAATCCTGGGAAACTGAATCCAGCAACATATCAAAAAGCCAATTCACCACAACCAAGTCGACTTTATCCCTGAGATGCAAGACTATTTCAACATACACAAATCAATAAATATAATCTATCACATAAACAGAGCCAGTGACAAAATCTACATGATTATCTCAATAGATGTAGAAAAGGCAGAGAAGTCCTATGTACACATCATCTCATTTCCCTCAATAGACACAACTTACGTAACTGTAATACAATAGCAAACCAAGAAACTGGGATTGCTACAATTTGTATACTTTTATACCATTTTATCACATATGTTGGTTTGTGTAACCACTACTACAATCAAGATAGTAATCTATTCCATGAACAGAAAGAGCTCCTTCATGTGGTTCCATGATAATTACACCAACCTAAGAACCACCATCCTTACTTTCTCATAACCACTAATCTTTCTTCCATCTCTATAATTTTATTTCAAGAATATTATATAAATTGAATCATACAGTATGTGACCTTTTGAGATTAACTTTTTTTCCACTTAGAAAATGCATTGAAATCCATTCAATATTGCATGTATCAGTAGTTTGTTCATTTTACTGAGTGGTATTTTATCAAATAGAATGAGATGATCCTTGTGATTTCATCAACTACAGTCTTGAGTCAATTTCATTGCTGCATTGCAGAGTAGGAATCCAAACAGAGCCTGGTGTCTCGTTGAATGGAAGATACACATATTGGCTTTCAGAGAGTCTAAGGTGGCTAGAATTTGCATCAGAATACAAAATCAGATTGGTCTTTAGATAATAACGAAGTGTGCATGCCTGGTTTAAAATTCCCCACATATACAGTAATAAATAGACTAAAAAGTCTCCAGGGCTTGCATACCTCTAAGAGTGGTTTGATTCTCATTAGATATAATAGACCTCAAAATATAGGACAAATAAAGTATAAAAAGTCATACCTTAGTAATGAGGCTAAAGTAGAGGCTGAATAATGGCTAATCTGGACTCATATTTCAAAAAGAAAAAATTTTAATTTATCAAGCTTTACAAATATATTTGTTCTGAAATAACTTACATGCCTAACAGAATCAAATCCACACTTATTTAAAATAATATTAAAAATCCAGTGTAAGGTTTGTTTCCGAGGATAAAATGAAGAAACTGAGGCCAGCACCAAAATAATCCACTGCAAGGGAATTTATTCAGGCTCCCGGGTGAGGTTCCACGGTCCAGACAGGAGGGGCCGGAGAAGTCGCACAGACTCCTCTCAGACAGGGGGTTTTATAGGGAGTGAAACAGCTCGATTGGTTGAGGGAGAGCAAGACTGCTATT
The DNA here is from genome assembly GCA_004027715.1 of Plecturocebus donacophilus. Classification (NCBI taxonomy): domain Eukaryota; kingdom Metazoa; phylum Chordata; class Mammalia; order Primates; family Pitheciidae; genus Plecturocebus; species Plecturocebus donacophilus. The sequence goes on along the minus strand of PVKP010000592.1, from coordinate 21,662 downwards.
GGGTAGGTTACAAGCCTTGACCTAGGACTTGGCTTGTTATTGGTTGGAATTACTTGCCTGCTATTGGTTGTTAAGACTCGACTGCTATTGGTTGTTAAAACTTGGCTGCTATTGGTTGTTAAGGCTTAGCTGCTATTGGTTATTAAGAAGCTATGGTTGCAGCACCTTGTTTGCATACTGGGCTCTTTAAGAGAAGACCAGGCTGTGCGAGCAAGGGAGAAGGGAACATGCCCAAGCATATATGAGCTTGCTCGGGGCATGTCTGAGCTTGCTCAGGGCTTGTAAAGGGAAAAAAGGGGGGGGGGTGCATCCGAGCTCCCAGTAAGGCAACTGGCCTTGCATCCAGTACTCAGCTACAAAAAAAATTTAACAATATCTTACATTCAGTCAAAATGTAATAAATATGCAAAGAAAAAAGAAAATATAATGTGTGTGTAACTAAAGGAAAACATCTATAAAAGGCATAAATGATAGAAATTATGAAGTTACCAGATAATGACTTGAAAACTGCTAATATAAATTTTATAAATATGCTTAAGTATATAAACAACATTAAAATAGATGAAATGCAAATAAAACATCTATGAATAAAAACAAAATTGTATATTTTTAAAAAATAAACATGTAAATTATATCTTAATAAAGTTGTTACTTCTTTGAAAATGAAATAATATCTAAAAGTATACTGAATTGGATTTACAGCAGAGTGATAATTCTGGAAAAAGTTCAGAACTTGAAAAATAGCAACAGCATCAAAGAGATTAAAGACTTAAACGAAACAAAAGAATTGACCTATACAAAAATATTGAGCAGTATAACATACATGTAACTGGAAATCAGAGAAAGAAATGAGTGAGAAGGACAGAAAAGTATTTATATAAAAAATGGCCAATACTTTCTCAAATTTGATAAAAATTGTAAACAAACAGATCCAGGAAATTTTGATGTATGGAATCAGAAGAAATGTGAAGAAACATACACTAAAGTACATCATAATCAAATTTCCAAAATCCTTTGATAAAACTAAAAATGTTAAAACACCAGAGGAGAAAGAACAAAAAAGAAATTAATGATAGACTTCTTAGCAGAAACCCTGCTGGCCAACAGACAATGGAATAACAACTGTGAAGTATTTAATTTCTACATCATCAAAAATTTGTTTCAAAAAGCATAATAAAATCAATATTTTTTCTGATCATTAGAAACAAAATTCATCACTAGAGGTATGAATTACAATATATTTTACAAAAAAAAAATTAGGAGAAAATTTACACCACATGAAAATTAACCTATACAAAAAATAAAGACAAACCCCAAAAAGAGACAAATATATAGGAAATATAAAAAAAACATTTTTTTCTTTATTTACATATTGTTAAAATATAACCATGACTAAAAATAGTAATGCATCATAAGATTAACACAAATGTCAGAAAAATTATGGAGAGTGGAGAATGGAATACACCATTGAAAGCTACTATATATCGTGTCACACTATTATCATTGTTTGAAGTTAGACATTGGTAAGGAAAAATGTATATCATAAACCCTGGAATAATCACCAAACAAAAAAAAGAATTAAATGTTTTTAATACTGAAGATAAAATGTATCCTAAAAAAATTAAATTTACCAAAAAGAGAAAAAAAAGGAACTATGTAGAAAATAAATAGCAAAATAGATTTAAATGAACCACATCAGTAATTATAGTAAATGTAAATAGTCTGAACACTTTAATTAGTATAAAGATATTACTAAGCAAGTAATTCACCTTAAATATAAAAATACATAAAAGTTTAAAAAAGATTTAAAAGTCTACATACAAACACTAATTATAAGAATACTGGAGTAGCTCTACTATGTATCAGAAGAAGTAAATTTCATGTAGTTTTAGAAGTAATTTCAGGTAGTAATGAAGCTACAATAATGACAAAATGTTTATTTTATTTAAAAAGATACAAAAATTGTTAAAATGAATTATAAAAGAGCTTTAAAAATATAAAAAAGTACTGAAAGAAGAACTCTAGAAATTCAGAATCATAGTTGGATATTTGAGCACTCTTCTCTGAGCAATTGAGAAGTTTAAAATAGTATTCAAGATATAGAAATCTTATTCAAAACTCCGCCAACCAGCTAGATCTAAGTGTCATTTATAGCAGAATCCATATTCCTCTCTTATGCACATATATCATACACCAAGATAAACAGTATTCTGAGCCATAGAATAGCTCCCAATAAATTTCAAAGTGTAATATTTTCTGACAGCAATTAAACTATATGTTAATGTCATAAATACATATGGAAAATATACAAGTATTTGGAACTTAACATATCTCCAAATAAATTCATATACCAACAAAAATCACAAAAAAATTAGTATTTATTTTGAATTGTATAAAGATGAAAATGCAACATATCAAAATGTGTGTGAACAAATAAGGTACTGCTTAGAGAGAAATTTACAGCAATCAATATTACATTAAAAGAAAGATCTAAAAATCAATGATCTCTCCAACTATGTTGAACACATAGGAAAAGAAGAGCAATTTATACAAAAAGTAAACAGGTGGAAGGAATTAATAAAAACAGGAGCAGAAATCAGAGAAATACAGAAAATCAACAGGGAAAAATCAGTTGAACCAAAAATTGTTTGAAAAGATTAGTAAAACTGCTAAACTTCTAAATAACCTTATCAAACATACAAAACAATCTTCCCATCCCTGTGAGGTGAAGGTAATTAGGTGACTGAAGATCATCTGTGTCATTCGATTTTACATAAATGACAAAGCGACTTAATAAGCTTCATTTTATTTTATAGTCAATATAATATACTTGTGAAAGAAATGAAATAACTAATTTGAGTAATATAGAATGATATCATTGTGAAATAAACGGTTGCTGGAACTGGAGATGTTAAGTATTAAAAAGAGTAGATGCTGGGTGGAAACAAAAGCTGTTTTCAGGTATATTCAAGTTGGCTGTGCTGCAGAGTCATTAGACTTGCTGTATAACTACTGAGAGCATAAATCTACAAATACGTGTAAACTGAAACAAATATGATCATCATTATTTTTTAAGTAAAAGAGAGTGTCTACTGAATTCCCATAGCAAATTGTTATATTCTCTTGTGGCATTAGTGCACTTATATTACAAATTATTTATGTACATACCATCTCCCTAACAGGAAAACAAATAATATTTCATTATTTTGTATTTCCTGCAGTATCCATATCTGGCACAAAATTTTACATCACACTTTCCTTCTTATACACTTTAAATAAAGAGTTTTTCAATAATCATTATTAAAAGAAAAAAGGAGGAAAAAAGAAAAGGAGGGAGAGGGTGGAAAATAAATTGACTTAGTTATCTTCTACAGAAAGATTTAACCAAAAGGTGTACAATATTTCTTTTATTTTGTCATTTAGGTATAGAAGGAGCAACAGAGTATTTTACCATGAGGGCTGTTTCACAAAGTATATTCTAGCAAGCATTATTACTCAAAAGCTGACCCTTGTGTTGTTGCTAGTAAACAGATGTGTGTTTTCCAAACCTGGTGAGATGAAGTATAGAAAATGAGAGTAAGTATATAGGAATACTTACAGTATCTAGACATGTTAACTTTCTGTCTTTTAGATCTGATTATAAAATTAGTTGTTCATGTTTTGTATGTATTTATTTTATTTTTATAATAAGTATCATATTTTATAAAAGTTATTAGTCTACACAAAGTAGATGTTTTAATCCTTTACTCCAGTTAGTTTGAAAGCACTGCAATAGAATAACATTCCCAAAAGGTATCTTGCTTTGTAGTTTTCCATGACAAAATGAGTTCGGGTAATGGGTGGCTGTGCCACTCTTACTGATTTTAGTGCACATTAAAGTCTATGAAAATTAAATCAGCCTCATTAATTGTTTTATTCATTATTTTTAATTATTTGTGGGCACAAAATTATTTTCATGTAGAACTATTAAGACCCTGGGTAAAGATTGTTCAAATGAACACAGTCAAATTATGTGATATAAAAGTTATGAGGAATTACCCAACTTTGTGACATTTTAATGATCATATCAGCTCTCTTTCAAATTTCCTTTTTAAAAAATAATTAAAAGTATTTTTATAGTTATCTAAACATTAATGTGAGATATAACATCTTAACAAAGTTGTAAATATTCAATATAGTGTTGTTAAGTATAGAAACAGAGTTGTGACAAATCTCTAGAATTGACTTATATTGTACAACTAAAACTGTATAGCCATTAAATAGCAATTTTCATTTCTTCCTCCCCCTCCCCCTGGAAACCTCTACTCTGTTTCTATGAGTTTGACATTTTTAGATACCTCATATAGGTGAATCATAAATTGTCCTTCTGTGATTGGCTTATTCCACTTAGTATACTGTCTTCCAGGTCATCTATGCTGTTGTATATGGAAGAATTTCCTCCTTTTTTTTTTGAGACAGAGTCTTGCTCTGTTGCCCAGGCTGGAGTGCAGTGGCACGATCTCAGCTCACTGCGATCTCCACCTCCCAGGTTCAAGTGATCCTCCCAAGTACCTGGGACTACAGGCATATGCCAATGCACCTGGCTTATTTTTGTATTTGTATTAGAGACGTGGTTTTCACCATGTTGGCTAGGCTGCTCTGGAACGCTTGACCTTAGGCAGTCTGCCCACCTTGGCCTCCCAAAGAGCTGGGATTGAAGGCATCTTCAAGAGCTCCCAAAGAGCTGGGATTGAAGTCACTGCAATGGGCCATAATTTCCTTCTTTTTTAAGGCTGAATAATATATATGACACATTTTGTTTATCCATTTATGTGTCAATAGATATTTGAGTTGTTTCTGTATATTAGCTATTGCAAATAATACTGCAACAAACATGAGAGGGCAGGTGTTTCTTCAAGATCCAGATTTTAATTATTTTAGATACATTCCAATAAGTAGCATTGTAGGATAATATGCTTTTTCAGTTTTTTTAATTTTTTGAGGAACTTTTATACTATTTTTCAAAGCAATGGCATCATTTTACAACCCCACAAATAATGTACAGTGACATGGATCTCTCCACATCCTCACCAATATTTGTTATCTTTTTTTACAATTGCCATCTTAATAGATGTGAGGTGGTATCTCCTTGTTTTATGCAAGATTTAAAACTGTAAAACTCTAGAAAAAAAAAATCACAGGGGAAAACCATCCTAACATTGGTCTAGGAAATGATTTATTGGATATAACAACAAATATACAAGCAACACAAACAAAAATAGTAGGACTACATCAAATGTAAAAGTTTCTACAGAGCAAAGGAAACAACAGAGGCATAAAACAGTTCAAGGAAATGGAGAAAATATTTACAAATCACTATCACATCTGATAAGAGGTTAGTGCCAAAAATATATAAGGAACTCCTACAACTCAATAGCAAATAAAACAAATTAAAAAAATAAAAACACTTAAAATCTTAGCAAAGGATATAAGTAGGTATTCCTCCAAAGAGTATGTTTAAAAAAAAAAAGCACATAAAGGAGTGCTTAAGATCACTAATTGTCAGGGAAATTCAACTTTTTCAAATATCTAAGCATGTTAGAAAACTTGTCAGCTATTTGTGAGTCCTCAACTGATATGTAATTATTTGACAATTCAATCATGATTTTCCATTACCAGAAGTAGTTCGGTTCTTTTTTTTAAATAATTAAGTGGCATATGATATACTTTGAATTACATAAAATATACTTTACGTGGTAAATGTAAAGTGAGATAATAGGTTTCAATAATGTCATCATAAAATTCACAACTAGAAAATAGTATATTGCTTTTTAAATGCATGTGTATCTAAATAAAAAACTTAATAGGTAAGTTGTGTAATAATATATTGTAACTTTTTGTCATACATATTTAAGATAGTTTTAAATTGTGATTCAACTTTCATATGAAATCATTTTTCTTTTATAATTTTCCTTGAACAGATCATTTTAATGTCTTTGCTAGCAAAAATTACAATACCTCTTCCAAAGAATAGAGTATGGTGATTTTTATTTAACTGGTGCCTTTCATTCCATATGTTCTTAGGAATATATCACTAAGAAAATATTTCAATATCCATTTTATAGAACAGATTAAGTATATAGTTAGCAATGAAGAAATTTAGTCATTGGTGTAACATAACCTTCCATAATGTCAAAAATACCCAAAGTGTAAAACTGTCAGAAATCTTGTCTGTCCTCACAGCTTTTTCACTGGAAAGATAGTTAAACTTTAAAATAAGAGCTGTAAAGCAAACTGGAAAATTGCCACATACAATTAATTAGCAATGGTAGAAGTAAGATAATTAAAAATAATACTTCACTCTGACCCAATAACCAGATAAAAATTAGTTTTCAATCTTCTCGTTTTTGTATTACATGTGAAAATACTAACATGTATAGAGAGATTTGAGTTCCTTTTTATATTTACTTCAAGTAGAAAAGTCTATAGAAATGCCAGTGGAACTCACTCAGAATAAAATGTGTTATCTTGTGATCATTTATAAATTTGAAGCTTCATTAAAATCAGTTTGCCAATCTTTATATAATATACCAATTTAGAAACACTGCCCTATGTCTGAATGAATCAAAAACTCCTGCTAACATTTTAGATTTGCTCAAGGAAGGAAAATATTTTAGAAATTCAGAATTCAAAAAAACTTTAACATTGGATAACTTGGACTTTGTTTTTTAATAAGATAAAATAAAAATAAAATTTTGTTATTTTCTGTGAACCACTTTAATGAGTGATAGTGACAATTAGACATATATCTAATGTGATACTCAAGAGTTCAAGAAAAAGAATGGGAAACATAATTGTTTTCAAAATTTAAAGTGTTGGACTTTTCTATATAGTTAAAAACCTAGGGCCAATAAATATGTACTACAGAAAAGTATATTAAAATGTAAAAGACAATTTTTAAAATTTTCTTTATTTCAATAGCTTTTTGGGAACAGGTAGTGTCTGGTTATATGAGTAAGTTATTTATTTTTAATTTCTGAGATTTTGGTGCACCCGTCACTCACTCAAGCAGAGTACACTGTATCCAATGTGTACTCTTTTATCCCTCTCCCTGCTCCCATCAGTTCCCCCAAGTCTCCAAAGTCCATTGTATAATTTTTATACCTTTGCATCCTCATAGCTTGGCTCCCACTTAAGAGTGAGAACATACGATGTTTGGTTTTCCGTTCCTGCATTATTTCACTTAGAATAACCGTCACCAATTCCATCCAGGTTGCTGCAAATGCTACGATTTCATCCCTTTATGTGGATGAATAGTATTCCATGGTGTGTGTGTATACACACACACACACACACACACACACACACACACATTTTCTTTGTCCACTACTTAATTGATGGGCATGTGGACTGGTTCTATATTTCTGCAATTGTGAATTGTAAAAATTCAAAATTGCAATTGCGAATTTTTCACACACTGCTATAAACGTGTGTGATGGTATCTTTTTTTATAATGACTTCTTTTCCTCTGGGCAGATACACAGTACTGGGATTACTGGATAAAATGGTAGATTTACTTTTAGTTATTTAAGGAATCTCCACACTGTTTCCCATAGTGGTTCTACTAATTTACATTTCTGCCAACAGTGTAAAAGTGTTTCCTTTTCACCACGTCCACATCAACATCTATTAAGTTTTTATTATTGTTATTATGGCTATTCTTTTAGGAGTAAGGTAGTATTGCATTGTCTTTTTATTTGCATTTACCCTGATCATTAGTGATATTGAGCATCTTTCATATGTTTGTTGGTCATTTATATATCTTCTTTGGAGAATTGTCTATTCATCTACTTAGCCCACTTTTTAAAAGGATTGTTTGTTTTTTTCTTGGTGAATTGAGTTTCTTGTAGATTCTGGATATTTGTCCCTTGTCAAAGGTATAGATTGTGAAGATTTTCTCCTACTCTGTGGCTAGTCCATTAACTCTGCTGATTATTTCTTTTGCTGTGTAGAAGCATTTTAGTTTAATTAAGTCCCAGCTATTTATTTTTGCTGCATTTGCTTTTGGGTTCTTGGTCATGAAGTCTTTGCCTAAGACAGTGCCTACAAGAGTTTTTCCAATGTTATCTTCTAGAATTTTTATAGTTTCAAGTCTTAGATTTTTTTTTTAACTCTAGGTTCTGGGGTACATGTACAGATCATGCAGGATTGCTGCATAGGTACATATATGGCAAGGTGGTCTGCTGCCTCCATTCCCACCATCAACTCTATCTCGCATTTCTCCCCATGTTATCCTTCCCTAACCTCCTCACCCCTACTGTCTCTCCCCTTGCATCTCCCGAGAAACCCCAGTGTGTGATACTCCACTCCCTGTGTCCATGTGTTCTCATTATTCAACACCCACCTGTGAGTAAGAACATGCGGTGTTTGATTTTTTGTTCTTGTGTCAGTTTGCTGAGAATGATGGTTTCCAGATTCATCCATGTCCCTACAAAGGGCATGAACTCATCGTTCTTTCTGGCTGCATAGTATTTCATGGTGTATATGTGCCACATTTTCCTTGTTCAGTCTATCATTGATGGGCATTTGAGTTAGTTCCAGGTCTTTGCTGTTGTAAACAGTGCCACAATGAACATACATGTGCATGTGTCTTTATAATAGAATGATTTATAATTTTTTGGGTATATACCCAGTAGTGGGATTGCTGGGTTAAATTGAATTTTTATTTCTATATCATTGAGGAATCACCCAGACTGTCTTCCACAGTGGTTGAACTAATTTACACTCCCACCAACAGTGTAAAAGTGTTCCTATTTCTCCACATCCTCTCCAGCATCTGTTATCTCAAGATTTTTTAAATGATCACCATTCTAAGAGAGCCTGCATAGTCAAGACAATCCTAAGCAAAAAGAACAAAGCTGGAGACATCATGGTACCTGACTTCAAACTATACTACAAGGCTACAGTAATCAAAACAGCATGATACTGGTACCAAAACAGAGATATAGACCAATGAAACAGAACAGAGGCCTTGGAGGCAACACCACACACCTACAGCCATCAAGTCTTAGATTTAAGTCCTTGATTTATCTTGAGTTTATTTTATATAAAGTGAAAGATGAGGATCCAGTTTCATTCTTCTACATATGCCTTATAAATCATCCTAGCACCATTTGTTAAATAGAGTGTCTTTCCCAACTTTATGCCTTTGTTTGCTTTGTCAAGGATCAGTTGGGTGTAAGTATTTGACTTTATTTCTGGGTTCTTGATTTTGTTCCTTTAATTCATATGCCTATCTTCATATCTGTACCATGCTGTTTGGGAGACTATGGCCTTATAGTATAGTTTAAAGTCAGGTAATGTGATGACTTCAGATTTGTTCTTTTTGCTTAGTCTTATTTTGGCTATGCAGGCTCTTTGTTCATTCCATATGAATTTTAGGATTTTTTTTCTAGTTCTATGAAGAATTATGGTCATATTTTGATGGGAATTGCATTGAATTTGTAGATTGCATTTGGGACTATGGCTATTATGGTCATTTTCACAATGCTGATTCTACCCATCCATAAGCGTGGGATGTGTTTTCATTTGCTTGTTTAATTGATGGGTTCTTCAATAGTGTTTTGTAGTTTTTTCTGTACAGGGATTTCACTTCCTTGGTCAGGATTATTCCTAAGTATTTTACTTTTTGCAACTATTATAAAAGGAATTGAGTTCTTGATTTGATTTTCAGCCTGGTTGCTGTTGGTGTATAGCAGAGCTACTGATTTGTGTACATTAATTCTGTATCCTGAAATTTTGCTGAATTCATTTGTCAGTTAGGAGAGTTTTGGAGGAGTATTTTAGATTTTCTAGGTATACAGTTATGTAACAAGCAAACAGTGATGGTTTTACTTTCTTTTTACCTATTTGGCTGCCCTTTATTTCTTTAACTTGTCTGATTGCTCTGGCTAGGACTTTCAGTACTGTGTTGAAGAGGAGTGCTGAAAGTGGGCATCCTTGTCTTGTTCCAGTTCTAAGGAGAAATTCTTTCAACTTTTCCCCATTCAGTATTATGTTGGCTGTGGGTTTGTCATAGATGGCTTTTATTACATTAAGATCTACCCTTCCATGTTGATTTTGCTGAGGGTTTTAATCATACGGTGATGCTGAACTTTGTCAAATGCTTTTTCTGTGTCTGTTGAGATGATCATGTGAATTTTTATTTTTTACTTCTGCTTATGTGGTATATCACATTTATTGACTTGCAGATGTTAAAATATCCCTGTATCCCTGGTGTGAAACCCACTTGATCATGGTGGATTATGTTCTTCATATGCTGTTGGACTTGGATATCTAGTATTTCATTAAAGATTTTTACATCTATATTCATCAGGGATATTGGCCTGTAGTTTATTTTTGTCATTTCCTGGTTTTGATATTAGGGTGATACTGGCTTCAGAGACTTATTTAAGGAGGATCCCCTCTTTATCTTGTGGAGTAGTATCAGTAGGATTGGTACCAATTCGTCTTTCAATATCTGATAGAATTCATCTGTGAATCTGTCTGGTCCTGGACTTGTTTTGGCTAGCAATTTTTTTTATTATCATTTCAAGCTTGCTGATTCTTATTTATGTGTCAGACTTTCTGTTTCTCCCTGGTGTACTCTTGAAAGGTTATATCTTTCCAGGAATATATCCATCTCCCCTAGGTTTTCTAATTTATGTGTGTAAAGGTGTTTATTGTAGCCTTGAATTATGATTTTGTATTTCTGTGATATCAGTTGTAATATCTCCTGTTTCATTTATAATTTTACTTATTAAGATTTTTTTTCTTAGTCTCTCTAATGGTCTATCAATTTTATTTTTCTTTTCAAAAACCAAGCCTTTTGTTTTATTTATCTTTTGTATTTTTTGTTCCAATTTCATTTAGTTCTGCTCTGATCTTGGTTAATTCTTTTCTTCTGATGGGTTTGGGTTTGATTTGTTCTTACTTCTCTAGCTCCATGAGGTGGGATTTTAGATTGTCTATTTGGGTTTGTTCAGACTTTTCAATGTAGGCATTTAATGCTATGATCTTTCATCTAAGAGCCACTTGTGCTGTAACTCAGAGGTTTTGATAGGTGTTACTATTATTGTTCAGTTGAAAGAAATTTTAATTTTCATCTTGATTTCATTGTTGATCCAAGGATCATTAGGGGCAGGGTATTTAATTTCCCTGTATTTGCATAATTTTGAGGTTTCCTTTTAGAGTTGATCTCCAATTTTATTCCACCGCGGTCTGAGAGAGTAGTTGATATAATTTCTATTTTCTTAAATTTGTTGAGACTTGTTTTGTGGCCTATTATATGGTCTACCTTGGAGAATATTCCATGTGCTGATGAATAGAATGTATATTCTGCAATTATTGGGCAGAGTACTCTATAAATATTTGCGAAGTCCATTGGTCCTAGGGTACAGTTTGAATCTATTGTTTCTTTGTTGACTTTCTGTCTTGATGACCTGTCTAGTGTGGTAAGTGGAGTATTAAAGTCCCCCACTCTTGTTATGTGGCTGTTTATCTCATTTCTTAGGCATAGAAATAATTGTTTTATAAATTTGGAAGCTCCAGTGTTCCATATATATATATGATTGTCATATTTTCCTGTGGGACTAGTTCTTTTATCATCATATATTGCCTCTGTCTTTTTTAACTGCTATTGCTTTAAAGTTTGTTTTGTCTGATAGAAGAGTAGCTACTCCTGCTCTCTTTTGGTGTCCATTTTCATAGAATATCTTTTTTCCACCCCTTAACCTTAAGTTTATGTGAGTTCTTATGTGTCAGGAAAGTATCTTGAAGACCACAGATACTTGATTGGCAAATTCTTATCTATTCTGCCATTCTGTATCTTGTAAATAGCATTTAGGCCATTTACATTCAACATTTATATTGAGATATGAGGTACTATTCTATGTATTGAGCTATTTGTTGCCTGAATGCCATTTTTTTTAAAATTTCCTCATTGTGTTATTGTTCTATAGGTCCTGTGAGATTTCTGCTTTGAGGAGGTTATATTTTGATGTATTTTGATGATTTGTTTCAAGATTTGGACCTCCTTTTAGCAGTTCCTGTAGTGCTGGCTTGGTAGTGACAAATTCTCTCAGCATTTGGTTGTTTGAAAAAGACTGTATCTTTTCTTGCCCAGGCCTATGTCCTGAATGGTATTGCCTAGGTTTTCTTCTAAGGTTTCATGGTTTTAGAACTCATAATCCTTTGACAACTTTTTGATGGGATTGTTTGGGGTTTTTTGTGTATTTGTTTTAGTTATTTGTAGATTCAGGATTTTGTCAGCCCTTTGTCAGATGGGTAGCTTGCCAAAATTTTTTCCCATTCTATTGGGTGCTGGTTCACTGTAATGTTTGTTTCTTTTGCTGTGCAGAAGCTTTTAAGTTTAATTAGATCCCATTTGTCTATTTTGGCTTTTGTTGTCATTGCTTTTGGTATTTTTAGTCATGATGTCCTTGCCTATGCCTATGAACTGAATGGTATTGCCTGGGTTATCTTCTAGGGTTTTTATTGTGTTAGGTCATGTTTAAATATTTAATCCATCTGGGGTTAATTTTTGTATAAGGTGTAAGGGAGGGGTCCAGATTCAGCTTTCTGAATATGGCTAGCCAGTTTTCCCAACACCATTTATTAAACAGAATCCTTTCCCCATTGCTTGTTTTTGTCAGATTTGTCAAAGATCAGATGGTTGTAGATGAGTGGCATTGCCTCCAAGTCACCTGTTCTGTTCCATTGGTCTCTGTCTCTGTTTTGGTGCCAGTACCATGCTGTTTTTATTACTGTAGCCTTGTAGTATAGTTTGAAGTCAGGTAGTGTGCTGCCTCCAGCTTTGTTCTATTTCTTTAGGATTCTCTTGGCTATGAGGTTTCTTTTTTGGTTCCATATGAAGTTTAAGGTGTTTTTTTCCAGTTCTGTGAAGGAGGTCAGTGGTAGCTTGATGGGGATAGCATTGAATCTATAAATTAATTTGGGCAGTATGGCCATTTTCACTATATTGATTCTTCCTAACCATGAGCATGGAATTTTTTTCTATCTGTTTGTGTCCTCTCTTATTTCTTTGAGCAGCGGTTTGTAATTCTCCTTGAAGAGGTTCTTCATGTCCTTTGTTAGTTGTATTCCTAGGTAATTTATTCTCTTTGTAGCAATTGTGAATGGGAGTTTACTTATGATTTGACTCTCTGCTTGTCGGTTATTGGTATATAGGAATTCTAGTGATTTTTGCACACTGATTTTGTATTCTGAGACTTAGCTTAAGTTGCTTATCAGCTTAAGGAGATTTGGGGCGGAAACGATGGGGTCTTTTAAATATACAAGCTTGTCATCTGCCAGTAGAGGCAATTTGATTTTGTCATTTCCTAATTCAATGCCCTTTATTCTTTTTTTCTTGCCTGATTGCGTGGGCCAAGACTTCCAATACTATATTAAATAGGAGTGGTGAGAGAGGACATCCTTGTCTTGTGCCAGTTTTCAAAGGGAATGCTTCCAGTTTTTGCCCATTTAATATGATATTGACTGTGGGTTTGTCATAAATAGCTTTTATTGTTTTGAGATATGTTCCTTCGATACCTAGTTTATTGAGAGTTTTTAGCATTAAAGGCTATTGAATTTTGTCAAAGGCCTTCTCTGTATTTTTGAAATGATCATGTGGTTTTTGTCACTGGTTCTGTTTATGTAATGGATTATGTTTATTGATTTGTGTATGTTGAACCAGCCGTGCATGCCAGTGGTAAAGCCAACTTGATCATGACTGATAAACTTATTGATGTGCTATTGGATTCAGTTTGCTGGTATTCTTTTTTTTTTTGAGGGTTTTTGCATTGATGTTCATCAGGGATATTGGCCTGAAATTTTCTTTTTTAGTTATGTTTCTGCCAGGTTTTGGTATTAGGATGATGTTGGCCTCATAAAATGACTTATGGGGGATTCTCTCTTTATTATTGTTTGGAATAGTTTCAGAAGGAATGGTACCAGCTCCTCTTTGTACTTCTAGTAGAATTCAGCTGTGGCACTGTCTAGTCCTGGACTTTTTTGGTTGGTAGGCTATTAAATGCTGTCTCAATTTCAGACCTTGTTATTGATCTTTTCAGGGATTTGACCTCTTCCTGGTTCAATCTTGGGAAAGTGTAAGTGTCCAGGAATTTATCCATTTCTTCTAGATTTTCTGGTTTATTTTCATAGAGGTGTTCACAGCATTCTCTGATGGTAGTTTGTATTTCTGTGGTTTATCATTTTTTATCACATCTATTTGATTCTTCTTTCTTTTTGTTAGTCTGGCTAGTGGTCTATTTTGTTTATCTTTTCAAAAAGCCAGCTCCTGAATTCATTGACTTTTTTGAAGGGTTTTTTGTGTCTCTGTGTCTTTTGCTTTTGCTCTGATCTTAGTTATTTTTTGTCTTCTGCTAGCTTTTGAATTTGTTTGTTCTTGCTCCTCTAGTTCTTTTCATTGTGATGTTAGGGTCTTGCTTTTAGATCTTTACTCCTTTCTCTTGTGGGCATTTAGTGCTATGAATTTCTGTCTACACACAACTTTAAATGTGTCCCAGAGATTCTTGTACATTGTGTCTTCATTCTCATTGATTTCAAAGAATATCTTTATTTCTACCTTCATTTCATTATTTATCCAGTAGTCATTCGAAGCAGGTTGTTCAGTTTCCATGTAGTTGTGAGGTTTTGAGTGGCTTCTTAATTCTGAGTTCTAATTTGATTGCACAGTGGTCTGAGAGACTGTTATGATTTCTATTCTTTTGTATTTGCTGAGGAGTATTTTACTTCTCTTACATGGTCAATTTTAGAATAAGTGTGATGTAGTGCTGAGAAGATGTATATTCTGTTGATCTGTGGTGGAGAGTTCTGTAGATGCTTATTAGGTCTGCCTGGCCCAGATCTGAGTTGAAGTACTGAATATCCTTGTTACTTGTCTGTCTTGTTGATCTGTCTAATATTGACAGTGGATTGTTAAAGTTTCCCACTATAATTGTATGGGAGTCTAAGCCTCTCTGTAGGTCTCTAAGAACTTGCTTTATGAATCTAGATGCTCCTGTATTGGGTGCATATATACTTAGTATAGTTAGCCTTTCTTGTTGCATTGGTCCTTTTACCATTATGTAATGCCCTTCTTTGTCTCTTTTGATCTTTGTTGGTTTGAAGTCTGTTTTATCAGAAACTAGGATTGCAACCCCTCCTATTTTTTTAAGCTTTCCATTTGCTTATTAAATATTCCTCCATCCCTTTATCTTGAGGCTGTGATATTTTTAAATAAGTATATATATTTATATGTGTGTGTTTTTAAATAAATATATTTTATAATTAAACTTAGATTTTCTGAACTCAAGTGAGGTACTTTAATAAATAATTAACTAAAAATTTCCAGAGTGCTATCATAGTAGCATTATTATAGGATCTGGTTTTAAAGACAAAGCTCTTTACTTCATGAAGCATCTCTTAACCTGTTTAAATAAATAAATACCATTTTCTTTATTTTTTGAGGCAAACGTGTTCAAAATTAAAGCAAAGAGTTTTTGATAGAAACAAAATCTGAAAAGCAACAACATGTGTCTTGAGTATCTAAGAAATTAGTTTAATTTTATGACTACATATCCAAGAAAAAAGTTTCCCAGAAGAAACAAGACAGAAGTATTACAATTGTGATATTCATGCATATGTAAATATAGGATGAATGATATATTAGTGAGGTAGGCTATCTGCTATAACAAACAGCTTGAATTTAGATTGCAGGAAATGATGGGGATAGAGACTCTATTCCATAAAATCTAGAAACAAAGGCTTCTGTCATAACTTGTACTGTCTTCCTTTGGGTCTTTATAGTCTTCTCCAATTAGCCTGCCAGTAAAAGACAGATAGCCCAGGATTTCCTATTAGGTCAGCAGGTAGAAACTTCAAGTTATTTACCAAAATAATAATAATAATAATAATAAATAAATAAATAAATAAGAGTAAATGTGATATGCTATAATTATCACTAGAATTCATGAAGATTATAGCAGTTATAAATATTTGGCATTCCTTTTTGATAATCTTGATATGAGGGTAAAACTAAATAATATAAAACTTTGTACTAATAATAATGTATTATATTTTATTGTTCTTGTGTATTACCATTATCAATATTTATCAATCAGTGCTTATCATTTAAACACCTTGTGTTATGTTATACAAAAATATTTTTATATTATATGTGAGATAGATACAGATGTAAACCTTGATAATATAGAAATAGCTAACCTAGATATCATTTGTACAGAAGAATGTGCTTGGTTGGGGATCTGCTGCAGTTTAACATTAATCATTTTGTTTCATTTACAATTTCCATAGTGGTATACTGCTATACTTGGAAAAAGATTTAACTAAATATTAGCTATTATTTTAATAAAGAAGCATTGCAGCAAACTTGTTTTTCCACATTCCAATTTAATACTATCTTAACTAAATCATAATAAAAATAAGCACGAGTTTCATTTGGTATTTTGATATTATCTCTCCAGTGATAAAAATCTGGATCTACTACTTGAAATACCTTACCAGCTACATATAATTCTCTAAAACTGTGTTTTCTAGGGCACACTATTTCTGGACTTTAGTATATCTGTCCCTTCATGAAAGAAAACCCAGCACAAGGGGATTCTGTGTTAGGATTCTGGAAGATTTTTCCAATTTCAGTTGTCAACAGTAGAAGTTTCCCTGAGAACTTTTGCTGCTGGAACTGAGAGTTACGACAGGTAAAAGATACCAGAATGGAGAAAAATGATTTTAGTATTATGATGAAAAAGCAATATCACATTCCACTAATAGTTTAAAAAAAAAAGCCAAAATATATCCTACAGCAGGTTAAAGGCATAATCCTGGGACTGAGTCTGGTTTGAATTTAGAATAAGGAATAAACATAAATAGAGTAATTTGAAGTCAATTTGGATTTATTTTCCCTTTGTTCTCCTCAATTGAAAGCAGTATTTATTAGATTTAAAAAAAATTTTTTTTTATTGTACTTTAGGTTCTGGGGTACATGTGCAAATCATGCAGGATTGTTGCCTAGGTACACACATGGCAATGTGGTTTGCTGACTCCATCCCCCTGTTACCTACATCTGGCATTTCTCCCCATGTTATCCCTCCCCGACCTCTTCACCACCCTGCTGTCCCTCCCTTGGCACCCCTCAACAGACCTCAGGGTGTGATGCTCCCCTCTCTGTGTCCATGTGTTCTCATTGTTCAGTACCCGCCTATGAGTGAGACCATGCAGTGTTTGATTTTCTGTTCTTGTGTCAGTTTGCTGAGAATTATGACTTCCAGATTCATCCATGTCCCTACAAATGACACAAACTCATCAATTTTTATGGTTGCATAGAATTCCATGGTGTATATGTGCCACATTTTCCTTGTCCAGTCTTTCATCAATGGGTATTTGGGTTCATTCCAGGTCTTAGCTGTTGTAAATAATGCTGCTATGAACATACGTGTGCATGTGTCTTTATAATACAGCGATTTATAATCCTTTGGGTATATACACAGTAATGTAATTGCTAAGTCAAATGGAATTTCTATTTCTAGGTCCTTGACTAAGTGCCACACTGTCTTCCACAATGGTTGAACTACTTTACATCCCACCAAAAGTGTAAAACTGTTCCTGTTTCTCCACATCCTCTCAAGCATCTATTGTCTCCAGATATTTTAAGGATCACCATTCTAACTGGTGTGAGATGGTATCTCAATGTGGTTTTGATTTGCATTTCTCTAATGACCAGTGATCATGAGCATTTTTTCATATGTTTGTTGGCCTCATATGTCTTCTTCTGAAAAGTGCCTTTGCCCATTTTTGAATGGGTAGTGATACAATGTCTCAGCATTTGCATGTCCATAAAGGATTTTCTTTCTCCTTCGCTTATGAAGCTTAGTTTGGCTGGATATGAAATTCTAAGTTGAAGGTTCATTTCTTTAAGGATGTTGAATATTGGCCCCCACTCTCTTCTGGCTTCCAGCATTTCTGTGGAGAGATCCACTGTGAGTCTAATGGGCTTCCCTTTGTGGGCAACCCGACCTTTCTCTCAGGCTGCCCTTAGCATTTTTCCCTTCATTTCAACCCTGGTGAGTCTGATGATTATGTGCCTGGGTGTTGTTCTTCTTGAGGAATATATTTGTGGTGTTCTCTGTATTTCCTGGACTTGAATAGTGGCCTGCCTTGCTAGGTTGGGGAAGTTCTTCTGGATGATATCCTGAAGAGTGTTTTCCAGCTTGGATTCATTCTCTCCATCTTATTCAGGTATAGCTATCAAACATAGATTAGGTCTTTTCACGTAATGCCATATTTCTTTGAGGCTTTGTTCATTTCTTTTCACTCTTTTTTCTCTAATCTTGCCTTCTCATTTTATTTCATTTGGTTGATCTTCAATATCTGATATCCTTTCTTCTGCTAAGATCAGAGCAGAACTGAAGGAGTTAGAGACACAAAAATGCCTTCAAAAAATCAATAAATCCAGGAGCTGGTTTTTTGAAAAGATCAACAAAATAGACATACCACTAGCCAGATTAATAAAAAAGAAAAGGGAGAAGAATCAAATAGATGCAATAAAAAACAATAATGGGGATATCACCACTGATTCCACAGAAATACAAACTACAATCAGAGATTGCTACGAAAAAACTTTATGCACATAAACCAGTAAACCTGGAAGAAATGGATAAATTCCTGGACACTTGCACCCTCCCAAGCCTAAACCAAGAAAAACTTGAAACCTTGAATAGACCAAAAACAAGGGATGAAGTTGGGGCAGCAATTAATAGCCTACCAACCAAAAAAAGTCCGGGTCCAGATGAGTTCACAGCTGAATTCTACCAGACGTACAAACAGGAGTTGGTACCATTCCTTCTGAAACTATTCCAAATAATACAAAAAGAGGGAATCCTTCCGAAATCATTTTATGAGACCATCATCATCCTGATACCAAAACCTGGCAGACTCAACACAAAAAGAAAACTTCAGGCCAATATCCATGATGAATGTTGATGCAAAAATCTTCAATAAAATACTAGCAAGCTGATTACAACAGCACATCAAAAAGTTTATCCATCATGAACACGTAAGCTTCATTCCAGGGATGAAAGGCTGGTTCAACATAAGCAAGTCTATAAATGTAATCCACCACATAAACAGAACCAAAGACAAAAACCACATGATTATCTCAGTAGATGCAGAGAAGGCCTTCAACAAAATTCGACAGCTCTTTATGCTAAAAACTCTCAATAAACTAGGTATTGAAGGAACATCTCAAAACAATAAAAGCTATTTATTACAAACCTACAGCCAGTGTCATACTGAATGGGCAAAAACTGGAAGCATTCCATTTGAAATCCGACAATAGACAAGGGTGCCCTCTCTCACCACTCCTATTCAATATAGTATTGGAAGTTCTAGCCAGAGAAATTAGGCAAGAAAAAGAAATAAAGGGAATTCAGTTAGAAAAGAAAAAGTCAAATTGTCTCTATTTGCAGATGACATGATTGTGTATTTAGAAGACCCTATTATCTCAACCAAAAATCTCCTTAAACTGATAAGCAACTCAGCAAAGTCTCAGGATACAAAATCAATGTGCAGAAATCACAAGCATTCCTATACACCAATAACAGAAAGACAGCCAAATCATGAGTGAACTCCCATTCACAATTGCTACAAGGAGAATAAAATACCTAGGAATACAACTAACAAACGATATAAAGGACTTCTTCAAGGAGAACTACAAACCACTACTCAAGGAAATAAGAGAGGACATAAACAGATGAAGAAACATTCCATGCTCATGGTTAGGAAGAATCAGTATCATGAAAATGGCCATACCGACCAAAGTAATTTATAGATTCAATGCTATCCTCATCAAGCTACCAAGGACATTCTTCACAGAACTAGAAAAAAAGACCTTAAACTTCATATGGTACCAAAAGAGAGCCCGCATAGACAAGACAATCCTAAGCAAAAAGAACAAAGCTGGAGACATCATGCTACCTGACTTCAACATATTCTACATGGCTACAGTAATCAAAACAGCATGGTACTGGTACCAAAACAGACATATAGACCAAGGGAACAGAACAGAGGCCTCAGAGACAATGCCACTCATCTACAACCATCTGATCTTTGACAAACCTGACAGAAACAAGCAATGGGGAAAGGATTCCCTTTTTATTAAATGGTGTTGAGAAAACTGGAAAACCGGGTTTTGTTGCAACAAAGAAAGTAGGCATTTCAGCTTTGTGTTAGCAACCATATGTCACATCAACAAACTTATGTTCTCGGGTCATGAACAGATTCAAGTAAGCATATACTTTCCTGAGCAGCCCTGCCAGGGAAGTCTGGTTCTTCTATCAAAATAGGATTGCCATTTAGAGCAGGGTGATTCTGTTGTTGTTTTAGCCTCCTTTTGTCTTTCCTCAATACCTTTAAGAATAAGGAATTATGTGAGATCAACATACCTTCCTTAGGTGTCTTAATTTGCGTTTAAAGGTCCTGGTCCAAAAAAGGCAAAGCATCTCAAGATGTTGTCGTTTCTTAGACTGACCTTCCTTAATCTGTCAGTTTTTAAGAAACTGAAAACATCTATTAAACTAGTCATTCATTGATTAAATAGAAACTAGAAAAAACTCTTCACAGAGCACATAAAGCTATGTCTACTTTTAGAATAGACTTGCTCATTCTTTGCTGTGAGAAGTATAGCGATGTAAATGACTAGGTAGATAAGTCACAGTTTTTTGTATGGTATTTATCAGTGGCTCCTTTAACAACCATTGTGGATTCATTCAGCCCCATGGATACAGACAATCATACTAACTTCAAATGTTTTATGCTATATTTGTCCAGCTCCAGTTAAAATTGTAAAATAGTTTACTCTTCACCCTATGCATCCTTCTTTTAGGACATTCCTTCCCCTTCCATCATTCCTGAAGCTATCTCTATTCCTCTCTTTTACTGATAATTTTCAACAACTACTGCAAAGTTAAGTGTGAAACTATTTCCTGCCCAAGTGATAGTTGGTAAAACTTATGATTCTGATCCCTTTAAGTGTTTACTTATATTGTGCTTTATATAACATAAGTAAAATATTCTTTAAAACATAAGTCTATTTCTTTCTAATTAATGTATAAAAGCAACATTTCCAATATCAAATTCTAGGTGTAGGAAAATAATCTGGTTCACAATAATATTTTCATTGTGTAGAACATCAAGCGACATATTGCAACTATTCTTAAGTCACATGCTGTGAAATTTCTCTTTATATCTCAAAATAAGGTGTTTTCAGTTTAGAAATAAATACTTAAATTCAGAGGATATAATATCTGTAAATAATGAGGATATAATATCTGTAAATAATAAAACAATATCTTTTTTTCTTTTCTTTTTTTTTTAAATTGTAATTTTTTTTAAATTGTAATTTAGGTTGTAATCATGCAGAATTGTTGCATAGGTACACACATGGCAAGGTGGTTTGCTGCCTTCATCCCCCCATCGCCTCTATCTGGTATTTCTTCCCTCTTTATCCCTCCCCATGCTTCCCACCCAGCTGTCCCTCCCCTAGCCTCCCACTACTAACTGCAGTGTGTGATGCTCCTCTCCCTGTGTCCATGCGTTCTAATTGTTCAACACCAGCCTATGAGTGA